>CM062368.1:89233477-89726489 GCA_031216125.1 Dalbergia cochinchinensis
ATATCGTGTAGATTCATACTTTACATCTCATTCAAGCAGAATTTATATCTTATTCAATAATAAAAAAAATGTAAGTCGACTAGATATCTTATACGAATAACATAACCCATACATTCATATAAGTATTATTATTCACAAGCATGAATAGAAAAAAGGAAAAAAAAAAGGAGGGAATGCGAGATTTAATTTCAATGAGAATTTGTTTCTTTTCTAATAAAATGGAAGTTCATGAGATATCTAATATATTTGTCTTGTGTATTAATGTTAACAAATATTAAAATGGATAAACAATTCTTTTGGGATGGATGCCTCGGTTAAAATGGGCTGAGAAAGAAAAAATTATGGTTAAATATATTTTATCTCATGAATTTTAAGTCGTGTACAATTTATATCTTGACTTTTCAAAACGTACATTATGACACCCTAAACTTTTCCAGTTATGTAAAAAATCTCTTACTTTTCAAATAGTGCAAAACTTTAAGTCATAGCAGGATATTGGGTTGTACACAATAAAAAATAGAGGGATTAATTGCATATAGTATTCACAGATAAGGTGTTGAGTTGTATAAATTAGAAACACCAGGTGGTTTAAGTATATATAAATCTTATCTTTATTAGTTGACAAAATTATATTGAGGATGTTTTGCATAATTTAAAAAGTTTAAAGTATCACGATACATATTTTAAAAAATTAAGATATAAATTATAAATTTATTTTGCACAATTAAAAAAGTTCAGAGTTATAGAGGTAAAACGCATGTATCAAAAAAAATATATAAAGAATGCTTCATGATATTTTTCTTGGTCAGCCAATGCTTCAAAATTGAAGATTTTTAGAAGAAAGTCGAAAAAGCAAATAATTAAAACAAATTTTACGTTAGGCCCAAAAACTATGGACATATATGGAAGTGGGAAGCCCAATTACAATGCCAAAGTGGTTCAAGCAGAAATAAAGGTCGCAGAAGAAAAAACCCTAATCGACCCAATTTTGATTCATATATAAGTGGGGAGATTTGGGCCAAAGGAAGGAGCTTTGAGTTGCCACTCTGTGATTCAACCATGGCTGCTGCTGCGAGGACAGTGAAGGATGTTTCTCCTCACGAGTTTGTGAAGGCTTATTCTTCTCATCTCAAGCGTTCTGGCAAGGTAACACTCTTCTCCTATGGTTCCTATTCTACTATAATAAATGGTACATGATACATTAAACTTAAAAGGGTCACCTAAAGTTTAGATTTTGTTTTTCTGTGCCAATGGAATCCCTTTATGCCTTTCTTTGGGTTCAGTTTTTAATTTCCCCCTTTTGAGTACTCTTTCGTATTTTTCTTTTTAATTATTTTCTACTATTGTTGATTATCAGTACTGCTAATGCCACTTTCTCAATTTCATCTGCGATTATGTTATTTTTGACAATGATGTGGTTAAACTACACATGAGCTTATTAATGTCGATTAGTATGTGTACCTTTTTTGGTGTGTAAAGGGTCGATATGAGTTATTTAATGTCTTTTGTGGGGGTGTGGTGTAGACCGCTTAAATTTGAGTTGCTAAAACTTTTTGATGTGTAGTGATTCATAAGGCATTTGATTTTTCACTTTTTTTGATCTTGCTCTCCAGAATGATCCCTGCTGGTTAATATTTCAATCACAAGATTTTTTCTGCAGTGCTGCTCAGATTGTCTATTGATTTTCTCTTAATGTAGTTGCTGAAACCAAATCCCTATCTGCGAAATACTTTGCTATTGTGCTGTTTGCCAATTTGTTTTAAAGTTACTCATGAAGGTTCCTCTTGTTATTATCGTTTCTTTGTTGTTGTTTGGCTTGAACAGATGGAGCTTCCTGAGTGGACAGATATTGTGAAAACTGCAAGATTTAAAGAACTGGCTCCCTATGATCCTGACTGGTATTTTGTTAGAGCTGGTGAGTGTTACTCTAGTTAGTTGTCCATGTGCTAGCATGGCTATATGCTTGCACTCGCATTTCATACATACCTTTGCCAACTGTGTGTTTGTGATATACTGTTGGATTAATTTATTTTGATCTTGGTTGCAGCCTCTATGGCAAGAAAGATTTATTTGAGGGGTGGCCTCGGCGTTGGTGCCTTCAAGAGGATCTATGGTGGAAGCCAGAGGAATGGAAGCCGCCCTCCACATTTCTGTGAGAGCAGTGGCGCTATTGCCAGACACATTCTGCAACAGTTGGAAGGCATGAACATTATTGAGGTTGATCCAAAAGGGTAAGTTGTATTCTAGTCTTAAAAGCTAAAACTGGTAACAGAAGTACAGAACCTTCTGATATCACACCTCTCCCTTCAATGTAGTAATACACACTAGCACTAACGCAAACAACCATAAGGACAGCATTTAAAACAACTCTTGGCCATACTTCATGTTTTACCTTTTTTCTCCATCGAATGCAGCTTTGGCACTGAGTATGAAAATGTGAAACAGCTAGCAGTCGTTTTCATCCACATTGTACAAGATATAACTAATTTATGCTTTTTGTATTGCAGAGGTAGGAGAATTACCTCCAGTGGTCGTAGGGATCTTGACCAAGTTGCTGGGCGAATTGTGGTTGCTGCTTGATAATGGCGTGTTATGAGAACTGATGGTGGCCCTCTAAGATTTAGTTTTGCTGAGGAGATAGCATCTGGACAAAATTTTAATTTTTTATTTGTCTGTATCCATTCTAGTCTGGAGTTTTGGATGATGAGGATTTCGTTTAAATTACTGCATTACGTGTAAAACCAAAACAAATGGAGTTGTGCTCGGTTGTGCAAGGAATTCTTTAAAGTTGAACCATTTGGATAATTTTATAGCATGTGTAGATTTTCCTTTGGAACTCTAAAATCATGTTTAGACTTTAGTTTTTGTTACTTCTGGTCGAACCATATATGCATTGGTAACTTCTGCCCACGGGAGAGCTTCACAATGTAAAATAAGAAAAGTCAAACATGCTATTGGAGTAACCGTTCAATTAAAATGTTATTTCAATGTCTAAAAAGATGATCAATTGAGATATCTATTTTATGATAATTTTCATACTTGAATTGGTGGTTGACTTTGGTTCAACCGATGGGTTATTGGTCGAAACAGTTGAATTGGATTTATATAAAAATTTAAATAAAATAAAATAAAATGACAACTAATTAACAATTTGATACTCTTTAAAAGGTCCAAATATAAAAATATAAATAAATAACATAAATTTGTAAATATTGTTCATATTTTATAATCATAAATTACAATTATCAAGTTCAAATATAATTCCATAAATAAACTCACAAAGTTTTATATCACAGACTCATAAGTTATGAAAATATAAATAAAGTTATTATATTTTTCTATAAGTTATATTAGAATTTTTTTTTTAGGTCTTAAAATAACAAGCATCATTTAGGCCAAAAAAAAAAAACTCGACCAGGTCCGGTCCGGTTCAACTGACTGAGTCATCAGTTTTGATACAAACCCGGTCGAGCCAAATCGAGTTGCATTGATTTTGATGCGGGATCGGTCCAAATAGTGGCTCGAACTGGTTTACGATTGGTCATTTGAGTTTTAGGTCGAGCCAATGACACAATTGAGCGGTTTTGATTACCATGCATTTTATCTTTGAATAATGAAAAAGTAGACGCTTTAATAATACTTGAGAAATTGTTTAATTAAATAAATAAGTAACAAATTGATTGATTGAAGTTAAGCTAGTCTTGACAAGTTGATTTACCTATATATGTTTAAATAAACATGTTTGACACTAAAATTGACAGCCTAGTTCTGAATATTTTATCACAAATCCTGTCTTCTTTTTCCCCTTGTTTTCTTGTATTTTTTAGTTCCTTTCATTAGCAGCGACGTTCTTTATAGCATGTTTGACAATCCATTTCATTTCAATGTCATTGAGATACTAAGTATAATAATTATGCTCTAGTTCAAATCGATGATTCTTATTGAATTACCTTGGAACATCGGAAGATATTACTTAAACACTGTACACAGATCACTGAACTATATTTGGACAAGGCGAAAAAATAAAGAATGTGCAACTATATTGGTTGCCCGTGAAGAAAATTGAATATTGTTCAGAGCAGTACATTATTCACTTCAGATCAACAAATAATCTTTGCAAGCTTAGTTGAGAAAGGAGTAGCAGCTCTCATCACTCCATGATGCTAAGCTGCACTTGATCTTCTTATGGTATGGTAGGTGAAACTTGGGTTCTTTAGGTATAGTTGGATTCTTCACTGACCTATCACATGCCACAAAAAAAAAAAAAAACACCTTATATGAATCACAGATTCTAAAGTGTTTTTTGGCTTCCCTTGTGTGCATCTTTAAATTGCTAATCATGGGACTAGAACCAATCCTTACCTCCTTGGGATAAAAGGTCTATCAAAATATGGCATGGGCTGTGCTTTTGGGTTGAGTTCCTTCCTTAACCTTCTGATTTCTTCTTCTTCTGCCAACTTTAGTGGAGTAACAATGCAAGAAATCAGCATATAGAAAAAGGACAGATGGTAAATTAGTGCTGGAGTATCTGAATAGTGACAGTATACCTTCTGTTGTCTCTCCCTTTCCAATTTGTATTGCTCTATAAAGCTCAATTTTTCTGCAACCTACATGAATGATTCAACATTCATAAATCATGTTTCCATTTCCTACAAATTGCATTTTCTAAAAACGAAAGATTGCAGCACTCAAATTGACCAGTTTATGAAATATTAATAAACTTAATAAGTACAAAAAGAAAAAAAAAGACAAATGACAGCAGGCACCTGATGATCAAACTCAGCACGATCCATTGCCCGCACATCACTGTGAAGCTTTAGGTCAATAGGCCTTGTGATTTCTTTCACAGGAGGTTTTACTAAGCACTGAAATAGTAGCACCAAAGAATGCTAAGTATCTCATTATAGCGCTTAAATGGTACTAAAAATGTCACTGAGTAGAGGAAATATGTCTCTTGGATCCCCAACATAGTCACATATAACACAGACAAAGGACTTTATATAGCAAAATGACCTCACCTCTGGTTCATCTGTTGTCCATGGAAGTCCTTGTGCTATAGGTATCCTCTGCTTCTCTTCTTCTGTCATCATCTCTTGTATCTTCTTTACAAATTCTTCCTCTTTCAACTTTCCCCTTTCCTGCATTAGCATTCCATTACCAATGTTACAATCCAATTCCAAAGTAAGTGGTAAAGAGAACAGAAAAACCTTATAGTATAAAGTTGATACCAATCAATGAATCAGTTATTCTCAGCATGGACAATTACCTCAGTTCTTAGCTTGAATGGTTTTTGGCTGGTGATTTTGAGCTGCTGCTTCTTCTTCCACCTACTTCCCCCAAAAGTGCTAGATGATTCCAAGCTCTGAAAAAAAATCCATTCAATTCAAATTCAAAAATCCCTCAAAGATGAACCATTAACTACCCTTCATTTTTTTTCTCATAAAAAAGGTAACCAAGGGTCTTACATTTCTCCTGCTTCTTCTACCCCCATTAGAAGTCCTGCTAGACACACTGCAGCTTGAAGAAAAATACAACAAAAATCAACATAATGATGAAACGGTATTATTCATTAAATGGTGGCTGTACATACATAGAAAGAGAGTTTAATTTCAACATAAAATTATACAGCCATTCAATTATGTATAGATATGTCGCTAATAGCATAGTCATGTAATCAAACTCTTTGGCACTTATCATAACAATGGTATAAAAGATATAATTAAAATAGTTCAATTTTGATGTATTGACTTTTAATCAGTGTTTCCTCGGATGGATGCGGCAATGGATCGAACTTAAATCCTAATTACAATTATAATTACATACATAGTGTTACATACACATTTATCAAGTAGAACCAAACAAACTTTAGAGTTGTAGTTATGAATCAAATCAAACCTTCCGCGGCTGCTATCCCAGGAAGAAGAAACCGAGGTCTTCGGATCTAAGCCAAGGTTCTCAGATGTGAGAATCAACTGTGGTGGGAAAAATGAAGAACCAGAAGCATCCTCAGTTTCAGTTGCACTGTTGGGAGGTGGCAAACCTGGCAGTGCCCATCTCATCACCTTCTTCTTCAACTCCTCTTGATGCGGCTCCTTCTCCACCTCAAGATCACCCTTCTTCTCAGTGGATGATGATGATGATACAGATAGAAGCTTCTCGAAGGCCTTCACCAAATGCATCACCTTCCCACCAGACCCACCACCTTGAGGGACACTCTCCCTCGCCTCCTCCATCAACCTCTCCCTCCTCCTCTTCACAGCCAAATCAACATTCCTCAATCCTTGTTCTTGTTGATCTCGATCTTCCTCCTCTTGGACCACTCTCTCAATTACCTCAGCAGCTTCATCATCTTGCTCTTGTTGTGCTTGCTGCCTTTTCTTGAAGAACTCTTCCTGTGACTTTCTCAGATTCTGGTAAGCCACACAGAGACACTTGTTGTTCTTGTTGGCCTCTTTGCACCTGCAAAACGACACCGTTATTCCACCTTCCTCTTCTTCTTCTTCCTTCTTCTTGTTGCTGTTTTTGTTCTTCTTTGCCACCACGAACTTCCTCTGCCTGATCTTGTTCTGAGGAGAATTCACAACAACTTGGTTGGTGTTGTTGTTCTTTGTTGGTGTCTTCTGAGACTTTGAACAAGACTTCTTCTTCACAATAGGTGAAGGAGAAGAAGAACAAGAGGGTTTGGGGAGTGGGGTTTGATTGTTGTTGTTGTTGTTGTTGTTATTGTTGGGGTTGAGATTCTCAGCGTATTTGGAGGGTTCTTGCTTCTTTGATCGGAATCCATGTGGATCCTTTGTTGGAGTCACTGATGAGTTCTTGGTGGCCGAGTCCATCGGAAAAACAGCCGGAAAATGGGGTGGTTCGGTCGGAGAACAAAAGGGTGGCTTTGGCTTGGCACAACAGCAACGAAGATAAAAGAGTCTGTGTGTGTGTGATGTTATTTGTTTGTGCAGTGAAGAAGAAGAAGGAAGAAGAGAGAGGAAAAAATACGAACGTTGAGGGGTTGAGGCTCTGTTTGTAACGGCTAGTTTTCTTGGGTCTAAATTTTGGGCCTTTGATTTGTTCTTTTGAAATTCTGTTTCTATTTTGGGCCCGTTGGATTCTCATAATTCATAAACTGCACCGTTGGATTTCTCAATCTCATAAGTTAAATTTAACTAGCGTAATTTTCATTAGTTATTGTCATCGTGCATTTCTTTTTTTTGTTCCCCTTTCACCGCTCTCTTTCTCACAAGCTATCATCAATCATACTTAGGAACGGTTCGAGATTACACTTCGAATTTACAAGATGTAGAAGTTTTTTACTCCCACTCTTCTAAGAGTGTATTTTCTTTTATTTCACTTACACTTAAAAACTCATGCAAATTAAATATTGAGTTTGATTTTGATATATTGATAGGATAATTTTTTTCTACAGTCATTCTATCATATTTTGTCATATTAACATAACATGATTGACCCTCTCACCTCGTCCTTCAAAAATCATATATATGAGTGAATTTAATTAGATGACATTATAAAATTATCATTTCTTTGATTCCAATGCATTTTTTTCGAAATTCACTTTCACTTGGGCATATTCCAGAAAGAGAACAAGTCCTTTAAAATTCAAGCTTGATATTGATTTATCTTAGAATTATGGATTAAATTGAAAAAAAAACCCTAATTTTAGTTAATAATGGTTTACTGTATTTAAATTAAACTCTTAAAGATTTTGATAATGTAAAAATATTTTATATTATCAGTATATTAAAATTATGCTCTCATTTATATCATATTAATTTGTATTTTTTTGGTTCAACATATCATATTATATTTATTTTTGGGATTTAAAGGCACTAATGTCATAAAATTTCAATTAAACATTTTCATATGAATGAATTTTGAAGTAACGAGGTGATAAAACTTGTTTTGCTGATATGATAAGAGTCTTACACTGTCATCCAATCAAATTTCTTATTTTATATGATTTTTCAAGTAGTGAGGGGTGTGAAGTAACTATATTTGCTTATATGTTATTACATGATTGAATAAATGTGTAAAATTATTTTACACCATCAATGCATTCCAATTAAATCTATATGATAATATATGATTTGGATCAATAAAAAATAAATTTAAATAAAGTTAAGTAAATTTTTGTTTTTTATATACAAAAATGGCCTATGAATAATGTTAGAGCTCATGGGCATGGGCCATACATTGTCCAATTAGAAATTTAGTTGTTCCCGCAGGCCAATTCAGGCCCAAAAAGAGGCCATGGTCTAAATCTTGAGACGGTTTCAGCTGTTTGGGCATTCCAAAAAACGGTATAGAGGTGAAGGAACTGTTTTAACTGTTTGGCTTAGATCCGAGTCTAAGTCTATTTGCTCATTATTGAAGTAGAAGACCCAAAAAACTCATGACCAAAGTCCATAGGTTTTTGGTCCACGCCTAAATGTGTTTAAAGACATTTTTTGGAAATTTAGAGAAAACATGACAGAAAGAAAAAGAGAATGAAAAAATAAGACGGAAAAGAGTACAGGCAAGCCACAAAAATGAGAGACAAGGGAAATACCTTTAAATTTGGTACAAATTTTATAAGAACATTTGTGACATTTGTTAAAATTTTGCAAAAGTAATTTGACATAGAATTTGTATGGCTCTTATGTATAAGGACATTTTTGTCTAACATGCTATATTTGAATTTGGCTCATCTAAAGTAAGGAAGTTAGTAAAGTATAAAAGTGAATGTTTTGATCATTTTTTGAATCAATAACTTTTATCATATATGCATAATATGTGAATTACACTAAATGATCAAAGAGCGGTTAATCCCTTACTTTTGCACTTTATTAACATCCTCACTTTAGATGAGTTAAATCTGCTATATTTTTTATCGTGTTTATTTTTTAAGAAAATAATTTATTTTAAATTGGAAATAGGGAAAGAAAACAAAGAAAAAACATATATGAGGAAGATAACACATTTTTATTGTTAAAACTTTTTTATTTTGGTCTTCATTTTCGTAATTGTTGGACACGTGAGAATTGTCGTGACTTCATTCAGCCATCACACCAATGGACAATTTAGAGAATTTCTTGCTTCTTCTAACTTGTTGTTATTGAAATTGTTAATTGTTTCCTCTTTTATAGCTTCAAATGCACTCAAAATTTATTTTCTAACTTCACAAGCAAAGTTCATTCTTAGATTTGAAGCTTTGCGCCATCTGCTTTAATGAAAGGAAGTATAATCATGGTGGTCTGGTCAATACCTAAGCGCACATGAAAATTCTGCTCCTCTTCTCCCTGTCAATAATTATAGTCAATAATTATAGTCAGAATTTGATGTTTAAAACCTATTGCTTTGGAAAGAAAGTGAAAGGGAATGAAGAAACTACCACATTTTCAAATTGTAACCTTTAATTTTATAATAAAGGGAAATAAAAGGACATGATTTTTTCTAAAGCACAGTAGTTAGTTTAGTGACAATTTCCAATCATTAAAAAGAATGCATGGAATACCCGATGAAATAAATTTAAGGGTATGCGTGTGTTCTGTAACGTTTGAATGTTCTTGGTAAATAACTTTTTTTTTAACCTACTTCTAGACCCGTTAAGGAAAAATATCCACATTATACAAGTTTAAGTTAATCTAGCGTAAAGAGAAATTAGAGCAAAAATTGTAGTAGAGTAGGTCCTAATAACTGAATTGCGTGGTAAAATTTAATAGGTAGGATGAAGAAATATTGCTTTGTCTACTTTAAATTGAAAAAAAAATAAAAAAAATGAGCAGCCTTGGTTGTGAGAAATTCTAAATTTTATTCAACCATTCTAATTACTTATATGTATAATTTTTAAATTTTTAGTGTATTTACTTTAATTTCTTAATCAATACTCTAATGTTACATATTGGCCGATTGCCTTAAAGAAATATGCAATTTATGCATGATTTTTTTTTCCTTTGTTACTGCAGCAAAAAAGTTTCTCATATTGTTTTGTTTGACTGGTCAATCCCTTTCACATCCAGATTAGAAAGCAATCTTTTTTCGATTTTACATCCTAACTCAAGCAAAAATATTTTACGAACATATTTGCACTTGGCATGTATGACTTTCAACGAAAATATCAGCCAAATTACCAAAAACAGATAAATTTTAGAGTCGTTTGAAATGGACAAAAACGAAAAAGGAAGGTGGTCATTCATTTCTTTTTCCCGTCCCATTTACTATAAAAGTTAATGCGATCATTTGTTTCACTTTTGTTTTTGCTATGCTTGTGATTAATTTGATTATTTTTTCCATTTTATGAGAAGATGAAAGTCTAACATCTTTACTTCAATCACACATTAGTTATGTCTAATGATGCACATTCATCCATTCCCTTGCTTAAAGTACAACTGATAAAATACAATACTCCAAACCGGAATTTTAAAGTTACTTACAACTCAAAAGAGAAAAAAAAAGGAGTTAAATATCAAAGTTTAAGCCAAAAGAAGAGAAGAAAAGTAGAAAACTCACATGAAAAGGTCTTTAAAAAAATTGTCAAAATCATATGTATCTTTCAACTTTAAGTAATTATACTCGATTCAAATAAGATCATCACGATGATAAAGCCTTCTCTCTCGAATTATAACATAACCATATATATTCAAGATTCAAACCAAAAGCCTCTTATTAAACTAAAATAACCGACCAATTAATCTACGCGCACTAGAAAAGTTCTTATTTTATTATGATAATATCTTGGCATACAATTAGCCATGACTATGGAGAATAGTGATGATGGGAGGTTCTAGGAAGGTGAGGAATGGCCACTGTATTGCAGTATTGTGGTGCTTCAAGCTGAAGTTGACACACAAAGAAATGCAGGCAATAAAGCGCGTGGAATCGCGAAAGAAGCTGTAAACTCCTCTTTGCCAGTTGCATTTAGAATCAAAAACCATCAACTCACGGGCTTCTCCGTAAACTCACCCCAACTTTCCAGTTTTGCCCCTGCTCCAGGACTGAAAATCAACTATCACGTTATTTTGCGTAATTTTAAAGATTATTTTTCTTGAAAAATTACGTCAAATGAACACTTTAATATACTCTACTGCGTTATATTGTCCAGCAAAAAGGTTCAACCGGTAAAAATACCATTAAATTTATGTTTGTACATAATATATTTTAAAATCACAATGCTTAGCACAGTTAGTTGTTAGTTGAATATTTTAAACATCTAACAAAAGATTTTCTTGGCTAGAGACAATACTCTTGAGGTAATTAATAATAAAAGAATCCTTTTATATAAATCAAAATTCAACAATTTAAATTTCTAAATTTATCAAATTATTTTTAATAAAATTTTGTACGCTACTTTTTCATCTTTATTCAAATTGAGTTAGTGCAACTCTTCGAGGTTAACATTTATTTTTTTCTATTAATAAATAAAAACTTAAAATCACAATTTAAAAAAAAAATTGAATCACTTGAACAAACCAGGTTTTGGTTTCGCATTGTGCTTTTTGAAAATTATTTATATAATGCTATGCACAAATTAGTAATTTCAGCTAGAGTTGTTAAATTTTATATTATATAAATTTTTATTGTTAAATTTTTATATTATATAAATTTTATATTATAGATACATAGCCATTATGTTAAGCATATATTTGTAAACAAAAAAAAGTGTTAAGCATATATTTTAAGACTTAGTACCAGCTACAGCGAAATAGAAAGGCTCCTGGCACCGACCGCACCATGTCCTTTTTGGTAATAGCAAGTTGGGGTGCCGGATTTTCGTTGGGTATATATAAGCTTTGTGATGCTCTTCAATTCTTACACACAAAACAACCTTCTTTCCTTCTATCTGAGTCAAAGGGATCCATCATTCATCTTTCAAGGTAAAATCTTGACACCCCATTTCCTGTTTTTGCTGTGCCTCTTGCCAAAGTTGGTCTTTTTGAATCAGACATTCTTAGTTTCGAGATTTTTTTAACTTGTTTGTTTATGTATGCCTGATTTCATGTGTTTTTGTGTGATGGGGTTGTTGTGTTAGTTAGGTTCTCGGTGCTGATTGGTGGGTCGAGGTTCTGATTTGTGTTGGAAACTGAGCAGATCCGCGGCAATTTTCACTTTCCTATGTTGTTCTGTTGTTCAATTTCTTGCTCGATTCCATGATGTCGTGTGCGTTTGTTTGAGGGTTTTGGTTGTCAAGTGAATTGACAATGGATCTGTTGGAATTAGTGGTCTTTTGCATTGAAATCACGTGCATTTAGCTCATGGTTCTTAACCTGGAGCTAGATCTGCTATGCTAAGGCTGTTCCCTCAGTGGTCAACTTTTAAGTCATGCCAAAGCTTTCTCATCAAATCATCAATCTTTGCATGCGTGTGTTAGATCTGGATTCTTCTAAGCTCTTTAACGTGTTCCTGTTTTCATCCATGTCACCACTTTTATCTGTTATGCGGATCCTCTTCATACACTGGATCTGACTATATGTTAATAGTTTGGATATGAACTGATCTGAGATTTAATTTAACCTCCATGCTGTACAATTATTGGCTTATTCTTGATGTATCTTGTTCCTTATTCTAAGTCTTTGAATTCATTAGGACATTAGAACTAAGAGTGTATTTTTGCCTGTCTTCTTGTTCTGCAATATTGTTATAGTTGCAAAGTGTAATAATGTCTATATTATGCTGTGTTGGTGTTACTAATGATTGGAGTGGAAGATGTTAAAGTGGCTTCTTTGGCATGCTTGTGTTCTAACTGATCTGTTTGAATCCTGATTTGTATAGGTAATTTAGAAAGAAAAAATGGTGAAGATTTGCTGCATTGGTGCTGGATATGTGGGGGGTCCTACAATGGCAGTCATTGCTCTTAAGTGCCCATCCATTGAAGTAGCTGTTGTTGATATCTCCAAATCCCGCATTGCAGCCTGGAACAGCGACCAGCTTCCTATCTATGAGCCTGGCCTTGATGCTGTTGTGAAGGAATGCCGTGGCAGGAACCTCTTCTTCAGCACTGATGTTGAGAAACACGTCTTTGAGGCTGACATAGTGTTTGTTTCGGTCAACACCCCAACTAAAACTCAGGGTCTTGGGGCCGGAAAAGCAGCGGATTTGACATATTGGGAGAGTGCAGCTCGCATGATTGCTGATGTCTCAAAGTCCGACAAGATCGTGGTTGAGAAATCCACTGTCCCTGTCAAAACTGCTGAGGCTATAGAGAAAATTCTGACTCACAATAGCAGGGGGATCAAGTTCCAAATCCTGTCCAACCCGGAATTCCTTGCTGAGGGAACTGCAATCCAAGATCTGTTTAAGCCGGACCGTGTTCTCATTGGAGGCCGGGAGACCCCAGAAGGCCAGAAGGCTCTTCAAACATTGAAGGAGGTTTATGCTCACTGGGTACCTGAGGAAAGAATCCTAACCACTAATCTGTGGTCTGCAGAGCTGTCTAAGCTTGCTGCCAATGCCTTCTTGGCACAAAGGATTTCGTCTGTTAATGCCATGTCAGCACTTTGTGAGGCTACTGGGGCAAACATTCAGCAGGTGTCCTATGCTGTTGGTACAGATACAAGGATTGGTCCCAAGTTCCTCAATGCCAGTGTTGGCTTTGGTGGATCTTGCTTCCAGAAGGATATCTTGAACCTTGTCTACATCTGTGAGTGCAATGGCCTTCCTGAGGTGGCTGAGTACTGGAAGCAAGTTATCAAGATTAATGACTATCAAAAGAGTCGTTTCGTGAACCGTGTGGTTGCATCAATGTTCAACACTGTTTCAAACAAGAAGATTGCTATTCTTGGATTCGCCTTCAAGAAAGATACCGGTGACACAAGGGAGACCCCAGCTATTGATGTGTGCAAGGGGCTACTTGGTGACAAGGCCAACCTGAGCATATATGATCCACAGGTGACTGAGGACCAAATCCAGAGGGATCTCTCAATGAACAAGTTTGATTGGGATCATCCTATTCACCTGCAGCCCACAAGTCCTTCAACTGTGAAGAAAGTCAGTGTTGTTTGGGATGCATATGAAGCTACAAAGGATGCACATGGTCTTTGCATTCTGACTGAGTGGGATGAGTTCAAGACCCTTGATTATCAGAGGATCTATGACAACATGCAAAAGCCAGCATTTGTTTTTGATGGCAGGAACATTGTGGATGCTGCTAAGTTGCGTGATATTGGCTTCATTGTGTACTCAATTGGCAAGCCACTGGATCCATGGCTCAAAGACATGCCAGCTGTGGCATAAAATATATCATTTGATCAAGTACACACTACAATGTCAGTCAAGTAATATTGAGGCCTGTCAATTTGAGATTCTTTATTATTTTTGTTAAGAGTTTTTTTTTCTCCCCCCTCCTTTTCCTCCTTTGCTCTTCCCATATTAGTTGACATAAATGAGTATAAATTATGGGAAAGTAGGGGGGGTCTATGTTTTACTTTGCTTTGTAATCCTATTCATTAATTACTGCATGGCTGTTATGAATGTAATAGGATGATAACTTGTTTTTGTTTGATTAATATGCTATTATTATCATATTGGTGGAAGTTTTGAAATTGTCTGAGATATATTTAGGACTGCAATTAGCTTTTAAAGGAAAATGAGGGTGTGGTAACTTCAACTATGGTGAAATACCACAGGTTGGTGATAACATCTTTCTTATACATCAAATATCACTGCATTAGTTCATTAGTTCAGTGTGCGATATTCTTGGTGACAACTGAACAGCACTATTGTGATTTTTGTTAGTAGTTTGAGTTTAGTTTTTTTCCTAGAATGTATTGATTCTTGAGAATGAAAGATATTTGAGAATGGAGGCATATAGACCTAGAAAGCTTAGATGATACTACTCAATTAATTCGCTGCCAACAGTTAAGCGGTGCCTTTAGGCTCAAAAGCAGGTGAGGTAAGTTGACTTTTGTGCATGATGACATTTTTTTTGGCATAAAAGTATTCAATCTAATTAAGCAGGGGAGTTGACTTATATCGTATAGAGGTTTGAAATGTGCATGCAAATTATTTCCATCCATTAAAATTCAAGGAAGAAATAAATTAGCACATAACTGTATGATGAGGAAAGGCAATAGTAGAAAGGATGTACGAAGCAGTGCCTCTAAGCTCAAAAAGCCTTGTTTTTGTTTTTCTGATATACTAAAATTTGAAGTATCCCAAGCACACACTTTTTACATTATCTAGAAATTGGCCTTTGATTTCTTGGTTTATTCTTCCTGACCCAAGGGCCTCTTTTTGGGACGGATTCTATATCACTTAGAATCCCTAATAAATAGGATCATTTTTTTTTTACCTGATTACGCATAAATAGCTCATATAAATCATATATATTTGGGACTGATGAAGCGTCTGACACATTAATGAGTGGAATATGCAGTAACTTATGTATAATTGGGATTGATGAAGCATTTAACGTAAATAATTAATATGATCGCCATGGAATCAAAAGAAAAGAATCTTACATGAAAAATAAAGTTTTTATTTTTTTTATGCATTATTATATATTTTAAAATAATACTTTCTATGTAATATATTTCTTTTTTAAACCTTTGATAATGTGTCCTAGGGGAACTTAATATTAACATTCTTATTTAATTTTGAACCAATTTAAGTTAATAACCTCCTACGCTTTATCATTAAACAAATTTTTTTTCAATATTATTATTTAATGTAAAGAATAATTTGGCAGTTGTGGGTAGGAAATCTTTTTGGCAATAGGATAATATGACTAAAATTATGTTCAGCCTACAAATTAATGCTATCTTCAATTTAGTTCTCAATCTAATTAATACATCTCTCACTTGTACGCATTGGGTAGATATTGTTTTTATCCTAGTCATATACAAAATATAGATTTCAATGATTAATTTGCAACACACACACCATAGGGAACATATGCTATGGCAGAATTTTGGCTAATGATGTGGTTAAAGTTGAGTTAATATTTTGCAAGGACAAACCAAAACTGCCAACTGTAGTTGAGTTCTACACTCGCCTGAACAACCTTCTTGTATGGTGGGAGCTCCAATTTGAGTTTCATGATCATTTCAGGCCAAAGCAGTAATTCTAGTTTTTCCTTTGGTTCACATTTTCATCCTTGATATTACTAGTAGAAATCGGATTCCGTAGCAAAAGTCACTCTTAAAGTCTTAGGTAGGGTTTGGTAAGAGGACGGGGGAGACGGGGGGACAAAAATATAGGAACAGTAAAAATAGATATAAAAAATATTGTCTATATATCATGTTTGGTTGTAGAGACATGAACAGATGTTGACTTTCTGTTGACCATGCCAAAGACCGTTGATCGGCGTTGACTTCTGTTGACTGGCAATGGATGGCGGTTGATCAGTGGCTTGACCACCACTAGAAATTACTGTCTCTATATCTTATCTCCACTTTTTATATGGATAAAGATATAGAAGATTTGTATCTTTGGGACGAAAACTTTTTTGTCCTCACATTCTATCTATCTCACCAAATATAATATAGGGACAGTCCCTATATTTATGTCCTATCCCCTTTTGCAGTCTGCTTTAGTGACAAGAATAAAATTAAAAAATTTGAAATAATTAAACAAAATCTCTTCATTACCAAAATATCTAAATTAATGTCGCGTGATACGAAGACCTTTTCACCTTGATAGACGCACGCAAATAAAAGAATTGATACTAATTAATATCTGTACAAAAAATATAAATAAATTAATATTGAAATCTGACCCACGCCACGGCCAAGGCCCTTCGATCGGATCAAACAATAATTCTAGAAAAATATTATTTATATTTATAGGATGTGAAATACCATATCAACTCACATATAATTTATTATTGAATAAAATATTAATCCTATTTAAATATGATATACATCTCATCTAATAATGAATATGATATTAGTTGATATAGTATCTCACATTCTATAAATATAAATAATAAAACTCATAATTTTATGAATTTCTCTTTCGTTGAGCCATTGTAACGTGTCACCTCAGAATGGCCTACACTCCTTCAGAAATGCACACAACACACACAATACAACCTATGACATTCACGTCCCAAAAATAAATAAATAATTCATGTAGTTATTCAAATTTTTTTTATAAGATTATTTAATCTTTTAAAAATTAAAATTAAATTTATAACTCCTTAAAATTTTAATGATATGATGCATTAGTCCTTATATATATTTAATTTTTTAAACATTAATAAAATTACATATTGATTTGTTAATATTATGTTAAGTGATGTATATGTCATTTGAAGTGAAATAAAATTTAAAATAATTTATTTTTTTGGTTAAAATTTATAAAATGAGTCATTTAAATCTCTATTATAAGTCATAAAATAATCTATTTTATATCATTTTAAATACCAAAATAAATATAATATGTTTTAAAATAATTTTATTTAACTTATCTCTAGCGTTTTCATAGCATGTCATTATTATATTGTGTCTCATATATATATATATATAATCTATTAACTAACAAAGAAATTAATATATCTATAATTTTTAATTTTAAAAGGTTACGAGATTAATTTTTTTGATAGAAGATGAAATAATTTAATATAAAAATTTTGAGCGATTAAAATAAGGTATTAAGTGTGCGAAAGAAAAAAAAAAACCTCTTTTTTTCCTTTTTCATGGTAACATTTTTCGACGCGCAAATGTTAAACAAATCCTCCATGTGTTTCTCTCTCTCTCTCTCTCTCTCTCTCTACATCGTTTCTCCCTCTCCTCCTTCTCCATAACCAAAACCTTCTACGCCATTAAAGAGTAAACACACCATAACCACATCGATAGCCAATAGCCATAGCCATAGCCATGGACTACACCACTTGGCCTGAATTTCAGTATAACCAAACCCAAACCCAAACACTTCCGTCTTACCCTCCTTCTTCTTCATCATCGTCATCATACCCTCCTCCTCAATCTTCTTACACTGCCCATTACATTCCTTACCCTCAAAACCCTAACCCTTCATCTTCTTCTCATGTTGTTGAACCTGTGGTGAACCCTCCTGGGGTTGATTCCTTTGTTCCCCCATTGCCATTGCCATTGCCATTGGAGACAACTACCCAAGTTGTGGGTCATGAACACAACCTTGTTCCCAATAATTTCTCGTACGGTCAAACTCATGTGGTTGATCCAAGCTCCTTGGTGGCTGCTTCTTCTGGGTACTACTTTGACACCAATGCTCAAAATTGGGCTGCTACTGCTAGGGAAGCTGTTCGGCTCTATGGTACTGACCCTGTTACCTATGCAGCTGTAACTGTAAGTGGGTATCTCTTTTCTCTTTAAAGTTTCAATTTTTTGTGTTTGTGTTTTTTTCCCCTTTTTGTTAGTGTGTTTTTGTAAATGACAGTGATTGTACCCCAAAAGTTGTTGATAACAGTGAAAGTGGACTTAAGATCCCCAAAGGAACTTTGCCTGCAATATCAGTAGTTAGAATAATCGAGTCATCACTTCCGGAAATTGTATAAGCAATTTAAATTTATTAATCCAAAAGAACAAAAATGATAGTGATACGGGAAGGGTGTTTTGAATGGAGAGGCAGTGATGGGAAATGTCTGTGCATGGGTATTTATTGTTTAAAGTTCAGGAATGATGGATTTTCATTTTTGGTTGCATGCTTATAGTATAGATCCTGACACTGTTCTTATGAAGTTAGAAGCATGTAAATTGCCTTGCACGTCTTTGACAATACTTGTCGTTTTGTATGTTCAAAATGGTTTGCTCACGTTGTTGAAGATTGAAATTGAAGACATCGCATATGATGTTGTCCTTGTTTAATGGAACTGTTGTTGAGTGTTTACTATAACCAGTTTGCAGATTATACTGTCACAATAAGCGCGTTTAATAATGATGTATAGTTGTATACTCTCTCTCTTGTGAAACTCTCCCAATTGATTCAGTGTAGTTTTCATCAGACAAACATAGTCTGTTTGCTGTAACTGTCTGCAAAATTGGAGGAAAGGTAAAGCCTTTAACTGTATATGTAATGTATGCTCCATGGAAAGAGAAAGCAAATGTTGAAGTGTGAAATTCAGCAATAGAAGGGAATGGGATGAAATTATGTGTTCATATCATTGTTAATTGCATTGTCTATCATCATCAGCTGGAAATAATCTATATATCCATTTAGGTCAACTCTATGCCATCAAATGGCTCAGAACAATTGACTGCTGCAAATCCTAACCCCACATGGTGGACCAATACCGCAACGCAACCTCATGGTAATGGAACATGGAAGAAATACCCAAAGAAAGCTAAAACTAAGATTGTGCAACCTGCATATTGTGAAGTTTGCAAGATAGATTGCACTAGCAAGGAGATACTAGATCAGCATAAATTGGGAAAGAAGCACAAGAAGAATGTGGAGAAACTAAGAGAATTATTAAGACCACCACAAGTCCATCAACCAAGCCTGGGGTCATCTAATCTAGTTATAGGACCACAATTACCCAACAACAAGAGCAAATCTGCCAGTGGGAGTAAGAGTAAGAGGAAAACAGCTGAAACTCCTGAGGATTTGGAGAAAAAGAAGAAGAAGGTTCTCGAAGGAGGGGCAGCAGCTGAAGCAGTTAGAGTATGTGCTATATGCAATGTGATATGTAACAGTGAAACAGTATTTAATTATCATCTTGCAGGACAAAAACATGCTGCTATGATGAAGAAAGCATCTGCACATACACAATTTATTGCTGGTTGAATTGTTACTTGTTATTTTGGAACGTCACTTTTCTTTCTTGTGACATTATTTTATCAACTCAATTCAGCATTTTAGAACATCCTTAGCCTGAATTTTTAGTGTTTGTTAACAGATGGGTTGAGTGTATATACTCTATTTATATATACCGTAGTCAGTAAAACATTTCGGCATTGTTTTAGCTGTCCCTGGAAGGGCATAATTTTCTAATGCCACAGGTTCAACTTTTTCTTATGGATATTTGGAATTTAAAACAATTGGCTGATTTTCATTCGTGATGAAATTTTTATGATTGAGTCGCAATCTTATCAATCTAGATTTTAAAACACTTTTCTGACTTGTATTTCCATCTTTTGTAAGTTACACGTTTTACTTTCTTTGTTGAGTTTTTATTTCAGCAATATATGAATATATAATGCACACGGTCATAGGCATTGAAACACCATATAAATTTATGAGGATGCTGCACTCTGATTTAGGCCAAAGGGCATGGCAGCAGTCGTATTCAAGCTTCTTTTCTCATAATTTTGTGTTTATTTTAATGGTAAACTTATGTACGTGATCGTGTAACGCGAAAGATAGAACAAAATGAGATAGCCCGTTGTGTGCTTGTGCTAGATATGAATGAATGTCTACAGATATTGATGCATGAAGTGCAAGGCATTGGCAATAATGTCACGAAAGTTGAATTCTGTCCAATGCTCTGGGATGCTTCCATTTCTAGCTTTGATTTTCTATCTTGTATCAAGAAAGGGATTAGACTCTGACGAGGTTATCAGCACAAATGAGGGGTTAATTAGTTTTAGATCATTTAGTGAGATTTACACACAATGAAAATTATTTATCCAAGAAAGATTTAATGGTGATTAACTTATCACATTTACACTTTATGTTTTTATCAATTTTTCTACTTTAGAAGAGCTAAATTCATGTATATATATACATGAACGAAGGAACAAACGTGCACAACTTAAGTCCTAAAAGATTAGGATTGATATATAGGAAAATGGATATTATATAAAGATTATAATTTAGTTTATACCGAAATGAAAGCGAAATGAGCTTGTATGTGTTTTCTTTTTCTATAGTGGTCTTTTTTATTGTTATATTTAACTGCCCTTAACTTCTAATATTGGAATTTTGTTTTGTGTTCCATGGGAGACATATATACATACTATTGTAATTTCTGGATAAGAATTGAAGAGGAGTAATGGCCTCTCCAAGAAAATTCTTAATTTCTCTCATCAATTTTTGCTAAAGTAGCTCAATTATTATTACTATTTGATATTTTTTTTAATTATTATTATTGATTGGTGTTGTGTATTTTTGCCCATGTTGATCTGTAACAATAGTAGAACTTGTGGGATTGGTGTAAGGAGCAGCACATCATTTTACTTTGAGATAATAATTGTGCCATTGACCCATTTGGAAAGTTGTTAGACGATGTTAGCATTGGGCCATGAAAAATTCTTTTATAAACAACTTATATTTACATACACTAACGATAAAGATAGTAGAACTGATAATCAAGTGGTTATACTTGAGTAAGCTAATTGAACCCACTTTTTTCATTTACGAATTTATCCAAATTTGAATTGTTGGAATTGTATCCATCCCATAATCTCTCTTTGACAGTACAATGTATAATCTTTATTAGCAAAAGTATAAAAATAATTTCTTAAACATATAAAAAAAGAGTATGAGACCTATAAATAAATAAATATATATTTAATAAAATTTATTTTTATTGTAAGTATCCCTGAATATTATGACTAAAAAGTTAATGGCATCATACAAGAATATCTGGAGGCCTTTTCCTTCCAGGGAACGCGAGAAAGCGCCACATCATGTTGTTGTAGCAGAGGATAGACACCAACTTAGCCATCATTATATTCCCTTAACCTTATGCAGTCATCTTTCTTCCCAGCCCTGAGATTCCACGTTAAAAACTCCAACAGTTCATTTAATTACCTCCGATTAGTATCAAATTAGAAATTTACTATTAGTTTATGACAAAAATTAAATTAATTTAATCATTTAAAATTCTATGTATGTGGCTAACTTTATTATCAAAGAATTTCGAAATTTATTTTAAATTATATTTTTTAAAAATTTACAAAATATCCTAACCAATTTATTTCTAGAATTAGTTCTCGTTCGATTAGAAAAGAACTCACAAGTTTGGAATGAAGTATTGTACTCCTAATGGTTCGGAAAATCCAAAACCACGAATAAGGAAATTAGTGGAAAACTGGAAATGTTTCTTAATCTCTCGAGTTTATCCCGAAATTTAATCTTTTGACAATCATGTGGAAATGCTTTGAGGCCCTTAACTAGATTCAGAACAACAAAAAAAAACGAGGAATTTATATTTTTTTATTTTATTTTAAGAAGCTTTATAACCAAGTATTCATGCTAAAAAATTGCTGGCATTTGGTCACGAATTTGTCCCTGATAATATATGCCCACCAATCCATCCATTTGTACTAAGAACTCACTTCTTAGGAAAAATAAGACAAAATAAAAGTGAAAAATTCACATTCAAGCAAAGCAAGCCCATGGTTTTCACGATCTGACACCTGAAAAACTAGTAAGGCAATAACAGCACCAAAACAAACACCCTTACCCTTCAGGTCCACACTCAGAGAGTCACAGGGTCACAGTCCCTTTGGGAGAACACACGAACAGACAGACAGACAGACAGAGAGACCCCAGCGCTGAATGGCCTCTCACTGCCACCACCACCACCCTCCTCACCCCCATCTCCACCACCAACCTCCTCCTCCTCCTCCTCCACCAACTTGCGCTCACTGCTGCTGCAACCCCTCTCCCACTTGTTGCACCACCCCACCTCCACCTCCGCAAGATCACCACCTTCTCCAAGCCATTGCCTCTCTCCTCTCTCAACCACACCACCCCACCCCCAGTATTCTCCCCACCAAATCACACACCCTCCTCACTCAAACCCATCACCACCAACACCAGTCTCATTCCACTATTTCCTCCCTCCTCCAACGCATTGAATCCCTCGAATCCTCACTTCTCACCCACCACCACTCTCTCTCTTCTTCTTCTTCTTCTTCTTCTTCTTCTTCTTCTTCTTATACGCTCTCTCTCCGTCACGCTGCGGCGCGTGTCATCCAAACCCATTTCCGTTCCTTCCTCGCTCGCAGATCAAGAACCCTAAGGCACCTCAAGCACCTCGCTCTCATCAAGTCCTCCTTCATTTCCCTCAAATCCTCTCTTTCCCAAAATACCCACCACCTCGATTTCCCTTCTCTTTCCCTCAAAGCCGTCAACTTGCTCCTCCAACTCGATTCCATTCAGGTAAACCAATAAAGGGTCTTCCTTTTTTAATCATTATTGTTAGGATTTTTTGTTTTTGCAATTTTTCCCCTTTTTTAACCCTAATTTGCGGTTTTGTCCTTTTAGGATTGTGATCCGATGATTGTGGATGGGAAGAGGTCGATTACCAGGGACTTGGTTCAGTTTTTGGATTCCATTGAAGGGGTTGCTGTGAAGAAGATGCATTGTGTCAAAGCTGCAAAGAGTGGGAGATTTGGTCAGAGAGTGAACAAATCAAGAGATTCTGGTGGTGCTGGTGGTGATGATGATGATGAGAGGAGGAAGCTGTTACAGAATTTGAGGGGCAGGGTTGAGAGGATTAGCAGATTGTGTAAGGTTTCTGAGAATGATGAAGGTGGTATTGAGCATGAGGGTGTTCATAATGTAGTTGGTGGTGGTGATTATGATATTTATGATGATGGTGATGTTTTGATTAGTGGAAGGAATGAGGTGTTCCCAAAGAAAAATGGGGCTTTTGTTCAGAGGCAAGGAGTTCAACCTAGGGGTAAGAAAAGTGTGACATTTGCAGAGAATGGGAAGACTCGTGTGGTGTATAGTGGTGGCGGCACCGCATATGAACCGGATCTAAGTGGGGATGTGGTTTGTTTGGATGGAAGTACATCTAGTGATGACCAAGGAGAGGTTTTGGAGAACATTAGTTGTGCAGTTGAGGATGCTGTGGATTCTTCACAGGGTGCTGAGGATGATGAGGAAGCCTTGGTTGAAAATGGAGGATCACCACATAGCAGTGATGATGGGGGAAGGAATCCTACAAGGCCTCCAAAGAATGATGGTAGAAATATAGTGAAAGGGCAGCTTCAGGCACAAGAAGGGAGGATTCTGTTCTCTGCTCCAATGCCTCTTAAGATGGAAAACAAAGCTGAGTCGAAGAGTAAAGGTGTGAGAATTTTGACGTGAAAGGCCATTAACATCATCATCATCATGTAAGACTTAGTTCACATCTAATCTGTATTGTTTTATTTGTATTCTAGAGTATTTGATTGGACTTCAGGTTTGGTAGAGCTCATTTGACTGTCTTATCGATTGTTGGTTCTGTAAACTAAGTAGACTTTTAATGTTCCACTTCAATTTTGTTCATTAGTTTAACGTTATCATTTGTTGTTCCAGAGTATTCTGTGAAGCAATCTTATTTGTTTTCTAAATGTTAATAGTATTGAAATGACGATTTCCACTTTGCTTTCGGTCTGATTGACTTCACTTAACCAAAAGAAATAGGGCTTTCCTAACCTTGCAGCCTTTCCATTCAATTTTTTCAATACAAAAGGTTGATGGAACCATAAGAGAACATAGAGCCATGTAGCCAATACGATACTTCCATTGGGACCAACACTTGATGGGACAAATTTTCTGCTTCAAGAAACACACACGGTAATCTATGCCCAAGTTTCCCCACATGCACTAGTGAATCATCGTCAAGGCATGCTGTGAAAGGGAAAGGAGGATTGTTGCTACAGACCATTTAGGAGAAATGAGTAAGAAGGCAATTGATTTCATATAGGATGGAACAACAGGCCATGATAAATGCGTATGCATCCGCTTAGAAGCAAAACCCACTTGTGCTGCGCCTTGGCATAAATTTTGTCCTAACTATTCCAGGTACAAATCTTGTTAAGCCATTCAGGTCTTGCTCTTGCATGACTGCTACCATGGTATTTGCCTTGAGATCGTGGGAATTTCTGACTAGTGTAAGGCATTAAGAAATTTATCAAAGGGCAACTGTTCTTGCGATTTGTGTAATTCTTCTATGCCGTATCTTCCCATTAGAAGATTGGAGTTATTAATTGGGGAGAAAAAAGTTTTAATACTAGAATTTAGGGATCAGAATGACTCATGTTCTTTTGCACCCATTTATTCCAGAGACAGATACGCCCTTTCTCGAAGAGTTACTAGGAGCTGTTTGATTTTAATTTTTATTTTCCATTTTCAGTTTTCAAAATTCTATAAAAAAAAATTATATATTAAAATTAAAATTTGGATTTTGTAATTTTTTTTAATATTTCCTTTACACAATTTAAAAAATTAAAAAACTAAAAATTAAAATCAAACAAGCTCTAATAATAATGTAGCAAAAGAATAGTGGCTAGTGCTATGTCCAACGGTCGTGAAGCAAATGATTACTTGCTTCATTCAAGTTGAATAGAAAGTTCGAAATATTCCTGTGTTATTCCTTGCTCAATGTTAAAGACAACCAGAACAATCCACCTTTATAAAACCCCAACTAAATTAACTTTGCCTTGTCAGTGTTACATTATCAAATTATTATGGTAAAAAAGGACATCATCATATCAAAAACTAAGTAAAATTATTAAGTTTACAAACCAACTAATAAATTTACTCATGCTAACGATTTAACAACGGTTTAAAAATTATTAATTGGGAAGGCTAGTCAACTTTAGAAAAAACACACATAAACTTGTCCTCTTGAAAGAGAAGTTGAGTATCAGCCTATCAGGACATTTAAAGAGCAGTCATTGCTTTCCCAGAGAAACTAGGAACCTCGAAAGATTTTGCACTTCATCGCCATTTCTATATCAGATAAATGCAATTGTAAGGGAATCACACTGCTGATTTGTCCTCTCCTCAACATAAAATAAGAGTCATACTCAGAACCTGCAGTAATTCCAATCACGAAGGAATGAAGACAGCATCCTACTAGCAACAAAGAAGATCAGACATGATGCAGAAGCCATTAAAAACAACTGATAAAATTGCATTTTCTTCAATGCATTTTTTCCTATGTTGGGTACTTCTTTTTTAATTCTTCTCAGGAGGAGCTCTAACATATAAAAAGGGATCTAATCTTATTAAAATGATTCCTTATATTTCAATGGTATCCACTCTGTTTTTCAATGTCTTTTCTTGTATATATCATATAAACGAGTTATTATAGACATGATAAGCACATGATGCTAGTAGTATACACCCCTAAATCAGCAACTTCGATAGTTATCCATGGGGCATAAATTTCTTCACGTTTTCTAAATCATGATTTGAGACTAAAATCATATTAAAATGTAACCTGATCGTAACTTTTCTGAACATGTTGAAATGAATTAAAACCCAGTTGCACGCCATGGTTTCGTTTATGTCATTACAAACATGAAATATGAATAGGAAGAAGTGAATGGCAAAATTATTCCGTATAAATTCAACACTCCCTAAACCCTAATCTCTAATCTAACAGCCATACATAAACACAGAGAGGAACAAGTGAACAACAGTCCACGCACACATAAACATTAAACAAGCACCAATAACACACCAAATATCACCCCTCAAACGTAATTCCATGGACCATAAACACCAAATAATAAACAATTTTTATTTCATTCAAAAAAGACCATAGATTGGTCTCCATTTATTCCAATACCAATCCACCAGCAAACACTATGGCATCAATAGAACAACACAATTAGAAAGACCTATATACAAAAAACTCAATCAAACCCCATGAAACCGAAAACCCACGAATATTTTCACCCCCATAAACCAATTCAATTTAAGGTCTCGAAGAAAGATCAGTGAAATTGAGACGGGTCGGGTTACACTACCGTGAGAGGGGGGGGTTTAAGAGGATGTTCGTGGGTTGCGAAGCTCCATGACGCTCCCGAGGGGAGGAGCGTAGAGAGAGTAGACAACGGCCTGTCGTTTAGCGACGTCGAGCTGAGACTTGCCGTAGGAGAAGGCGGAGGAAATGGAAGGAGGGTCGGAGAGGTTGCGGCTGTCGCGAAACGCATCGAGGGTGCGTCGTTTCATGTATTCCCTGATGTTGTAATCTGGGAAGTTGCGAGCTACTCGAAGGAGCGAACGGAACAGAGAAAGGATTTCTGGGCGAGAAGGTGCCACCACGCTCATCGCCGCACTCTCTTCTCTCTCTCTCTCTCTCTCTCTCTCTCTCTCTCTCTGTGGCGAAGCAGATGGATAGCGTGGGAAGTAAGGGCGTGATAGTGAGAAGAAATATTTGTATTGGGCCCAAAACTATAATTTGGCCCCCAAAGGTTTTCTTTTCATTTTTTTGTTTTGTCTCCTTGTTATTGAAGTGATACCCAGAAACTCTGTTTTGAGTTTTGACCAAGAAAGAATTACAATAAAATTCAACTTTTTCAATTGGCAAAAAAATCACCTCTGTCATCCAAAAAAATTACTTTTCATATATTAAAATTATTTTTTAAAAATAATCAGTACTTTAAGAAAGTTTAGTTTTCACCTTTTTAATAGAAGCTAAAAATAGTACATTCTAAAAAAAAATAATAGTTTTCAGTGTTTTCAATTATATCAACATTTAAGTTTAATAACAATTGTTTTTTCAAAATCTGAATAAACATACTCAAAATTTATGTTTTACAATCATTTTTAAAAAAAATCCAAAACAAACACTTCTAAAAGTTTAAAAAAGGGTTTGTTTACATTCATGTGAAAAACAAAAAAAGGGTTTACGATTTGAAAATTGGAAAAAGAATTGGCGAATTGCTTATTGCAGGGTGCAATTGGTTTGGAGCAACCGGAGTAGTACTAACTACTAATAGATATCAAATAAATATTTTTTTGATTATTTTTTCAAATAATAATTTCTCCTATCTTAAACAATTATATTAATATTAATATTTAAGACCTGAAATAATCTCGCATAAAATAAATCATTTTAGTAATAAGAATTTCTATTATTGTTTACCAATGGTCAATATATTCATTAAGTGATATTGCTTCTCGAATTTATAGGCCATTAATAAATAAGGATACAATTTCATAAGTTTTTTAGGATTTAGTAACAGATGAATTCCGTGTTACAAATTGTAGACATAAATTATATTTTTTACAAAGTGTTGTTGAATAAACTTTTAATATTTTTTTTGAACTATACATCTTAATAAAAATATTTTACCCTTGTAGTTTCAACCTCAACAGTTATATTATTATGTTACATAATTGTTTGACAATTAAAAGATAATAATAAACTATGTAAATTTTTTTATATTATTATTTACTCAAGCTCCTTTGTGTATATGATATTTTAAATAATGAATATGAAACTCAATTATAATAATTGATATGACAATTGCTAATAGATTTTAAATATATATATATATATAGGAATTTTTACACAAATGAATTAAAACATATACGTTATTACACAAATCACTAAGTTGAAAGTCATTTACGTATATGTCTTGTTTTGGGTGTAATAGAAGTCGACTAAAAATGACTTTTCTGTAGCTTTAAAGTCAACTAAAATTGACTTTCCTACCAAACAAAAACCGGCCTCTGCAAGTGGCAGAACTTAGATAGAAGTCGACTATAGTTGCTAATGCAATGATGATGAAGTCGACTATAGTCGACTTTGCTTGCATGATGAAGTCGACTAAAATCGGTTGGTGAGAGAGCTCCAAAGTTGTCAGAAGCAGCAAGTAATCAACTATAGTTGACTTCCCCTTGCACCACGCCTATTTCTGGAAGTTGCGAGCTGCATTTTTCTTTGGTGCAAGAGGCGCAAAGCAATGTGAAGGGAGAAAATTTGAGTGCAAAGGCAGAGGGAGAACGAGAGAGAGAGAGCGTTGGAGATCTTTCAAGGAAGGAAGAGGAGGGCATCTCATAGTGAATTTCATGGAGAATAATCTATATCGTCTCAATGTTATTGATCATATTGGAGGCAAACTGGAAGTGCAGGTTCTTTTATTTAATTTTAAAGTTTTCACTATATTTTATTTTATCATTTTATTATGTAATATGATTTAAATTTAGTTTATGCATGGTAATTATCTAGTATATATTTGTTATTTATGACAACATGTTTTTTTTATCTTTTTTACCATTTAAATTAATGAATTATTATATGCAAAAGAGATCAGTATGATTTTACAGAACCTCAGAAAAGATAGGTGATAATTTTTTAAAATAGATGGATGCTGAATGTAATATATGGAAGAGAAATTAGTATAAGTATCTAAAACAGACAAATAAATTGAATTGTAACTAAATAATAAAAATGTAGGATAATCATGAGCATCCTCCACATGCTATTACTGTAGTAGGGACAAATTAATAGGTGCCTTTGTTGGTTTGTTGGTTTGCTCATTAAAACTGTATATAATATTCATGAAAATATCAACCAATAAAAAAAGAAAAAGAATCTGTGGCAGTTGAGTTAAATGATCACTGCCTTGTAGCTACAAATGAATGTAAGATAGGTGATAACAAATTTACATTTCGTAAGATAAAAAAGAAGTTTGAATGCTTAAAAAGTGATTATTTCTTAAAATAGTAAACTAAAAAATAATTTTATAAATTCACGTAGAGAACAAAATGATTTCATAAGTTAAATTTACAAAATTAACTCATACTTTCCTTGAAAATAATTTTATGTTGTATATTAAGATTATCCGTTGTTAACATATCATGTTTGGTGCGTGATGAGATGTTAGTTTTGTAGGTTTGGGAGCACTTTGTTGCTATAATTGACAAACTTTAATAAATTTAAATTAAGCTTGTGTTAAATTTATTTTTTCAGGTATTTAATTGAAGAAAATATTTTAAGAACGAAATAACAAGTTAAATTAGTAGGTATTTAATTTTATGTTTTAGGGAATGTATTGAGTGTATCTAATTTAAGTATAGTTTTGTTATAATTTATTTATTTAAATACAATTTTGTATATGAAGACACATGTTAAGTAATATTTTTAATTTTTATGTTTAGTTGCAGGATTTAATGCTGTAATTCTTTTCATATTTTGTAGGATGATCGGATTTTAATAGCTAAGTGGTATAATATGATGGTTGCGCCAGATCTGAGGATGGAACCTTTTCTTAAGCAGACTGGGTTTTGGTACATTGCACAGATGATCCCAGTATTTGATTATGATAGGGCGCTCATTAGTGCACTCGTGGAGCGTTGGAGGCCTGAGACCCACACATTCCATTTTTCATATGGAGAATGTACAGTGACACTGGAGGATGTTGTATTTCAATTGGGTTTGCGCGTTGATGGGCTTCCTGTCAGTGGCTGTATAGGAGCGTGGCAGAAATTTTGTGATCGAGATATATGGGCGTTATGTACAGATTTACTTGGAGTGGCTCCTGAGGATAAAGACAAAAAAGGATTCTCTGTAAATCTACACTGGTTCACAGCGACTTTTGCATCATTACCACATAATGCTGATGAGCAAATGATTATCCAGTACACCAAAGCATACATAATGGTGCAATTTGGTGGGGTCTTATTCCCGGATAAATCAGGATTTATGGTGCATATGAAGTGGCTCCCTCTCATCGCTGATTTTAATAGGACTGCAAATTATAGTTGGGGATCTGCAGTTCTAGCATCCCTGTACCGTGAGCTTTGTCGTGCAGTGAAATATAATGTCACTGAGATTGCAGGCTGTTTACCTCTTCTATAGTCTTGGGCATGGTATAGGATACCTCAGTTGGCCCCTACACGGCACCATCCATTAACTTTTCCGCTAGCTTTGAGGTACACATTTACTTGAAGTTTTTAGATTTCTTATGTATTTGTATGTATGCAATTTGTAATCAAGAAAATGATTTGTGCACATTTCAGGTGGAGACGCTTTAGGTATTCTACGAGAGCAGACTCAGATAAGCTACTACGCTATAGGCAGACCATTGATGCGATCGGCATGAATGGGGTAAGTTGCATATAATGAATATGATATGAACTCGTCTATTGAGGGGTTTTGGGTGTGAGTCTAACATTTCTTATTGACTGTTGCAGTTCAGGTGGACGCCCTACGGCTGCGATGAGGTCAGGGTCGTTACATCTCCTTTCGTGTATGAGGAGGCTGATGTGTAGGCATCTGTGGATCGCATTGATCTGATTTCTTTGTTATTGAGTGGCACGCTGCCGATCGCGTGATTCGACAATTTGGGGGTGGACAGCACATCCCAACTGTCCCCATAAACATCGATCGTTTGCACGCCAAGGATGGTCGAGGGGATCTAGACATTGGTGGCCTGAGTATCATGTGGCATGGCATGCAGCATGGGAGGCACGTAAGGATCGATGGGTCCATTATCCACTATCTGATGATCACTGGCCATCTGTCGAGTACTTCCAGTGGTACTTGTCAGTGGCTAACAGATTTTTATCGTTGGATGGAGCCCCCGAGGATCCAGAGCTTAGGGATTTGCCAGATGGTGTGCCAGCCCAGGCCCCACTAGCTCCAGATATTGCACGTCCTGCTGACGTCCCAGATCAACGCTCTTTTAGGCATCATATGCGGGCTGGTACCCGTGCTAGCAGACGCCAGTACCCAGATGATGGACATGGTGATGATAGAGATGGACTTGATGAGGAGGGTCATGCCGGTGTACAGCTTGGCTCTCATCCTCAGCCACAGCCCCCTCCTCCTCCTCGGCATCGGGCTCGTACTCAGTCTCAGCCTCAGACTCGGCCAGGGCCTAGTCGTCAACCTCAACCCCAGCCTGAGCCTCAGTCATTTCATGTGTACCAGCCGACACCTATGTACCCCAGCCAGCAGTTCATATCGGATCCTAGCGGCCCGGTTTATATGCGGCCTAGCCTGACTCATAGCGAGAACTAGCGGCCCGGTACATGGTTGGCCGCTTCAGCGGCGGTACATGGGGTGCTCGGCCCGATGAGTTCATGACTCCGAGCCAGCAATTTATGGCCGGACCTAGTCATCAGTTCATTTCAGATTCTTTTGTTCACGATCCGATTACATCGATTCGTGGCCAGTGCGGCCCAGAATGACATGGCACGACACATATCTTTCAGTTCACAATTCCCGTCAGCTTTTGATATTATGCAATTCTTGGAATTATCCGGTACAGGCACATCTGTCTCAATAGTTCAGCCACCAGATCACGTGTAGCGACCATCGGTTAAGCATATCCCAGCTCCTTCTCATCAAGGCTCTCGTCAGGAGCATCAGGTAGAGGCAGTTCATGACGGTGATCAGGAGAAGGATCAGGAGGAGGAGGATCAGGAGGACGAGGGGGATCAAGAAAATGAGGATGATCAGCAGGAGGAGGAGGAGCAGTTACATCGTAGGCCTGTACGACATATTGTATATCGTCGTTGTATCATAGGCAGTCACATTGTTGGCCCTAGACGCAACAGACGGGCCGGATAGTACTTATGATAGTTATGTATTTTACACTGATATTATGTTTAAGACTTTTAATTACCATATAATGGTTATGTACTCTGAACCTAAATATTATGTACTTTCCATTAGGAGGAGTTTATATTGCAATTATGTACTTTGGACTTTTAATTACCATGTAATGATTATGTACTCTAAACCTAAATATTATGTACTTTCCATTAGGAGGAGTTTATATTGCAATTATGTACTTTGGACTTTTATAATGAAATCAATGTCAGCGCTTTGATTTGACATACTTGGCTGTATAGCAAGGTTGCATTGGTAGTGCAAATATCCAATAAGTAAATAACAGATATTCAAATCGAAAGACTTTCAAAAACATACATTGACTGTTTTTGACAAATAAACCATTACAAACTTAACAATAATACTCTGAATAGAAAACATATAATGAGAAATAACAGTACACTGACTTAAAAAGACCAACAAAATGAATTAGTTATGCTGGCTAGAGGATGGAGCATCTAGGCAAGTCCGTCTCGTGTGACCCGTACCTCTACACAATCCACAACGTTTTCCTTGGCCTAGGTCAGGCTCGTCCATTTCATTGTGAATCCTGGTGGAAACTGGACGGCCTTCAAGAGTTTGCTTAAGTGTAGGATTTAGGTGTATAGGAAGCCCTGTGTATGGCGGCCACATTTCTTCACCCGCTATTGCCGAGAATTCTGCTTTGTACATGCTGAACACTGACTCCATGGTGTAAACTTCATGAACAAAAGAGGTCCACTCTCGTCGAGCATCAGAACACGCGGCATAAGCATGACGACATGGGTAGTGCAATTTCTGGAATTCCCCACAGTCACACCAGCGCTCTGTTAAATTCACTCTGAATTCCTGTTGACCACGACTTCCGATATCATCTCGTTCAAACACCAGGTAATCTAAATCCTCCCGGGTAACTCGAGTGGTACTCATGCTACCAAGGTGTCGCCTGTGCTCATCAACTGCATTCAACAAGGTCTCTGAAAATTTTCTGCCACTTGCAAGTTGCGTCTTTGCTTTTGTGCCCTTTCAGACGAACAACTGAATAAGGCGATAATATGTTGACTTGACTATGACTGTAATAGGAAGATTACGAGTCCCTTTCATGACATCATTCATACACTCTGACAAATTTGTTGTCATATGCCCAAAACGACGCTCCTCATCAGCATAGTAAGCCCATTTCTCGCACGGTATGTTGCTAGCCCATGCACACATCGCTGGATCCACATGCCCTAATGCCCTAAACCAGTACAAAAAATTATGCTCAGTCTTAGCATATGCTGCATTTATCAGCAATCGCTTTGCATCTTTGTTCTTGAACTTTACAGCAAAATTTGATGCAATGTGTCGCGCACAGTAAGCATGATACGCTGCAGGGGGATGCCAGCCACTCCCTTCCACCTCTAAAGCTGCTTTGATTGCTTGATGCTGATCAGATATGACAAGAATCCCCTCTTGTGGTGTCATATGTTGTTGAAGAGTTTTTAAGAAAAAGGACCAAGCTTCTTTCATCTCTCCCTCCACCACGGCAAATGCAACTGGCAAAATATTTGAGTTGCCATCTTGAGCAATTGCCATCAACAGTGTTCCAGCATACTTGCCATACAAGTGCGTCCCATCAATTGAAATAAGTTTTTTGCAATATTTGAAGGCCTCTATGCAAGGTGGATAGGTCCAGAAAAGACGATGAAACATAAAGCAACCTTGATCTACAACATCACCAACATAGTATGGTCCAGTTTGCATCTGCACAACCATAGCTGGCATATACGACAACAAGCCTCCCAACCATCTAGGAAGCTCATTGTACGATTCTTCCCAGTCACCATAAATCATAGTAATAGCTTTACATTTACTTGACCATACCTTTCTATACGTTGTCTTGAACCTCAACTCTGACTCCACTGATGCTTGAAGAGATTTGATGGCGATCGTAGGATCTGCTTGCACCAGGAGGAATATGTGGGCACAGATGATATGATAGTCCATTTGGGCATGCTGGTTCAAAGACTCTGGAAAGACACACGTGTGCGGTCCTGTGATCTTTCGCACCTCCCACAACTGTAACTTCTGTCGAAGAGTCACACGTATACTCCAGTTGTAGTCAATGCCAAACTTTACACATTTGCAATAAAATTTTTTATGGTCTGACTTATAAACTTTGTACTGGACGCCTCTTTGAATGCTGTAATGTTTAACAGCAAACAAAACTTCATCTTTGTTGCGAAACACTTGGCCAGTTACCAAGTCATTGTCTCCCCCAATGCCCGAACCTGAACCAGACCCACCATCCATATCAGACCGCATGGCATCTAAATGCACCGCTGAGTAATGACTAGGATGCTTCCGAGATTGAGATTGTGATTGGGACTGAGACATATGATGCTCACCCAAGGTCTGCACATGAAACAACTGCTGATCGTCTTCATCATAGCTTCCTACCTGATTAGGGTCCTCCTCTTCATCATCTTCATCATCCTGGTGCAGAACAATAAAGTCAAATTCCCCAACTGGGCTAGCTTCTGATATTGGCTATGGATTTAATGGTAATGGCTCTCTGGTCTGTCTCGCAAAGTGTTCGAAACTTGGAGAAGCAACCTTATCCTGGTGCACATCATGGCGAGACACTTCAAACGATGGGGCTGCATTACATGTAGGAAGTGATGGATCTGGAGCTGAACCTCCAGAGCTAAAAGGATCACCTTGCATTTCGACAAGTAGCTCTATTGTGCGAGCTTCAGGAAATGAGTTAAAATAACTTAAGATGTGATCGATGTGCTCGTGCTTCCGAATTCGCCACCTTCTATATCGGATTCCACTTGAACCAATATCAACCGGTATCCTATAGAAGATTTTTGAGACTTGCACATTGTTTCCTTCATACTCTTCTAATATTCGACTCTGCAGCTCCAATAAACTAATTGGTGGATGGACAACCAACCAAACTTGATTGTCGCTACAAAATGTTTCTCCCTCTACTGTGTTTACAATCTCACCATTATAATGTATCAGAATATGAATGCTCTCTGCCATCTCACAATTCTTTGACACTGAAATCTCACATTCGGGAGGTCTATTTATAGAGAACACAGGAGGGAAGCTTATTAGTGAAGTCGATTATAGTTGACTTCTGAAATCAACTATAATCGACTTCTGTACAATGAGGAAGTCGATTATAGTTGACTTCTGAAGTTAACTATAATCGACTTCTTCGTGATAATGAGCACAAGTATAATTGACTTCTGCTCTGTAAGATCTTCTCCATATTGTGAAAGACGATTTAAATCGACTTGTATCGAATTGTTGAACGAGAGTCGATTTAAACCGACTTCTATTAAAACAAAATTAGGACATTTGTGTAATCGATTTTCAACGGGGAGATTCATGATAACTAACATATTTTAATGCATTTGTGTAAAAAACCCATATATATATATATATAGTTAAAATTAAATCTTAAAAAAGGGTCCTTAGTTTCTCTTTTTAGTTTCTAGCATCAGTACATGTATTAGAGTTCTTGAGCATTTTTTATATAAAATAGCACTCCATCTTGCTATTGTTAATCACTCTTGCCTCATCACATCACACTTGAGAACACAGATGAACTAAAATGAACCACCACATTTCCCCTCATAATGCTAATCCACATAATCCTCCGAGCCTAGCCCATAAACGTAGGAAACATTACTAAATTTAGCTCAAATATCGCCATCATCATGCTCGCAACTCCCTAATCTCAAGGTCAAACCACCGACCCCCCAATTCCTCTCTCTCTCTAACCCCGACACGGTTTTGAGTTTTGCCTCCTCCAAGGTTTACTCATTTTTTTTTTTAATTTTCCTTTCATCATTTGAAAAAAAAAAACCCGGAAAACGAAAACATAGATCGAACCAATTAGAACAGCAACAGTCTGAAAATTAAAATATTTTAAAAACTAAACAAAATTTTTGAAACAAAACTAAAAAAACAGAACCCAGATTTTTCTCTCTCTTCTCTTTCTGGTTCTCACTTTTCTCTTCTCTCTTTCTTGATCCACGAGAGAGGAACCTCAACCTCCACCTTAACCTCACCCAACCCAGAACCAAGAACCCTCGGTTATTGAAATTTTGTTCACCGATTCAAGTGATCGATTCAGCAACACCCCATTTGCCCCAAAACCCCAATGCGGTCTTCCAGAAGACCCCAGAAGGAGGAGAAGATAAAAAACCAAACTTCTTCAGATTCGATCACGACGCAGGTTGGGAAAACCCTGATCCAAGCCCGAACCAGAACCCAATCCCGAAATCGATCACTGGGTCTGGCAGCGCAGAATTAGGGTTTGCGGTGGATCTGGAGCTGTGCGTTTTCGTGGCATCATGGGCAGTGGTGTCGTCGTATTTGTTGCTTGTGCTGCGTTTTGGGGAAGGTGCGTTGTCGTTTGCTAGGGTTGGTGCGGTGGTGGGGCTGCATCCTTATAGAGGACGATGCAGCTTCACATCTCGCCTAGCATGAGAAGCATAACGATATCGAGCAGCAATGGGTTCAGTGAATTGATGAAGATCAAGGTCGCGGCTCGCCACATCTCTTATCGTACCCTGTTCCACACTATCCTCATATTAGCATTCTTGTTGCCCTTTGTCTTCATCCTCACCGCTCTTGTCACCCTTGAAGGTGTCAACAAGTGCTCTTCATTCGGTACCATCCCTTATTTGTTACCATTGTGGTTTTATTTAATTTGATTTTGTTATAATGTAGATCTTGATTTGAGTATTGGGTCAAGCTCAAAATATGTTTTTTGTGTTTTGTTTGTATATGGGTTGATTTGTGTTGATGTGTGTATGTTGTTTTAATAAATGTTGAGGGATGGATGTTTGTTGGGGTGTGTTTGGATTAACTTGTTTTTGATTGAAAGCAGCTCAAAATCAAAAGTTTCCTGAGATGACGATTATTTCTCATAAGAAAAAAACAAAAAAAAAATCGGATGGCGCCAAACATGGTCGAAAGTGTTGTTGTGAGTGATTTTTGTGATGGAATGTTTTTTGTAGCTACTAGGTAGTGGATCATTTAAGCATTTTTCATTTGGATGGTTTTGATTGCACTTGGAACTCAAAAATTAGCGATGGAGTGAGGTGTTGATTCTTTCATGTGAGGCATTAATGCTTTCCTTGTGTGTGTTTTTATGTGTAACTGAAAAATTGTTTCGTGTTATCATAAATTAATGAAGAAAAAATCTGTTGGGGCACCATTTGCTGTTTAGGGTCTAGTATTGTCAGTTAGGTGATTATAAAAGTTCTTTGTTGTCTGATTTTTTAAATGTTTGACTTTGAGTCTATTTTGAACCTCTGAATCACCGATTGATTCCTTGTTTTATGCTACAGATTGTTTTGGCAGGCGGTTGGGACCAAAGCTTCTCGGTAGGGCTGACGATTCAGGGGTAAATAATTTTTATTGTCATATTCATATCCTCTAAAGTTTTGGTTAAAAACCTGTTATCTGAACCCTCATGGTGACAATATTCATGGTTCTGCAGAGACTGGTTAGAGATTTTTACAAAATCCTTAATGAAGTGAAAACTGGGGAAATCCCGCCTGATCTAAACCTGCCAGATTCCTTTGATCAACTGGTTTCTGCTATGAAGAACAATCAATATGATGCGAAAACTTTTGCATTCATGTTAAGGGGAATGGTAGGCTGCTTGTTACATTTACATAAGATATTTTGTCCTTCTTGGTTACATTTACTCGTACATAAGTAAGCGTAGTCTAGGAGATTAGAAGAGACCCAAATTCAAAAACTTCCTGTTATTCAATTATGATAGAGTTAAAATTTCATGAGACATCGTGCGTTTTGTATTAAAGCATGTCTTGTAATCACAATATACCATTATTTTTCTTTTTGGTGTATTTGTTGCTAGCCTAATGGGGATTTTTCTCTTTTATATTTTTCAACATGTGATGCTGCTTAGTTTTATATTTTTGTTTTCTTCTTCCTTTCTTTGTTCAATGTTTTGTTACATTTCAACTGTGTAAAATTGCAGCTATTGAATCCTAAATATATTTGCAGTTGGTAGGACTTTGAGGACCTCTTTTAAGAAATATATACAGTGAGAAGTGCCTTGTCATTATTGTTTTCATCATGATTTTGGTTCGCAACCTTAATAGACATGAATGATGGCCATTGTTTATGCATGTTTATCAGTAGTTTGAAAAATCGTATGTGCATTCATTTGTACCAGAGATTGCATGTTTTGCATCTTTAACTTATCTTCAATAGCTCTGTCACACTGTTTATACTAGATATTGCAGTTCTTGTGTTAAAAGTTGTGGTAAATGGTCATTATATTGATTTTTGTGACAATGTTATGCTTCTTGGGACAGATGGAGAAATATGAGAGAGAAATCAGAGAGTCTAAATTTGCAGAGCTGATGAATAAACACTTTGCTGCAAGTTCTGTCCCTAAAGGGATCCACTGTCTGTCTTTGCGTTTGACTGATGAATATTCGTCAAATGCCCATGCACGCAAACAACTGCCTTCCCCAGAGTTACTTCCTTTACTATCAGACAACTCTTACCACCATTTTATTCTGTCGACTGATAACATCTTGGCTGCTTCAGTGGTTGTCACTTCTACTGTTCAGTCATCTTTGAATCCTGAGAAGATAGTCTTCCATGTGATCACTGATAAAAAGACTTATGCGGGTATGCACTCATGGTTTGCACTAAATCCTGCTAATCCTGCTATAATTGAAGTCAAGGGCATTCACCATTTTGAATGGTTGACTAGAGAAAATGTTCCAGTACTTGAAGCTGTAGAAAATCAAAATGGGATCAGGAATTACTATCATGGAAATCATGTTATTGGAGCCAATCTCAGTGACACCAGTCCTCGTAAATTTGCATCTAAATTGCAGGCTAGAAGTCCAAAGTACATATCTTTACTAAACCATCTCCGTATATACATACCAGAGGTAAGTTGGTTTCAACAGTGGCCATTCTTCACATTCTCTTTCTTTATCTGTCTATCTCTGTCTCTCTGGATATTGGGGAAACTTCGCAAAGCACAATTTAAAAGAAAGTGCTTTTCAATTAGCTTTCATCATCTTATATTTTTTGTGATTTTTTATATGGAATTTATTTTGCCTGAATGAAAGATAAAGAAGTGAATGATTGATTTTGATAATGAAATTTTTGCTCGGTCACTCTTAGCTGAATATTTTTACGTAAAATTCTGCATAGTATGTTTATGAAAACATTATGAGCTGAATTTGTAGTGGAAAATGTGGCTTCTGGGTACAGAATGCTGCTGAGTTTTATGCAAACTATAGTTCTTGAAGAGAACATAAAAACCATGTGCTAAAAGATAAGAAACGATGTAGAATTATTTCAAGGGAAATATTGGTCTACTTTGTAGTTTGTAGGAATTTATAACATGAAGCAAGAACATAAACAATGAAGGAGTGGAGACATGTTCCCCTTGCCCATGCTAGTATTGACTGTGCAAGTAGATAATTATTATTTGGAACTTGTGAAGCATTTGGATTGATTTTGTCAGCTTTCAGGCCTTGTTCCAATCAGGGTTGAGATTGCCAATTTTAGCACTGGAACATATGAAGATGGAGAAAATATTCTCTCTCTCTTGTTGTCTCATTTTTTCAAAACATAAATTGGGTTCCCTTTAAATATCCTTGTTAAATCTATCATGTTTTGTCTTGTGTGTCGAGCAGCTTTTCCCAAACCTGGACAAGGTGGTCTTTTTGGATGATGATGTGGTGATTCAGCGTGATTTGTCTCCACTATGGGAAATTGACCTAGAGGGGAAAGTTAATGGAGCTGTGGAAACTTGCAGAGGTGAAGATGAGTGGGTAATGTCTAAGCGTTTTAGGAACTACTTCAATTTTTCCCATCCCCTTATTGCAAAGCATTTGGACCCTGATGAGTGTGCATGGGCTTACGGGATGAATATCTTTGATCTGGGAGCATGGAGAAAGACAGATATAAGAGAGACATATCATTCCTGGCTGAAAGAGGTAAAAATCCATACAAACTAAGGTCAATATGACCTCAGTTTATCATATTTTAAATTGATTGTTGATGTCCATTAAGTTTAAGTTCATAAAAAAAATCGTGCGTTTTAAATTAATACTGTTATATGGCAACTGATTGATTGGCATAAACATCTTTTGTGTATTAATTTATAAGTTAGTAGTGTGAGATGACGGGTGACCTGTAATTTCCTCTCTTTGTTCTGGTCTATTTATTGGAATTTTCTGCACTTCTGAAAGAGGGGGGATGCGGTTGGGAAGTCTTAATCATTATTTTGGTCTTCATATTTTCTTTTAGAAAGATTAGTAGAATACAATATTGACAGCTTCACTATGGCAGAACCTGAAGTCAAACCTGACAATGTGGAAACTTGGAACTCTTCCTCCTGCGTTGATTGCATTCAAAGGTCATGTTCACCCAATTGAACCCTCTTGGCACATGCTAGGATTGGGTTATCAGAGCAATACCAATATTGAGTGTGTGAAAAAGGCTGCTGTTATTCACTACAATGGCCAGTCAAAACCCTGGTTGCAAATTGGCTTTGAACATCTTCGGCCATTTTGGACCAAGTATGTCAATTATTCAAATGATTTTGTTAGCAACTGTCATATACTGGAGTCATAGTCCATCAATGAGGAGCAATATGGTTTGTACAACAGTGAATATGGAAAGGGCAAGTAATACAGGTTTCATCTAAACTTTTGCAGCTTGAGATTTTCTTCAAGCCGAGTTTGAGAGGACAAATAGAAAATTGGCCGAGAGGGCAAAGCGATGGAAAACATTGTGGGTTGATTTGCTGCCACCCCGTGCATTTTTGCAGATACAATTACCATCCCTCCATGGCCTTCAGAATCATCTGAGTCCTTTTGAGTTCAAACATAGAAACACGTCCAATATTTTTGGTTGGTGAAAGGATACCGTTATTGGTCTTCTATGGGACAGATATAACATAGATCCCATAGTTGAATATTGCAGAATAAACTGAATGCTGAAGATAAAAAGGTGATGCCAGTTTCATCAATCTAGTTGGTGTTGGTAACAAAGTGCTAGTAGGACAGTTAATTTGTGAGGTTCGCCTCACTAGAGCAGCATTTTCCCCTTCATTTTTTATTAGTTTCTTAATTTTTGTTAGTACCAATTTTTACCTTCACCCATATTTGATTTGATATCTTGATGGTGAGTTCTAGGAGTAGTTCTTGAGATGGCTTTGTTACGGATCCATTTAATTGGGGAACTGTTTGTAGGATATATATATTTTTATTCGTTATGTACGATTACCAGACATTGGAAATGTGCAGAAAATTCTTTATTCCTCTTCTTCATCTTTGCTATGCATGATCATAATCCTTCTCTTCAGTTTTGCATGTCTTGCTTTCACAACACTGCTACAGGGATCATAATCCTTCTAATGCCAAAGAGAAAAATGAGCGGAAGTAAATGGAACAACACTTTTGAGAGTAAACTAAATGGTAATGCTGCCCATTATATGGTAAAAGAAGCTTAGCCATTTTCTGGTAGGAAAATTTAGAAGGTAATTATCATATTTGTTAAAAATAGTAGTGAGGAAAAACTATCTCTTTTAGAGAGGAGGGGTAAATGTTTCTTGGTGCAAGTGTAGATGGTTAAGTTTTGTTTGATTTGAGGTCAATAAAAGTGGCTGTTTGTCGCATCAGCTTGTTAATTTTGTCAAATATTCATCAGTGTTTTATTTTTCCATTTTTTCCCCATATGATCATTATAGTTCTAGCTCTTCCTTGTCTTCCTCTCTTATTACATTAGAGAATTTTCTATTTCGATTATTATGATGTTCCTTTTTCTCTGTAATATGTCATTTATATTACATTTCTTTTTTCCTTCTAGAAAACTACTTTTAACTGGTTGTAAACCTTTCTTCCTTCTAGTTGAAACTATAGCTAGATTATTTATTTTGAGCAAATATTCTCGACATTATATTGTTAAGTGATAACATAATTTATATGCAAAAGATTTTGAAGTGAGGGGATCATTTCATTCGAAGTTCACCTGATACGAGCTGTTAAGATACCATAATAGGTGTCATAAGTAAACTAAATTGTCACAAAAATATTGATTACTAAATTTATTATAACTATATATAAAATATTAAATATAATCAATTGAGAATAACTGTTAACTCATTTGGGATACTAACATCAATCCATAGAAACAGATAAATAATAGAATAGTACTATTTATCATTTAGAGTAAGAAACTAGTTTAATTTTATTCTATTTATCATTTTTTATTTGACAAATCACTTATTATATTAAAAATATAAGAAAAGTGGGGCACAATAATTGTCAAAATAGATGTATCAAAAAATGAAAAATATAAAGTAATATTTTCTTTCTCCAAGAGCATCCAAAATTTTTCATAAAATAAAGGAATTTTCTAGTTAGTGCCGGGCAATGATAAAAGTAAGTTTAAATTTTTTTTAGAAAATTCCATGCATTAAAAACATAAAATTTATCTTCCCAATATAAAACTTTTCTTTTTTGATTCCTTGATCAGTAGTGCAGATAAATTGTAAAATAAAATAAGGAAAAGAATAATCTTATAGAAGGGTTTTGCTAAGTTGGCGATGACATGAATTCCATTTACAATTATTCTGATGTATTATTATGCATAGCACCCAACAAAATTTCAGCTTACTGTGATCCCCTCAAAGTGCATGGAGTATCTTATATCTTTACAGTTGAGACTATCCATTAAAATATTACGGACCCACCATTTATTTGGGACCTTTCTTCGCATTTTCTTATCTTTCAAATGTTATCAATTAATCAATAATTTGGCTGAATGATTAGACTTTAAAGAAGTGGCACTTAGTTGTGCCCCCTTATTAAAGGACTTGATTCTTCCAAAATCTTATTTGAAGCAACATTAAAGGTTCTTTAGACGTTGAAAAAAAAAAATTGAAATACCGATTCCAAGAAGAGAACGATAAAATTAACAACAATTGAACAAGCTCATAAGTTGATAGTATGCAAGAGAGGGACCACAAGTAGAGTCTATTTTCTATCCGGTATAAGGAATCTGTTTGATGATGAGGTACATTTATAACTAGGTGTCCACTTCTCTACATTTGATGGTCAATACCTACGTTATTTTTTTTTTTAAATTCAGACCCACCGAATTATGTGTGATGCACAGTACCTTTTTTATTTTTTTTTCTTTTCATTTTTTTATTTAGTTATTCTTTAAAAAAAGAAAAGAAAAAGAAAAAAAATACTGTTTAACATATACAATTCGGTACCCTGAATTGTGTTTAAAAAAAAAGAAAAAAAATGTTTTAAAAAAATATTATTTTTCTTAAAGAATAACTAAATAAAAAACAAAAGGTTTTTTAAATTCAAACCCACCGAATTATGTGTGATGCACAGTACCTTTTTTATTTTTTTTTCTTTTCATTTTTTTATTTAGTTATTCTTTAAAAAAAGAAAAGAAAAAGAAAAAAAATACTGTTTAACATATACAATTCGGTACCCTAAAAAACACTATTTATTTATTTAAAAAAATAAAAAATTATAAAATGGTAAATATTTTATAAATTAAAAATTTAAATGGTTGCACCTTAAAAAAAGGAAAATAAATCTTTACTATTCATTACATATAATTCAAACAACTGAAATTTAAAAAAAAAAATTCATGCAATACAGTTCAGACAAACTGAATTGGGTAAAAAAAAAAAGAAAAAAATAGCACTATTCACTAAAAAATAAAAACTAAAAATTAAAATATTAAATATCAAAAACTAAAAATAACATTGTTTCGGACAAAATAATTAAGCAAAAATAAAAAATTGAAAGAACAAATTAAAAAATTTATAAGTCATAATTAATTAAACTCATAACAAAATAAAAAAGTAATGCCAAAGCAAATTTAATAAAAATACAACAATATTACAAAATAAATTTGGAAGATAATTAAACTTTAAGTGAACATAATTAATAAATTAAAAATATACCGCATATAGATGTATATAGAAAGGAATTTATATAAATCGAACTCTTTATAAAACAAATAAAAAATTATTAAAAATATTTAAAATTATCAAAAAAGTACAACAATTAAGGGAAAAAATACTGCATGTATAGTAGAAGTCGGGACAACCAACTTCTTTAAGAAATAAATAAAAATAAATATTAAAAATAATTAAAATTAATAAAATAGCAACAAACACGAAAAGGAAAAAAATGAAAAAAGCTACTTTGTATTGTATAGAATTCGAGGGTTTGAATTTTGAAGGAAAAAAAACAAAATAGATATTGACCGCCATGTTCATATGAGAATTCGCCTCGTAACTATCTCAATTTTGAGGTCCCACTATTTGTTCAGAATTTAGAGTGTCAGCTTTCAGACAAGGACAATTTCCCGAATGTGTTTGTCATGATTTGAAGTTTGAACACTTCATCATCACAAATAATAATAAAACTGGCCGCTAAGGCTGTGTCGTCTTGTAATGGACTAGTCTTTTGTACACACTCACATAAACCTTAGATAGGATATATTTGATTTAGATTTTAATAGAATTATTTTTAAAATAATTAATTAATATTAAATGAATTAGTTATAAAAAAATTGATATATTAAACTTAAAAAATTAAAGGAGATGGGACGATATATTTATATGTATAATTTTTTTATTTTGTTGTATGATTTTTTTATTTAAATTTTTTTATCATGTTTGTATAATTTTTTATCTAATTAATTCTTTTTCTTTTTTTATGATTAACTAATCAATTTTCAAAATGACCCGATTAGTGTTTTGTGTCCAGTGTGTATCTGAGCTAAAAAAAATATTTTTTTTAATTGGACACGTATGGACGTGTGTCCAACACGTGTCCGTTCTTCTTAGGTGTACGGTATAGAATGATCCAATAATAAAAGTAGCTCTCTAAGGGGGTGTTTGGTTTGTGTCCCGGGACACAAATACAGGGCAGACTGTCCCTGTATCATGTTTGATGGCAGAGATGGGATATGAGAACGAAAAAATTTTCTGTCCTAGAGATAGAAATTTTCTGTGCTTGGAGACAGTGAAGACATGACACGGAAACAGAAATTTAACCCGTTAGGTAGCACTCTCCGATAGTGATCCAGCCACCAGTCAATGCCGGCAACTACCGGTCAATGTCGGTCAACGGTGATCAACGCCTGGTCAACAGTGGTCAACACCGCTCAAATGCCTGTACTGTCTCCGTCAACTAAACACGATACATGAATAATATTTTTTATGTCTCCATCTTTACTGTTTCTGTATTTCTGTCTCTGTCCCTATATTTATGTCTCGGTACACAAACCAAACGGGGCCTAAATGACATGATTGAGTAGTAATTTTGTTAAAATAAATCATTCAAGAACTTGGGTTTAGATATAGGTACACCTAATCATACTATTCAGGCATTGTGCGTGTGCAAAAACATAATCCCTTATTTTACATACATAATATGTTAAAATTAATAGCACAAAAACTACTAGTAAATCACAACTTGTAAAACCATAATCATGTAGCAATTCACTTAAAAAAAAAATTCATGTGGTGATTCATTTATCTATTTTTTCAGTAAAAAATAATAATAAATGGACTAACAACCTTAATTTATTTCTACTAAAAATGGCACATACCTGTTTGTACTACTATGAAAATATATATATGTACAACCAAATCAGTAGGGAAAAAAGAAGAAAGCCAAGGAGAATTATAAATGCTGTGAGCATGAGTTGTTCAGGGTTACATCCTTCTCGCATTGCATGTTCATGCGTATGTTCCAGAAAATTGATTTTCTATAGTCCTCACAGATATTGTGTCATGTGAAAAGAATATTCAAAACCTAACAATTTGACCCTATTTACTCTTCGGAAACTTTTTCCTAGGAAGGTGCTATATTGATAAAGAAATTTTCAGCTAAATGTAAAGACTTTAAAATTAAATCTCATATTTATATTTGTTTCCCTTTTCTAAATGCGCGTGAATCAATTACTGATCGAGATATCAAAAACCCTAAACCCAATTGTTGATTGTCCTACTGAAGATAGCATAGTATAGCAAGGTTGTGAAATATTATAGAATTTAATGCTCACACCAAGAAAAAAAAAAATCTATCTATTTATTTGAAAATTAATAATCATATCAACTCATTTGGGTAAGAAAAGTTGACAAATCAATATTTTTCGAAAAATGCATATCACTTTTGCTATTTAAGTCTCAACTATGCAGATCTTATTAAGATCTTGTTAGATACTGTAATGTAGTGAAACAAACATTATGTTTATATGGTGTATAAAAGTACATGATGATTTCTTCTTCGATTTCCATAGGATTCGGAGATTAGGAGGAGGGACAAGACAACGAAAACAAAGGGATGGAGGCATTGACCACAGATTTGGAAGACTTTGAAAACTCCGAAGCAGCCTCGTTCCTTGCTACCCCATTTCATCCTTTTCTCCCATTTTAACATTAATTATTGCAAAACACACAAAAAAGAGACACCCACATACACACTTTAACAAAGGGGAAAAAAAAAAAAAAGGCATCCACTTTCTCTTCTTCTTCTTCTTCTTCTTCCACTTGGTTTCATGAAAAACAAATTTCTGTGGCTGCCACAAGTACCACACCGAGCAGTGTCATATAGACCATACTCAGAAACAACTAAAAGAGTAATAAACTTTCAGGTTTTCTACACTGGCTGTGCTGTTTTTTTTTTCATTTATTTATTTTTCAATCCTTGCTTGTTGCGTACCCTTTTGGAGATTGGATCTCTCTCTTCTATAGCTGTTTGGGATTCCTTTGTGTTGAACTTTTAATGATGTTTTTCCTGTTTATGCATAGTTGTTGGGTTTGAATCATTTTGTTCTGTTCTGGTTTTTTTTTTTTCCTTTGGATGGACCCTGCTCAATTATTGTCAATTCATTCATGTTCTCATGGTTGGATTTTTTTTTTTTTAACTATTTTTATTGGAACCTTCAAAACTCTTTCAGAATTCCTTATCTTATGTAGTATGAGTAGTTTCCTATGTCAGATTCTGCATGTTGTGTGGTTTTGGATTTGTGTCTGAGAGAACTTTTACTCAAACTTGTTACCTTTTTGTGCCAGATTTTCCAGAACACTGGAGTCATAGAGTCTGAATGAAATCCTGTTGTTCATGAATGGAACTCAACTGGAAGTGATCTACTGAAAATTTTCTTCCCTTGGTCTCTCTGAGGTACAACTGAAGATATTGGAATTTTTTTAATTTCACAAGTTCCTTAGATCTTTGAGCATGGCTGGGAATCAAGATCAGTTGGAGATCAAATTTAGGTTGACTGATGGTTCTGATATTGGCCCAAAAAGTTTTCCTGCTGCCACTAGTATTGCAACGTTGAAAGAAAGTATTCTTGCTCTGTGGCCAAAAGGTAGGTGATGTTGTTGTTTTCCTTTTTTTGCTCCTACTTTTTTGGTCTTCCTGATAATAACTAAGTTATCGATGTGAGAACTGAGAAGCTGCTGTATCATTTATGTTTGTTGTAAACAATTGTTGTATCATTCATGTTAGTTATAGCACCTGGTTTGAGGAGTAGATACACAAAGCAACCTTCATATTCTTATATACAGATACATTTGACATATCTCTATGCAAATGATTTGTTTGCTCACTTCCTTTTGTTAAAGGTAGCTTGCCTTCAGAAATTGAGGCTTTGCATTAACAACAAATAAGTTGCTTCCTACAAAAGAATTCTTTAGGAATTCATGAATTATGAGAAAGAATTTGTGGTTTTAGGATCTGGATTTCTGTCTCAAACCATAACTGTGGAAAAACATTTTGTTTATGTACCTTAGTAGTTTCTTTCTTTAAGATCAATTTCTTCACCTTATCCAATACTTTTCTGCTTGCATTGTTCAGGATTAGCACCTTTTAATTAAAGTGGTTACTACGTGCAAGGAGATATTTATACGTCATTAATTTCACTAAATTTATAAATTGAAGCTTTTCAAAATTTAGGTTATCCTTTATTGCTTAGTAGTTTCTAGGAGTTGATGTTTTAATTTTGACTTTACACTCATGAGTCATTTTAATCCATAACTTTTAAAATAAGGCAATTTAGTTCGTCATATTGCAAAGCATGAGTCATTTTAGTCCCTCAATCCACTTTTATTTAACATTCCATCAATTAGATTATGATAGGTAACCTTAAGTGATATCCTGACGTATCATATGTCATTTGAAGTAAAATGAAATTTAAAATGACTCGCTTTTATGTCTAAAATTATACAAAATAAGACATTTAAATCTCTATTCCAAGTCATAAAATACTCATTTTGTGCAATGTTAGACACTCAAAATGAGTTATTTTAAATTTCATTCTACTTCAAATGACATATGGTACATCAAGAAATCACTTGAGGTCGTTTATCATCATTTAATTGATGGAATGTTAAACAAAGTGGGTTAAAAGACTAACATGACTCTTATTTTGTAATGTCAGGGACTAAGATGACTCATGAGTGTAAAGTCACGGACTAAAATGAATATCAACTCGCTTTTAGAGTATGTTTGGAGCTAAGTATCCATGCCGTTGGTCACTGTGTATCTTGCTTGATGTGTGAACATTTATGTACTTCCACTGAGATCCGAGCTTACAAGTTCCCATATTCACTGCCAAGCATATAAGATATAGTGAAAATGATGCATACTACTCCTTCCCGTCCATAATATAAGTCATTTTTGTATTTTTTGTCTGGTCCAAAATATAAGCTGTTTTCATATTTTAAGAAAGGATTAATTACTTTTTGCCCATTTTACCCTTATATTTACAATGAGTGAGAATAAATGGATGTGAATATAATTATTTAATCGGGAGATAATTTATAATGAATGATGAATGATAGTTTTGTCTTTTACTTATATTTTTTTCAAATGATTAATGAAATCCAATTATTATCTTAATTTTAGTGCCCAAGCTTAAACGACTTATATTATGAACCGGAGGAAGTAGAATAATACAATTGCATTAAATTGCACTTAGCGAAGGTCGAAAGACCAAAAAGAAAAAAAATGATATATTTAGCAGACACTGTCATGCATTCAGATGTTCATCTTATTGGTTTAATGTATTATGGGCCTCATACTGAATTTTTTGCCATGGCCTTTGTTATGACATCTGTAAGTTTGTGTCTCTGTTTTGAAGATAAGGAGAACGGCCCGAGAACTGTAAAAGATGTGAAGTTAATAAGTGCAGGAAAAATATTGGAGAACAACAAAACAGTTGGGGAATGCCAGAGCCCATTATGCGATGCACCCGGTACAGTTACAACGATGCATGTAGTTGTGCAACCACCAACAACGGAGAAAGGTCTTATTTGAGACATTTCCAAAAGCTAGTTTTAATGGCCTTCTGTGTTTACTAATTATGGCTTCATGATAAATATTCTTTTCCAAAAGCTAGTTTTAATGGCCAACCCCCCCCCCAAAAAAAAAAATCAATTGTTGTTTTGAAAATTGATTATTGGGAAAAAACTTCTTGCTTTCTATCAGGATTACTTTCAGAGAAATCAACAAAACATAAATCACTTTAATTTAAAATCAATTCTACAAACGCTGAACCGAACACACTATTACTGGTGAACATGGTTCATTTCCTTTATATCATGATTTTTACGTGTGTTGTATTGCTTTATGGATGTAATTCTTTATCCTATCCATATATGTTTTGAGTACCAATGACTGTTGGATTGAGCCCTGTAAAATCTTTTTACATTATAAAAGTGTTCCTTTGATGCTGTTAGATCAATTTTGAGTTCATTTCATTTTGTTGCTTTTTCATTTTTAATTTTTGGTTACATGTTCCACAGAAAAATCTTTTGGTGCTATATCTGACACTTATTGACACATTTTTTGCATTTTCTCCTGAGACAGATAAGAAACCAGCAAGCGAAGCAACGCAGAACAGATGCTTTTGTGTTATTTTATAGCATCCAGATTGAACCGAAGATGTCATCTTTCTTAGGTGATTAGTATTTATGCTTCGTTATTAAAAAATCTTTGACTTTCATAGATTTCCTAATACACACAAATTCTTGGTTTTACAACAGGCAAAGAGTACTCAACTTGGCGAAGATTGAGAAGCTAGTAGTTTCCCTGATTTCTCTGCGGCGGTAAATTTCTTACACAATCTTCATAGGATATGGTTTTCTGCTGGTCCTCTCACTATCAGCATATGATAGGGGTTGCCTCATCAGCCACTTGGTATAATTGTTGATTGAAATGAACACTACCAGTTTGGCATCATGTCCCTTATATATATATATATTTTGAAATTCTTCTTCTCATGCCTGTGTCTGATGCAACAATGCTTCTCAGACTTGGAATGTGTTGAATATTTGAATGTGTTTTAATTTGCTTACTGTTTATATGGGGTACCATTGTTACCGTTGTATAGAAGTTGAGGCAAAAATAGTGGTTTTACTACATCTTTCTCTTATAAAATGGAGGTCTGAAGCTTGAATCCCCTTGGCGTTCATACAGATTTTTTTTTTTTAATTGGACTTTCTGAGCATGCAAGGGCTATTATTAGCAGCGATATAAAGTTGTTGTCATGTGACCCAAAGACAATGAGTGAGATTACGAATGTCCACTCTTTTCGGATAATTAAGTAATTTTCAACATTGAATATAAATAAATGAAGTGTTTTAAAAATTAAAGATACATCTCATTTGGTTTTGAAAATCAAATGTTAAGATAAATTAATAAAGGATTTTGCTAATCTCCCTAAGGGCAGCTATTAAGGGGATGAAAATCTTCTATCCTAAAATAGTATTCCTTCTCTATCCTACCAATGATTTATTAACAGATACAAAAATAAGAATCAAAATAGGTTCAAAATTTTATAGGTTATTAAATATACAATTCATATTTTATATGTGTTAATAAATAATTAGAGGAGAGGAAACCATTTAGGATAGAAGATTTTCATTCTTTGTTAAGGAACCTAGAAGTGCTTTTCAAGATTTTAATGCATTGAATACATTGGTTGAATATTTTCTAATTTAACTTTCACAGCCAGTGCCTACTAGTTAGATAAATCCAATAAAAAATTAGAGTTGCTTTATTAATTCGATTATCCAAAGTAAAAATAGAATCAGAAAAGATTTTCTTCGGCACCAATCTAGCCTTACAAGGATAATTAAACGTCGCATTATTAAAAACATCCGCATCACACAAACATTCATTGCACACATCTGCATCATTACAAGCAAAAACATTGCATACCAAGTGTTTGCCAGGGTTTTATCAGAAATTGACCCAACCCTTATTCTTCAGTTTACACACATTACAAAAACCAAGCATGTAGGGAAATGCGTGGATGTAAAACAAGGCAAGAGAAATTCGACAATGTTCTTCAATCAAACAAAAGTTATCTTATATTATTCAGTGTTCACCAACTCAATTTTGCAGGTTAATTTTATGATTGAGTTTGTGAACATTAAATAATACATAACAACTTTTATTATTCTTGAAACATATAAGAATTTCTCAGCATTCAGCGGATTCAAGAGGCTTCCGAGATTTGTTTAGTGGACGTTGATCCAACTTTAAGCCTTCTTAAAAGAAAGCTTTTGGTTGGGAAATGCTCTCATATTTGTCTCTATTGAAATTGTGTCATTCTCCTTAAATTCTCCTCTTAAAATGCCCTTGGTAAGTTCATTCAAGATATCCTTCTCAATGACACGCTTGAGGCCTAGCACCATAGTTTGGGCCATACCCTCGGTTCGCAATGAGTTGGATAGCTTTATCTGTCACGTGGATTTTCATCTTGTGATGATGTTCAATTCTCTTCTGCATCTGCTCCAACTGTCAGAACCCCCCAAACACAAGAACCCCCAAAAACAAAGGTTAATCCATGCATCCAAAGTACTGAATTCTTATTCAAGCTTCACTATGTTTGGCAATCAATCAAATAATACTCATTCTAGTTTCTAACAAGTTAGTGCTTGTTTGGTTTGCAAAATTTGCAGCCAAATACTTCCATTTACCTTAAAATGATAATGAAAAACTTTAAATGTGTTTGGGTACTCATTTTTCAAGATAGATAGTACTTTTAAGGTGATGAAAAGTAATTTTGGTGGAAGAAGATCTAACATACTTTTCATTCTCATTCTAGTATAATGAAATCAATTTTTTCACATCTATCCCCATTAACCAAATAAAAGTGAGTTGTATTAATTTATTTTAAACTTACATCATGTCGTTTTTGGTAATCATGTTGCTAAGTAATTTTGTTTTATTCCTTCCAAACAAAAACCATTCTTTTAAACTTTTGAAATATTAAAAGCAAACACAAATCCATTCTTTTCAACTTAATTCTTTTAAAAGTAATTTTTTTAAATTAATTCTTGCAAAGGTACTTTAATTAGAAGATAAACCAAATGGATCCTATCCGTTCATCCAAAATTAGCAAACTCAATCATCCTCATAGAGATTGTCGATCAATATGGATAAAGGAACCAAGCAATTCCTAGACTATGAATCTTTTACTATAAGACAACTAAAAATACTATGGTGTATTTTTTTACTGCCTTTTTATTACAATAAAGTTGTTAAATCGGTAGTGAGCAGATAACGATGCCATTCTGATTTCTGAATTTTAAAAAGAAAAACTATGCTAAGGTTCTTTGGTTGAGGGATAAAACAAGGGGGAAATTTTCCACAAACAAATTGTATGTGTAAAATCACATATGAGTTCTATTCATAGAAAATTTGCCCTCAATTAATCCCCTAACCAAACACGCTGAAATTACAACTATGCTTCTAGGCCGAGAAATTACCTGCAACTTGACAATCCTAGTTATTTGGACATGGTCTATGGGTAGGAAAACAATAAAGTCGTCAACTCGATTGATGAACTCAGGTCGAAAGTTTTCTCCAGCATCATCCTTCACTTGCTTCTTTAGATCTTCATAGGCCAACTCACCTGCCTCGAGGATCTTCTTCGATCCAACATTTGATGTCATAATGATGACAGTGTTGTTAACTCTTCCATCGTCCAAGATTGGAAGCAGAATATCCACAACATCATGGTGTGCCTTCTCGATCTCATCAAACAAAATGACAGCATAAGGCCTGCGGCGAATCGACTCAGTGAGTTGCCCTGCCTCCTTATGCCCAGCATATCCAGGTGGAGTCCCAATCAGCCTTGAAACCGAAATCTTTTCCTTGTACTCGCTCATATCAATGCGCACAAGTGCTGCCTCCGTGTTGAACAAGTAAGAAGCAAGCGCCTTAGCCAGCTCCGTCTTCCCTACACCTGTAGGTCCCATGAACATGAAGCTGGCCATCGGGCGGCGAGGGTCTGCAAGGCCTACTCTCGACCGCTGGATGGCCTCAGCTACTGCCTTCACAGCAAGGTCTTGCCCCACAAGACGCTTATGAAGCTCATTTTCTGAATCCAACAACTTCTCCTTCTCGGATTGTTCAAGTTTTGAGACGGGTATGCCAGTCCAGCTGCTCACAATTTCAGCAATATCATTTCCTGTGACTTCCTCTCTAAGCAAAGAATTCCTGGACTCCCTGTGTTCTCTTAACTCTGCCTCTGCACGTTGAAGTTGTTGGTTCACGGATTCTAGAGACCGATATTTAAGGGTCATGTCATCTCTCTGCATGAATGTATGATCATATCAGAGTTAAAAAAGCTAGCCGGGTTGGACCGTACACTGGATTCAGCCCGTTTTTCTTATCGGGTCAATTTTTGGAGCCCAATCCAATCTTTAAATAACACAAAAGGATTTTAACATATAATAAAGTTATAAAATTACAAAAGTAAAAAATAAAATTTGAGAAATATTTTATAATATATATTTTTTAAAAATTATATTAATATAAAAAATAACACCAAACTATGTAAAATAAATTAAATTATAAATTCTTATAAGTTTTCACAAATTATTATAAAAAATATATCTATAAAAAATTCATTTAATTTTGGGCTAGGTCAAACTAGCTCGAAGTATAACTCGAATTCTATCCAAAAAATCTATCACGTTAACCTAATCCAATAAACTTCATATCGGAGTTGATGGAACAAATCGGTTATAAAACACCCTAATTCTGTAAAATTATCTCACCCACTGTTTAATGAAAGAAACTCTATTTTAAACCTTTTCCCCACCCAGCAACTTAAAATGCACAGAAATTTTATAGAAGGATTACAACACACAGTCCAAAAAAAAAAATCATGGATTACATTGCTCATTTTCTTTTAGTTTGATATTAAAGCGCACATAATTTATATTTTATAATTGAGAGGAATAAGGTAATATTTTGCCTAAAGAAATTTCTAAAGAGAACCTATAACTAAAAAGCAACTGGTGTAATATTACTCACCAATTTTTTTATGGTATTAATTTGAGACATTATAGACTTTTCACGTTTCCAATTTGTAGTGAGCTCCTCTTGTCTCTTTTTAAGGTCTGAGGGGTCACCCTTAAGAACACCCAACCTTGTTTTAGAATCACTGTCTTGTTCATTTTCGAGAGAGAGTTTCTCCATCTCTAATGTCAAGATTAACCTATCGATCTCATCAAGTGCTATAGGTTTAGAAGTCATTTCCACTTTCAGTTTAGTAGCAGCTTCGTCCACCAGATCAATAGTTGCAATTTCAAAGCAGCTAACAATCAGCATTTTATGAACATTAAACATCATTAAAACGAAGAAGAAATTCTTGAGTAGCCAGATTCAAATTTCACAAATTTTGCTATATATCCTCCTAATTCATCATCTTAGATTTCTCACATGAAATGTATTACTTTTGTTTTTATATGATCTCTATCATTTAAGAGTTATGGCAAAACGATATAATGATTATATTAAAAATAAAGATTGAAAATATATAACTTTTAATTTTAATATATTATCGGTGTTAACAAAATTTACACACACATATATCCAATTATATATTATTGCATTAACATAACTCTCTAACTCAATCACTTGCTACCTTAAAAGTCTTATAAATGGAAACATATAATTGGATGAAGCCATAAAATTCTTTTACAGAATGTGTATCAAACTTAATCTCTTAAAAATATGTAATTTTTGTCTTTATATATGTGACACTCCATTAGTTTTGGTTGCTATACGTATTATATTTTTTTATTTTGAAAATGAATTTTAATATATTTCATCTAATCATCGTACGTTACGGATTTGAGAAATCCGAATTTCTTTATGATAATTGAAACAGGACTGGCTTGACCCGAAGTGGAAGCAAGAGGGTACGAAGAACACAAAAACGGCAAGACCGAAAAAGCCTAAGGAAAACCCCACTTCAGCCCCTCAAATTTATAATAGTAGATAAATTAATTACTCAGATTTAGAAAATTTCATATTAGTCTCTCCATCAATAAAAATATTTATGTATTCTATTAATTTACTTATGTGTATTATTAATTTTTACAGTTGGCCTTAACTTGTCTCAGTACTCCTTTGTTATAGGCAGAATAAATGACAACTTAAAATTAAAATCTTTCTTCTAAACAAAGAGCTATGATGAGAGAGCAGATGAAGAAAAAAAATTCTAAGCCACTTTATTTAGAGGAATAATGCAGGTTAGGATTCACTATGAAAATTAACAATATATATAAACAAGTTAACAATATGCGTAACACTACAAGAAAAATCAAATATAGCTGCAAATTTAGCAATGAATTTGCATGTCCATAGCTAATAGGGTTAAATGTATTTTACCCCACAAAATTTTAGATCATGTGCAATTTAAACCTTAACTTTTCAAAACGTGCATTACAACACCTTAAATTTTCATATACAATTAATTCATTTAATAAAATTTATGTGAATTTAAGTATTAGATTATTTTTAAATTTTTACTTAATATAGTAATTATATAGACATTAAAACAATGGGTATTCAAGCAAATACTAAATGAACGAACAAACAAACAATATAGACAAAGTAGTATGATGTAATTTATCATCATTTATCCAATGTTTTATTTGAATTTAATATTTTTAATATCGAAAAGCTTCTTTTAGTGTTTCATTATTTTTTCCTTCATAATCTATTTTATAATTTCATAAAACAATTTATCCTACATTTTTTTCATAAAAAATGCTAATTTTTTTATTAAAAAAATTGATAGAATTCGTAATTGCTGCAACTGAAATACAAACCTGTTGCTTTTTATGTGAAAAATAAATTTAGTATTTATTATGATATATAGATTAACGGAAGGATCATTTAAAAACAAAAAAGAATATATCGTAATATAAAAACAATAAAATTAAAACATTCTTGATATAAGCCTTTTTAGTGTTAAAAGTATTAATTTAAAATGAAATATTGGATATATGATTGACAATTTAAACTATACTATTTTTTATTTTTTTCGTATGAAGACTTTTGGTTTATTGTTATTGATTTACATTTTTGGAAAAAAAATACTTTCTGATTTATGATTTAAATAGTTACGATATTAAAGAAACCTATTCAAATTTGATATTTAAATTCAAATTATTTGTTTAAATAAATTAACTGTATATAAATATAAAAATTTGATAGTATCAGACATAAAAAAATTATTTTATAATTACAAAAAAATTATAAATTTGAATAATATAATTGATAATAATTATTTAATATTATATTACTATGTTAATAAAAAAAAAAGGAAGGGTATTTTGAAAAGAACACAATAGGTATATTGTGAAAGTGACAATAGATATATTGGAGTGGTAATAGCCCCTCTCCTAATTCTTTATATATATATATATTAAAATTTCTATTTTGTATCTTAATACATACCTTAAAAACTTCTTTTAGTTTATATAAATATTACCGCTTAATAGTCCAGAGATAGGGACAAAAAAATTATATTAGAGATCGAGAGATTAACAGTAAAAAATTAAAAGAATTAAAATCAAAATGATATATATATATATATATATATATATATATATTTATCAGAGTAAAAAAATATTTAATCAGTCATTAACAAAAATATTATGTCCATCTATATCTATATAAGTAATAGCGGTCATTTTTTCTTTTTAGTATTAATACGAAGCATACTAATTATATATGTTAAATAAAAACTTCACATAAATTAATATAATTTTTTATCAAGATATTTAGTATTATTATTATATTATAGAATAATATCGTTTATTTTAGTAATTTTTTCATATGTCAAAAAATTATTTTCGAAATTATTTTTTTAATATTAAAAACTTATTATCGAGGTATAATCATTTCTTTTTTAGAACAAATGCAGCCAAGAGTTGAAGGATTTGACGTTAATATATATTGTTAACAAACAATATATAAATATAAAGGCGTGTTTGTTTCTTTATTTCTTCGAACAAAATCATTTTCAATAGATATAATTTCATTAATTAGTAGAGGCAAAAATATCAAAAAAATTTATTGCGTTACGTTTTTTGTTTTTGGGTGTGGATAAAAATAAACTCCTTTTATTTGTTTTCATAATTTTTTTTCATTTAGATTGGAAAATAAACAGAATCTATTGACGCTATAGTATAGTGTAACTTAAACACGTATCTTATAATATTGAATAACATTTTATTGAATTTTTTTTTTCACTAAGTTCACCGTCAATTTGAAAGTTCACATGTTATACATCATATTTATAAATTTTCACAATAATCCAAATTCGTTTAGTATACATTTTATATACATCTAAGCCAACATAAATAAGAATTATTTTATAAAATTCTTATAGATATCTATTTTTTTCAAAATTTTGGCACAAACAATTGTAGTTCTAATTCAATATTTCAATTGATAAGAAATTATTTTATATAGAAAGTTGATGGTTTAACTGTCAACGGATCCCTCATCGAAAATAAAAATTATAATAAAAATGTGATTTTTTTACAGTATATATTAATAAAAATAAGGTTTTTGTTATAGTACCTCAAAGTACTAGTACTTTTTTAAATTCAAGGGTTGTTATTTAATCATAAATATTTAAAATATTAATAAATTTAGTTAATAGAAAATGTGACAAATTATCAGCCATAAGTTTTTTAGAAGATATCGGTAGCCATAAATTTTATAGGATATTGGAGAAATCTCCTAAAAGTTAGGTAGAAATTAAATTTAGAAAACTTAGGAACAAGTCAATAAATAATTGAGTTTTAGGGATTAAAGAGGACTAATACACAGAGAAATTAAGTATTTATTAGAATAAGAAACCACACACCAATTGAATAGATAGATCTTCATCAAATTTGAAATTTAATTACTATAAAAATAACTAGATGAACTCAGAATCCTTACACTTCTCTCTGTTGATTCTTTCAAATCAAAATATTTCAAAATTCCAAGCTAGTTTAGATTTAAGGTATTTGCTTTTGAATTTAACTTTGAAATCGTATTTCTGAATTTGACACCTAGATACTGTTGGGAGTCGGGAAATGATACTAATAAGCGTCACGTTAACCCCAATCGACACCATACTCTTACACTTTTTATTATTTCTATAACCTAATATGCTTGTCAATGCCACGACTGATGATGTGTAAAATTGCTTTTGTTTGGTAAATTACTAAAAAGATATGCAGTGTTTTGTTTATATTATATAATATTTGACATATAGAGTTAATTTGATAAAATATTACAATTTCAAAATACTCTGCTTATACTTATAAGCAAAAGTTTTAAAAAGTTGTTTATGATTATAATCTATTTTTTCGGATGTTGTTCGGGTGGTTAACAAACATGCACATCAACTGCAGAGGAGGTCAATTTTCAATAAATTTCAAGGACTTTTGTGATAATTTTACAAATTGAAAGGTAAGGTGTGATTACACTAACTCTAATGGGAGGTCAATATAATTTACTGATAAAACCTAAAGCAACATTTTTATTAGAGTAAATAATATAAATTATCCTTTTGACTAAATTGTACTCCACCACACTTGCTCTATTAATATTATTAATTAGTACAATAAGAATTAAGAATAATAAAACATAATAATATATTATAATCATGTATAATTTAATAACAGTTATTAATAATTAATTGTTATTAAGATGATAATATTGATGGCAATAATATTTGTAATATGATTAAGAATTACCATATTAGTGGTAATCCATATTACCTTCTAGGGGACAAGGAAGATTGCAGGTGATAATTTGAATTGTCGTTAATGTGATATAATCAAACAAGACAATGTTGTAAGTCTAAATAATTTAAAATCAAAGTTAACGTTAAGCCAAATATATTATCTAATACCAAACACCCTCTAATTATGGGTCTATTTGGTATGCTAGATTGGATATTATGTAAAATATAATAGTACAAGGCTTATGGTCCATTTCAATACTATAAGTTCTGACTTTCTCTAACTTTCTAGAAGTTAAAAGTTATATTTTTACTTTTTATCTTGTTTGCCTAAACAGTTTATTACTTTTTTACAAGTTATTCTTAATATTTTTTAAGAAATTAAAATATATGGTTTCTTAATAAGCACTTTCTAAAATACTAAAAATAAACAAATTTTATTATTATATATTTGAATATAAAATAATTTATTCATAAGTTACTTTTTAGAAGGTATTTCTATATTAGAGCTTAAATAAGTTATTTATGCAAATGAAACCTTAATAATATTAGGTCTGTTAAAATTCTAATACTTTACAATATTTGGTGTGATATTGTATAAGATATTACATTATATAATATACAACTATTCTCTTACTATTGCAAATAATAATCCTAATCTTAAGTAAATATTTACTAATAAAGTAAAATTATAATAAACAATAACATTTGTTAAAATTTTTCTTTGTAAGTATAAAAATAAATTTTATTATTTAAAGATTAATTATTTGCAGTTATAGATATTATACATATTTATTAATTTTATTTATCATTTAATTTAATTTTCAATGATTATTTATTAATTTAATCAAATATAAAATAAAAATATACTACTTTATTTATTTTGTATATTTTATTTTTTATTTTTTTACTTTTATTTTTCAACACATGCAATACAAAAAAGAAAATTATATAATAATAATAATATTTTTATTAACTATTTAAATTTAATGAGGTATAACATAATTTATAAACAAGAATGAAACCCGGGGTGCAATTTAGTCAGATCTTGAAAATGGTTTATACTATTTATCCTTTTTATTATTATAAATGATAAAACAAAAAATAGACTAAATATTTGCGTAAAGCACATACCCTACGATTCATTAAAACTTGAGGAACATCCCCTTCAATGATTCTCTGAGCAAGTCTATTTTACCCGTATTTTTCGCTAAGTATTTCTAAGTAAAATTGAGAACTATGAAGTAACAGACTAATGTTTAACCTAAGTATGTTCTAGAATATTGGGTTAAAAATTAGGATGTTACAGGGTGCCATTGTTACCGTTGTATAGAAGTTGAGGCAAAAATAGTGGTTTTACTGCATCTTTCTCTTATAAAATGGAGGTCTGAAGCTTGAATCCTCTTGACCTTCATACAGATTTCTTTTTTTTTTTTTTCAATTAGACTTTCTGAGCATGCAAGGGCTAGTATTAGCAGAGATATAAAGTTGTTGTCATGTGACCTTAAGACAATGAGTAAGATTTCGAACATCCACTCTTTTCGAATAATTAAGTAATTTTTAACATTGAATATAAATAAATAAGGTGTTTAAAAAATTAAAGATACATCTCATTTGTATTTGAAAATCAAAAGTTATGATAAATTAATAAAGAATTTTGTTAATCTCCCTAAGGGTAGCTATTAAGGGGATGAAAATCTTCTACCTAAAATAATATTCTTTCTCTGTCCCACTAACGATTTATTAACAGATAAAAAAAATAAGAATCAAAATAGATTCAAAATTTTATAGGTTATTAAATATACAATTTATATTTTACATGTGTCAATAAATAATTAGAGGAAGGTAAACCATTTGGGAGAGAAGATTTTCATCCCTTGTTAAGGAACCTAGAAGTGCTTTTTGAGATTTTAATGCATTGAATACATTGGTTGAATATTTTCTAATTTAACTTTCATAGTCAGTGCCTACTAGTTAGATAAATCCAATAAAAAATTAGAGTTGCTTTATTAATTCGATTATCCAAAGTAAAAATAGAATCAGAAAAGATGTTCTTCGGCACCAATCTAGCCTTACAAGGATGATTAAACGTCACATTATTAAAAACATCCATCACACAAACATTCATTACACACATCTGCATCACACAAGCACAAACATTACTACCAAGTGTTTGCCAGGGTTTTTATCAGAGTTTGACCCAACCCTTATTCTTTAGTTTAGACACAATACAAAAACCAAGCATGTAGGGAAATGAGTGGATGTAAAACAAGGCAAGAGAAATTCTACAATGTTCTTCAATCAAACAAAAGTTATCTTATATTATTCAGTGTTCACCAACTCAATTTTGCAGGTTAATTTTATGATTGAGTTTGTGAACATTAAATAATACATAACAACTTCTATTATTCTTGAAACATATAAGAATTTCTCAGCATTCAGCGGATTCAGGAGGCTTCCGAGATTTGTTTAGTGGACGTTGATCCAACTTTAAGCCTTCTTAAAAGAAAGCTTTTGGTCGGGGAATACTGTCAGATCTATATCTATTGAAATTGTGTCACTCTCCTTAAATTCTCCTCTTAAAATGCCCTTGGTAAGTTCATTTAAGATATCCTTCTCAATGACACGCTTGACTGGCCTAGCACCATAGTTTGGGTCATAGCCTCGGTTCGCAATGAGTTGGATAGCTTTATCTGTCACGTGGATTTTCATCTTGTGATGATGTTCAATTCTCTTTTGCATTTGCTCCAACTGTCATAACCCCCCAAACACAAGAACACAAAAAAACAAAGGTTAATCCATGCATCCAAAGTACTGAATTCTTATTCAAGCTTCACTGTGTTTGGCAATCAATCAAATAATACTCATTCTAGTTTCTAACAAGTTAGTGCTTGTTTGGTTTGCAAAATTTGCAACCAAATACTTCCATTCACCTTAAAATGATAATGAAAAACTTTAAACGTGTTTGGGTATTCATTTTTCAAGATAGATAGTACTTTTAAGGTGATGAAAAGTAATTTTGGTGGAAGAAGATCTAACATACTTTTCATTCTCATTCTAGTATAATGAAATCGATTTTTCCACATCTATCCTCATTAACCAAATAAAAGTGATTTGTATTAATTTATCTTAAACTTACATCATGTCGTTTTTGGTAATTATGTTGCTAAGTAATTTTGTTTTATTCCTTCCAAACAAAAATCATTCTTTTAAACTTTTGAAATATTAAAACCAAACACAAATCCATTCTTTTTAGCTTAATTCTTTTAAAAGTAATTTTTTTTAAATTAATTCTTGTAAAATTACTTTAATTAGAAGATAAACCAAACGGATCCTATCCGTTCATCCAAAATTAGCAAACTCAATCATCCTCATAGAGATTGTCGATCAATATGGATAAAGGAACCGAGCAATTCCTAGACTATGAATCTTTTACTATAAGACAACTAAAAATGCTATGGTGTATTTTTTTACTGCCTTTTTATTACAATAAAGTTGTTAAATCGGTAGTGAGCAGATAACGATGCCATTCTGATTTCTGAATTTTTAAAAGAAAAACTATGCTAAGGTTCTTTGGTTGAGGGATAAAACAAGGGGGAAATTTTTCACAAACGAATTGTATGTGTAAAATCACATATGAGTTCGATTCATAGAAAATTTGCCCTCAATTAATCCCCTAACCAAACACGCTGAAATTACAACTATGCTTCTAGGCCGAGAAATTACCTGCAACTTGACGATTGTAGTTATTTGGACATGGTCTAGGGGCAGGAAAACAATGAAGTCATCAACTCGATTGATGAACTCAGGCCTGAAGTGTTCTCCAGCATCATCCTTCACTTGCTGCTTTAGATCTTCATAGGCCAACTCACCTGCCTCGAGGATCTTCTTCGATCCAACATTTGATGTCGTAATGATGACAGCATAAGGCCTGCGGCGAATCGACTCAGTGAGTTGCCTTGTCTCCTTATGCCCAGCATATCCAGGTGGAGTCCCAGTCAGCCTTGAAACCGAAATCTTTTCCTTGTACTTTACATAAATTAATATAATTTGTTATCAAGATATATAGTATTATTATTATATTATAGAATAATATCATTTATTTTAGTAATTTTTCATATGTCAAAAAATTATTTTCGAAATTATTTTTTTAAAAATTAAAAACTTGTTATCGAGGTATAATCATTTCTTTTTAGAACAAATGCAGCCAAGAGTTGAAGGATTTGACGTTAATATATATTGTTAACAAACAATATATAAATATAAAGGCGTGTTTGTTTCTTTATTTCTTCGAACAAAATCATTTTCAATAGATATAATTTCATTAATTAGTAGTGGCAATAATATCAAAAGAATTTATTGCGTTACGTTTTTTTTTTTTTGGGCGTGGATAAAAATAAACTCCTTTTATTTGTTTTCATAATTTTTTTCATTTAGATTGGAAAATAAACAGAATCTATTGACGCTATAGTATAGTGTAACTTAAACACGTATCTTATAATATTGAATAACATTTTATTGAATTTTTTTTCACCAAGTTCACCGTCAATTTGAAAGTTCACATGTTATACATCATATTTTTAAATTTTCACAATAATCCAAATTCGTTCAGTGTACATTTTATATACATCTAAGCCAACATATATAAGAATTATTTTATAAAATTCTTATAGATATCTATTTTTTTCAAAATTTTGGCACAAACAATTGTAGTTCTAATTCAATATTTCAATTGATAAGAAATTATTTTATATAGAAATAAGGTTTTATTATAGTACCTCAAAGGCATTAGTACCTTTTTAAATTCAAGGGTTATTATTTAATCATGAATATTTAAAATATTAATAAATTTAATTAGTAGAAAATATAATAAATTACCACCCATAAATTTTCTAGAAGGTACCAGTAGCCATAAATTTTATAGGATACTAGAGAAATCTCCTAAAACTGTATATAGGTAGAAATTAAATTTAGAAAACTTAGAAACAAGTCAATAAATAATTGAGTTTTAGGGATTAAAGAGGACTGATACATTGAGAAATTAAGTATTTATTGGAATAAGAAACCACACACCAATTGAATAGATAGATCTTCATCAAATTTGGAATTTAATTACTATAGAAATAACTAGATGAACTCAGAATCCTTACACCTCTCTCTGTTGATTCTTTCAAATCAAAATATTTCTAAATTCCTAGCTAGTTTAGATTTACGGTATTTGCTTTTGAATTTAACTTTGAAATCGTATTTCTGAATTTGACACCTAGATACTGTTGGGAGTCTGGAAATGATACTAATAAGCGTCACGTTAACCCCAATGGAAACCATACTCTTACACTTTTTATTATTTCTATAACCTAATATGCTTGTCAATGCCACGACCGATGATATGTAAAATTGCTTTTGTTTGGTAAATTACTAAAAGGATATGCAATGTTTTGTTTATATTATATAATATTTGACATATAGAGTTAATTTGATAAAATATTACAATTTCAAAATACTCTGCTTATACTTATAACCAAAAGTTTTAAAAAGTTGTTTATGATTATAATCTATTTCTCTGTTTTTACTAAACATGATCATTTCCTGTGACTTCCTCTCTAAGCAAAGAATTCCTGGACTCCCTGTGTTCTCTTAACTCTGCCTCTGCACGTTGAAGTTGTTGGTTCACGGATTCTAGAGACCGATATTTAAGGGTCATGTCATCTCTCTGCATGAATGTATGATCATATCAGAGTTAAAAAAGCTAGCCGGGTTGGACCGTACACTGGATTCAGCCCGTTTTTCTTATCGGGTCAATTTTTGGAGCCCAATCCAATCTTTAAATAACACAAAAGGATTTTAACATATAATAAAGTTATAAAATTACAAAAGTAAAAAATAAAATTTGAGAAATATTTTATAATATATTTTTTAAAAAAATTATATTAATATAAAAATAACACCAAACTATGTAAAATAAATTAAATTATAAATTCTTATAAGTTACACAAATTATTATAAAAAATATATCTATAAAAAATTCATTTAATTTTGGGCGAGGTCAAACTAGTTCGAAATATGACTCGAATTCTATCCAAAAAATCTATCACGTTAACCTAATCCAATAAACTTCATATCAGAGTTGATGGAACAGATTGGTTATAAAACACCCTAATTCTGTAAAATCATCTCACCCACTGTTTAATGGAAGAAACTCTATTTTAAACCTTTTCCCCACCCAACAACTTAAAATGCACAGAAATTTTATAGAAGGACTACAGCACACAGTCAAAAAAAAAAAATCATGGATTACATTGCTCATTTTCTTTTAGTTTGATATTAAAGCGTACATAATTTATATTTTATAATTGAGAGGGATAAGGTAATATTTTGCCTAAAGAAATTTCTGAAGAGAACCTATAACTAAAAAGCAACTGGTGTAATATTACTCACCAATTTTTTTATGGCATTAATTTGAGACATTATAGACTTTTCATGTTTCCAATTTGTAGTGAGCTCCTCTTGTCTCTTTTTAAGGTCTGAGAGGTCACCCTTAAGAACACCTAACCTTGTTTTAGAATCACTGTCTTGTTTATTTTCGAGAGAGAGTTTCTCCATCTCTAATGTTAAGATTGACCCGTCGATCTCATCAAGTGCTTTAGGTTTAGAAGTCATTTCCACTTTCAGTTTAGTAGCAGCTTTGTCCACCAGATCAATAGCTGCAATTTCAAAGCAGCTAGCAATCAGCACTTTATGAACATTAAACATCATTAAAACGAAGAAGAAATTCTTGAGTAGCCAGATTCAAATTTCACAAATTTTGCTATATATCCTCCTAATTCATCATCTTAGATTTCTCACATGAAATGTATTACTTTTGTTTTTATATGATCTCTATCATTTAAGAGTTATGGCAAAACAATATAATGATTATATTAAAAATAAAGATTGAAAATATATAACTTTTAATTTTAATACATTATCGGTGTTAACAAAATTTACACGCACATATATCCAATTACATATTATTGCATTAACATAACTCTCTAACTCAATCACTTGCTACCTTAAAAGTCTTATAAATGGAAACATATAATTGGATGAAGCCATAAAATTCTTTTACAGAATGTGTATCAAACTTAATCTCTTAAAAATATGTAATTTTTGTCTTTATATATGTGACACTCCATTAGTTTTGGTTGCTATACGTATTATATTTTTTTTATTTTGAAAATGAATTTTAATATATTTCATCTAATCATCATACGTTACGGATTTGAAAAATCCGAATTTCTTTTTGATAATTGAAACAGGACTGGCTTGACCCGAAGCGGAAGCAAGAGGGTACGAAGAACACAAAAACGGCAAGACCGAAAAAGCCGAAGTAAAACCCCACTTCAGCCCCTCAAATTTATAATAGTAGATAAATTAATTACTCAGATTTAGAAAATCTCATATTAGTCCCTTCATCAACAAAAATGTTTATGTATTCTATTAACTTGCTTACGTGTATTGTTAATTTTTATAGTTGGCCTTAACTTGTCTCAGTACTCCTCTGTTATTCGCAAAATAAATGACAACTTAAAATCAAAATCTTTTTTCTAAACAAAGAGCTATAATGAGAGAGCAGATGAAGAAAAAAATTCTAAGCCACTTTATTTAGAGGAATGATGCAGGCTAGGATTCACTATGAAACTATGAAAATTAACAGTATACACAAACAAGTTAACAATATGCGTAACATTACAAGAAAAATCAAATATAGCTGCTGTCGCAACCGGGATCGCGACGGGGACGGCGAATTTAGGAAAAGAGAATTTTTATTGAAAATTAATGGAGTCGCCACCAAGTTTATTAAATTAGGAAAACATTGGAAAAAACCATTTATTTTAAAAGATGATCTTTGAAACCAGATTATGAGTTCGGGAGTCGGTTATGCATAGGGAAGGGTATGAAATTAATCTTACGCACCCCTAGTACACCCGTCCTTAGACGGTACCTTAGTAAGTTATGCAAATTAATTAACAGTCTTCGAAATCCCTATTTAAATAAAGAAAGAACTACGCAAAATACTTACAAATCAAATGAACAAATTATGAAAATTTAATTTTGGCTTGACAGGGATCACCTGCTCCTACGTATCCCCTGGTGCAATAGGGAACTCAAAGTCACGTAGTTCTGTAGAAAATGATTGTGGGTTGATAGATTTTAATTATTAAGAAAATAATTTGCAACAAGATACGCAAAATCCGTTATTGCACGGAATCCAAGTTGACACTAGGCCACTCAATGAATTCAAATAACAACGAAGGTAATATCTGGTACTCAATCCTCGTTATTGGACATTACACGGATTAAAAAGATCCTTATGAAGAAGCAAATGAAATCCACTCTCATACAGGATTTAAGTTAGTACTTGACTACTTAATAAACCCTTATGATTCAATAACAATAAAGATAACATTTGTTACTCAATTATCATCATTGATCATTGTGCGGATTAAAACAAATCTTGTCAAGTTGTGAAAATCCACTGGTGCATAGGATTCAAGTTAACACTAGGCTACTCAATGAATCCTTATGATTCAATAATAGCAAAGATGACATTTGCCATTCAATCACCATTATTGAGCATCGCACAAATGTAAAAGATTTAAAAGGTTATTTTTTTCTTTTTTTTTTTTAAAAAAAGAGGTTTTTATTTTTATTTCATATTTTTAAAACAAAATTCTAATTTTACAGGAGTTGACAAAGTTAATTCATAAATGTAAACACAATTAATTTGGACCAAAAAGCATAAACATATAAAAGAATTAAAATGAGCAGAAAATTAATTTAAAAACATAGTTATACACACAACACATAATCATATAAAATAATCAAACTAATAAATACACCAAAAATACACACTTAATTCAAGCAACACACCAAAAATATATACATAGAAAAAAAATCACCAGCACACAATTAATCCAAACAAAACATGTAAAAATAATAGAACTAAAAAAGAGAAAAAAAATAAAAATAAATAAAATAAAATAAAATCACAAATACACAAACATGTAAAATAAATAAACTAGAAATACAAAATTATTACAATCACATAATTAATGTAATCAAAACATATAAACACATAGTATTTAAACTAAAAAAGGTAAAATAAATATGACTAAGCAATTAAAAAAGACTTCAATTATGTACTTGTAAAATTAATTCAGAGACAAAATTATCTATTTAAGTAAAAACACTAACAAAATTTAATAATTAAAGACTAAAAGCAAATCAAGGGTCCTAACTACCATATTTTTGTATTTTTAAGATTTAAACATAAATTCCACTAAAATGTTACACAAATCTTTGAAAATTAACATGCAAATAGATTCTAGTTTAAATACATAATTTCAAAATTTATTTTAAAAATAAAACTGACCCAACCTAATAAATCTTAAAACTCTTTTTTATTTTATTAAATTAAATCTATTTCTAAAGTAAACCTACCCACCCCTACATACTCACACACTCACCCACAGAATTCTCCCTCACGTGCACACACATCAAAAGACCAAAACAATCAATTTTTCTCTCACGTACACGCACTGAAGCCTCTCTCTGACCCACACACTTACAAACAAACTCTCTTTCTCTCACCTACACACACTAACACTAAAAGGAAACTCTCCCAGTCAGCAAAGTAAAAAACTAAAAGAACAAAAGCTAAGGAAAGAAACCTGGGGGGAATAAGAGAACCGAGAGGGAGTGAGGGACGAGGGCGAGGGGCGGCGTGGGCTTGGCTGGCTCTTCGCGGCGGTGGCCGCGTGAGCGAAGGGGAAGCTCGCGGTGTGTGCTTGGCTGGCTCTTCGCGGCGGTGGCCGGCTCTTCGCGGTGGTGGCCGCGTGAGCGAAGGGGAAGCTCGCGGTGTGTGCTTGGCTGGCTCTTCGCGGCGGTGGCCGCGTGAGCGAAGGGGAAGCTCGCGGTGTGTTCTTGGCTGGCTCAATGCGGCGGTGGCCGCGTGAGCGAAGGGGAAGCTCGCGGTGTGTTCTTGGGGAGAGGCCAACGAAGGTGACCGTCGCGTCGATGGCCGCGCACGGGAACAGAGAAGAAGGAGGAGGCGTCGCGCTGGGTTTCTGTTTTGTGGTTGAAGGAGGTGGGGGCTTGTGGAGGGCCGCGCGATGCGGTCATGACCTTGGGAGAGGGAGGTGGCACGCGGCCGTCGTGATTCAGGCGGTGGAGGCGCGAGCTCCGAGGCTGGGAGAGGAGTTGAGTGGTGGCTGGTGTTGGTGTGATAGGACCCTAAGGAGGCCTTGGCGGTGGCGACCACGGCCTCCCTTTTAGCTCTTTGATTTTTTTTGAAAACTCTTTTTTAGATGATGACCATGATAATACCTCCCCTTTGTTACCTTTGTCTTTCCTTCTTTCTTTGCTTATTCTTTGTGATTTCTTTGAGTGTTACTGGTTTCTGTTGGAGTTGCTGGATTGTTGCCCTCCTTTTGCAGGTTATTTTTTGATGATGGTTCAGTTTTTTTCTTGTGCGAAAGATGGAAGTGGGTGTTGTTAATAATTCTCTGCTGATCCAAAAAAATTTCCTGTATGAACTTCGAATCCCCCTTTTATGTTTGAGCTTACCTTGATTAATCAAAGAATAACTCCATGTTCTCTGAAATGCAGGAGCACCCCGAACGAGATTGTTTCCCACGCCTCTGCTACTGCCATACTCACGTGCTACTGAGGTGGTTGGGAAAGGCTGAAGTCTGTGCCCATCATTTTGTGCTCCGTTCATTGGAAATCTGAGCGTGGCAGGAGGCTGAAGTGGGATGCTCTTTCCTTATTTTTATTTATCTATTTTTTTTATATTTTTTTGTGTGACAGAAATGTAAACATAACATTTGGGCCTGTAACAAAACGTACCTGGGTTGGGCCACATGGACCAAAACAAATTTTGGTGAATCAAACTAAAAGAAATGGTAAAAAGAAAAGGACTCTTTTTGTCAGTTTTGCTTTTTTTTTTTTCGGGGATAAACAAAATAAGACAACCAAAAAACTCCTTTTTCCTTTTTCATATTCTTAAAAGAAAGATCAAACAACTATAAATGGAACATGCAAATTTTCGGAATTTCGTTTAATTGGCCGGACGAAATCGGGTATTCACAGTTGCCCCTCTTTATTTATTTCTTATAAGAGAATATGAAAAACCTAAGCTTTTGCATATTATCTTCATAAGGAATAAGTAAAGACATGAACATAGATTTTGTTCGGCAATGCATGAAATGCAAATGCGCAACAAGACAAATTCAAACTAAACATTCAAGAAAGTGACATGTAATGCTGCAATAAAAATGTAAAACAATTGGACTAACTTGATATAAATCCACAAGCATGTAAAAATAATTGGACTGCCAGGAATTTATAATCCGATTAGACTGACAGGAAATTAAAAAACCTTGCGACCAACTGGCTCCGGGTCAACAGGCAACAAGAAGTTAAAAGTAATGGCCATCTGAGGCCGACAAGAAAGCAAGCTGGCAATCTGAGGCCGACAAAAAAAGTAAATTGGCAATCAGAGGCCGACTAAAAATGTAAATTGTGGCAATTTGAGGCCGTCTAAAAATGTAAATTGGCAATCTGAGGCCGACTGAAAAGTAAACTGTGGCAATCTGAGGCCGACTGAAAATGTAAATTGGCAATCTGAGGCTGAATGTAATTTGGCAATCTGAGGCCGACTGAAAAGTAAACTGTGGCAATCTGAAGCCGACTGAAAAGTAAATTGGCAATCTGAGGCTGACTGAAAGGTAAATTGGCAATCTGAGGCCGACAAGAAATGTGAATTGGCAATCTGAGGCCGACAAGAAATGTAAATTGGCAATCTGAGGCCGATTGAAAAAGTGAATTGGCAATCTGAGGCCGATTGAAAAAGTGAATTGGCAATCTGAGGCCGGTTAGGAAAAGTAAATTGGCAACCTGAGGCCAACTGAAAGATGAATTGGCAATCTGAGACCGACAAGAAATGTAAATTGGCAATCTGAGGCCGACAAGAAAAACGTAAATTGGCAATCTGAGGCCGATTGAAATGTAAATGGTGGCAATTTGAGGCCGACAAGAAATGTAAATACTGACCTAGAAAACAACGATTTTCCATTTTTCAAAGTTATATTCAAAAAGCCTTGAATTTCACATTCTAAAAAAACTAATCGCAACCAAATCGGGCAAACCTCGAGGAAGACTTTAACCGATCAAACTCATAATTCTTCCGTTTGACTTTCCGGCACGACTCAACTTGTCTTGCTCTTGTAGCTTTGCTCACCTCCTTCCAATTTCTCCTTCTTCCCTTTTTTCAGAATACACCTCTGCCCAACTTAATTGGATCGTGACGCTAGTTATTGATGTATTGCTGTAAATATTGTTAGATTGTATAATTGAAGCTTAAATTTATCCTACTTGAGACATCATGAGTAAACATGCATTCAAAGAGAAAGTGAAGGGATGGACATTTTCATTACTTGGTGTATTGGATGACAAAATGCTTTGAACAACCTAAATGCAAAAATAAAATTTTGGGAGACACAAAATTTTGCCCCCGTATAGGTACTCTGCTGCTCAATCAATAAACTTCTTACAGCAATTTGAACATCATAACAATGACATCCGACGACATATCTTCAAATCCTTTTTCTCAAAATTGCCCCAGTATAGATACTCTGCAGCTCAATCAATCAACTTCTTTGCCGCAAATTGAAAATGCTAGCCCTGATATCTGATGATATGACTCCGAACCTTTTTCTTTCCAAAAATTTGCCCCAGTTTCAGCCTTTGCTCTGCTTGGTTTACTAGACAAACTCAACACCAAAAATTGCCCCAGTGTAGCTATTAGAGATGATGCATATCTTTTTCTGCTCTAACTTTTGCCTAGGCTGCTCCTTCGAGTTTTCAGCCTAGCGAGCTTTTTCTTCATTTTGCTTTGTGGTTTGCCCTAATTTTTGCTTAGGCTATTTTTCGAGTTTTCAGCCTAACGAGCTCTTTCTTTATTTTGTCTCATTTTGCCCTAACTTTTGCTTAGGCCGCTCTTTCGAGTTTTCGACCTAACGGGCTTCTTTTCTCTTTTTTGTATTGTTTTAAGCATAGAACTTTTTGACTGCGTCACTATTGATTGGTTTAGGCAATTCCTGGCCCTCCATGTTTTGCAAAATCAATGCTCCACCTGAGAATGCTTGCTTGACAATGTAAGGTCCTTCATAACTCGGAGCCCACTTACCTCGTGCGTCTTCTTGATTGGGGAGAATTTTCTTCAGAACCAAATCCCCTGGATAAAAATCTCTAGGGCGAACTCTCTTGTTAAAAGCTCTAGCCATCCTACTTTGGTACAACTGACCATGACAAATAGCTGCAAGTCTCTTCTCTTCAATCATATTCAGCTGCTCATATCGAGTTTTTACCCATTCAGATTCTTCCAACTCAGCCTCCATTAAAACCCTGAGCGAAGGGATTTCAACCTCTATAGGGGATATAGCTTCCATTAGTAAACCAATGAGAAAGGAGTTGCCCTGTGCTTGATCGTATGTTGATGCGATCTGGCGTGCGAGCATATGGCGACATTTCGTGCCAATCTTTGTAGTTCACCACCATTTTGGCAATGATTTTCTTGATATTCTTATTCGCAGCCTCCACTGCGCCATTCATTTGAGGCCTATAAGGAGCTGAATTATGATGCTTGATCTTGAAAGTCTCAAAGAACTTGAACCCGGCACCATTGAGGTTGGGAGCATTGTCTGTAATGATCCTTTCTGGGATTCCATATCTGCAGATGATGTCCTTTTTGATGAATCTGAGAAACACCTTTTGTGTGATGTTAGTATTTGAAGCGACTTCCACCCATTTAGTGAAATAATCTACTGCTACCAAGATGAAACGATGACCATTGGATGCTTTGGGATTGATCGGGCCGATAACATCCATGCCCCACATCGAGAAAGGCCAAGGAGATACCATGTTGTGCAATGGAACTGGGGGAGCATTGACTCGGTCTGCATATGCTTGGCATTTGTGGCATTTTCGAACATAATTGATCTGATCATTCTCCATGGTGCACCAGTAATAGCCGCTTCTTAGGATTTTTCGCGCCATCATGTGCCCATTAGCATGAGTCCCACAAATTCCTTCATGAATTTCAGCTATGATTATTCGAGCTTCATGAGCATCCACACATCTGAGGAGAGTCGTGTCATAATTCCTCTTGTAAAGAACCTCTCCATTCAAGAAGAAGGTCATGACCAGTCTTCGAATTGTCTTTTTATCTACCTCGTTTGCACCCGTTGGGTACTCTCCTTTTCGAATGTACCGCTTGATATCATGATACCATGGTTGACCATCTGGTTCAACCTCTACGTTACCACAATATACTGGCTCGTTTTGCACCTCCACATGGATGGGTTGGACATTTGTGTGGATCTCCAACTTAGTCATTCTGACCAAAGTTGCCAACGCATCCGCAAATTGGTTCTTGTCCCGAGTTAAGTGGGAGAACGATATATTATCAAAGCGCTCAATTAGTCGAGACAAATACTTACGATAAGGTACCAATTTGGATCCTTTGTGCGCCATTCTCCATTAACTTGGTAGATTATAAGTGCGAGTCTCCAAAGACCCTCAATTCTTTGATTCCCAAGTCAATCGCGACCTGCAAACCATTTGCACATGCTTCGTATTTTGCAATGTTGTTTGTACACTCGAAGTCTAGTTTGATAGAAGCGGGTATTGCTTCCATTGGTGATACTACAATAGCTCTATTCCACAACCCCTCATATTGGCAGCTCCATCGAAGTACATCCTCCAACCGTTCTCCTCTTCCTCATCTTCTCTTTCTAATGTCAACACTTCAAAATCAGGGAATTCAAGCATGGTGGATTGAACATCTTTTATAGGGTTTTCGGCTAGATGATCGGCAATCGCACTTCCCTTGATGGACTTTTGAGTAACATATTTGATATCGAATTCAGACAGCATCACTTGCCACTTTGACATTCTCAATGACACGTGAGGACTATCAAATATGTACCTCAACGGATCCATTCGAGAGATTAGCCAAGTGGTGTAATACAACATATATTGTCTCAACCTCTTGGAAGCCCATACTAGTGCACAACAGGTCCTCTCAATCGCGAGATAACGAGATTCACAATCATTAAACTTCTTGCTCAAATAATAAATGGCCTGTTCTTTCCTTCCAGATTCATCATATTGCCCCAACATTGCCCCAAGTGAAGTGGGGAACACTTTGTAGTCTGAGTATCAAAGGACGACCTGGTGTAGGAGGAATCAAAACTGGAGGCTTCATTAGATAAGTCTTTATTTTGTCAAAGGCTTCTTGGCATTCTTCATTCCATCCTCCAGGTTGATGCTTTCGCAGCAACTTGAATATAGGTTCACAAGTACTAGTCAGATTAGCGATGAATCGAGCAATGTAGTTGAGCCTCCCGAGGAAACTTCTCACTTCTTTTCGATTCGGAGGCTGGCATTTCTTGTATTGCCTTCAGCTTATCTGGATCCACCTTTATGCCTTCTCTGGTGACAATGAACGCGAGTAATTTGCCTGTGGAAGCTCCAAAAACACATTTATTCGGGTTCAGTAGTAACTTGTACTTCTGAGTCTTTCAAATAGCTTTGGCAAAACGGCCACATGACTTTCTCCCTCTTTAGACTTAGCGACCATGTCATCAACATACACCTCAATCTCCTTGTGCATCATGTCATGAAATAGTGCCACCATAACCACGATAAGTGGCACCAGCATTTTTCAACCCGAATGGCATGACTGTGTAGTAGAATGTTCCCCATGGAGTTATGAATGTAGTTCTTCCCTTGTCATGAATATCCATGGGAATCTGATTATACCCAGAGTACCCATCCATAAATGAGAATCGGAGATTTTTGGCTGTATTATCGACTAGAACATCAATGTGAGGGAGTGGAAAATCATCTTTCGGACTAGCTTTGTTTAGATCTCGATAATCTACACACATTCGAACTTTTCCATCTTTCTTAGGCACAGGAACAATGTTAGCTACCCAATCAGTGTGTCTTGATACCTCCAAAAATCCAGCCTCTAATTGTTTAGTCACTTCTTCCTTTATCTTTAATGACATGTCAGGCCGCATTCTTCTCAACCTCTGCTTTTTCGGCTCGGCTTCCGGATACAAAGGAATCTTGTGCGAAGCGATCTCTGGGTCCAATCCTGGCATATCACGGTAAGACCATGCAAAGACATCCATGTATTCTTCAAACAAAGCAATCATCTCTGTTCGTTCAGGGTTTTCCACTATTTTCAGCTCCTTCTTTTCTTCTTCAGTGCCCATGCTAATCACCTCGACCTCCTCATTGTCTAAGTCAAACCCCTTTTCTGTATGCTCCAACAGACTCGCAAACTGCCCAATAGCTTCTTCATCCTCCTCAAATTCAACGCTATCACAATCAAATGCTGTAAGAGAATCAATTGACTGGTCCCCAGAGTCCCTTTCACGTGGCAAAACATTCATAATATTTAGGTCCCTGGAAAGCATTTGTGGGGGTTGGAATGCTAAAACAAATAGTGGATAAAACGCAAATAATACGGGAGAATGCCAATTAATGGTTTGAGAAAATGGTGATAAAGATAAAAAGGAAACAAAAGAAAAGAGGTTGAAACAAGGAAAATGGAAGACACAACGAAATATAAAAATTACTGGATAATCATGCAAATTCATTCAAATGATGTCTCAAAGTAGCATATATGAAAGCAAACAATTAATACAATCCCAATAATTACTTTGAAGCAATGACATCAATCAATGGTCCAACTGTCCAATTCATCAACATCTCCTCACGGTTGGCAGCATGAGTATTGTTGCATTCTTCAAGCTTCTCAACATCCACCATATTGATGGTTGGACAGCGACTAGAGACACAACCTTCTTCAACCATAATTACTTCAGCTGGATAAGGAAATGTCTCCTTCAGATGAGGGATCTGCTTCATCTTCTCTTTTGGTTTCTTTTGCTCAAGAGCCATGTTCTTGATCTGCTCCTCCAATGATGCTTCATATCCTAAACCGAATCGGTCAGACTTCCCTGAGACAGTCAAAGGTGTTTTGATACCCTGCAACTGTAGTCCCAACCCTTTGCCATGTAGATAGCCATTTTTGGTCATGATATGAGCCACTACCTGATTGACGTCTTGCTTTGGAATCTCTCTCTGTTTCTGCTTCAGCCTCACTACCTCCAGACTGTGCCATAAGCTGTTTTCCACTAACTCCACATTTTCAACATATGGAAGTGTGACTGGTTTTGATACAATGATTTCTTTCTCCCCATGAATCGTGATAACTGAACCATCCTCAATGTACTTAACTTTCTGGTGCAAGGTTGAAGGAACGGCACCCACATTGTTAATCCATGGTCTCCCCAGCAGCATATTGTAATCAGACTCAATCTCCATCACTTGGAATAAAACCTCGAATCGGCTTGGGCCGATTTCCAATGGCAACACTATTTCCCCAAGGATGTTTTTCTTTGCTCCATCAAAAGCTCTCACGATCATCACTTGCGGTGAAATATCGTTTTTGCTCATTGACAAGTAGCTCAAGGTTGGCCCGGCAAGACATTTAATCGACCCTCGTCAATGAGAACCTTGGGCATTATATAGCCCTTGCATTTAAGGGTTATATCTGATGCTAAATGGGTTGGCTGCGATACGATCTCTTCATTTGAGAAAGTGATCATATTGACACGCTTTCTTTGGATCCACCATATTTACCACATTCTCCAATGAGACATAGGTTTCACATAAGCGTCCTTTAAGACCTTTAACACCGCCTTCTGATGAGTTTCGGATGACAAAATTAGTGACAACAAGGAGATTCTAGCAGGAGTCTTTTTCAATTGCTCCAGTATGTCATACTTACTTTGCTTCATGATCTTGAGGAACTCCTCTTCTTCATTTTCTTCTCTTCCTTTTCTTTCGCACTTTGAGAACCTTTTCCCACGTTCTCTTCCTCGATAAGCTTTCCCTTTTCCGACTCTCGGGTCCATAAATCCTTCCACTTCTTGTGATTCCTTTTACTTCCGAACTTCATTCTTTGTTCCACTGCTTGGGGCCTTGAAGTCCGTCCTACTAGCTTAGCTTCATAAATGCAGGGCACCGCATGCGTGTTCGTAAATGGCGAGCGGTGTTGGTTTCTTCACGGTGATCACCACTTTCTGCGGCCGGAGCTTGATTCGATGGAGGGACGCGGAGTATGAAACGATCAATCACGTTTACCTCTTTAGGGAGATTCGACTTCTTTTTCGCTTGAATCACACCCAGGTCGAGTAATTCTTGTACTCGAGCTTTAAAACCCCAACAACTTTCTATATCATGACCAAAACCTCCAGAGTGGTATATGCAGCTTGACTTTATGTCATCTTTCTCATTACCCTCCATTGCAAGAGCAGGCGTTGTAGTGTCATAGCCGGCCTTCTTCAAACCGATGAAAATTTTCCCCATGGGTGTTCTGAGACTTGACACCTTCTTAATCAGGGGTTCCTCTGCTTCCAAGGCATTTATCCGCCTTCCTCCTTCATGGTTTGGAATTGGGTTATTAACAATATCTGGCTTTGACTCTTCCTGAAGGTCTAACCTCCCACAAGCGATTAGTTTCCTCACTGCGGTCTTGAACCCTTCACAATCCTCAAGGGAATGCCCTGCTATGTCCATGTGATATTTGCAAGTAAGGTTCGGGTTGTACCAAGCTGGGTATGGTGGTTCTAATGGGCGCACAGGATAGGCTGCAATCAGATGAGCATCTACTAATCTTTGGAAAAGGTCAGTGTTTGAAATAAACGACCTCGGGAAAGGTGGAAGGTTAGGGAATCGGTTCCGATTTTGACTTTGGAAGTTTGGTCGGGGTATCGGAGTATTTGGGTAAGTCTGGTAGTGTGTGGTAGGATAGGTAGGACGTGCTGGCTGGTATGGCCGTATGTGAATGTTATTAACCTGAGGCTGATGGTATGGGGTAGTGTTTGAGGTAGATGGGTAGCAGGGGACAGGGTTTGGTGGGTAATCATCTGGGGTTGTGGACGTGTTGATGCATACCTCGGGACAAAGGATTGCTGACCATGGACATAATTCACATCTGTCTCTTTCTTCTTGGGCGGGAAACTTTTTCTTGTGTCTTCATTGTTCGTGGGAAGTTTGCCAGCTTTAGCCAAGCTCTTAATTCTTTCTCCAGCAGTTATTAACTCAGAGAAGTCCTTATATGCTGATCCTGCCATTGCTCCAATATAAGGGGATCCCAAGGTTCCTAAGAAGTAAGAACACATCTCAGTCGTGATAAGCGGGGTTGAACTTGGGTAGCGAAAGCTCTCCATCTTTGAGCGTATTGCTTAAAGGATTCATCTTTCTTTTTCTGCATGGAGCTTAATTGCTCCCGTGTAGGTGCCACATCAAGATTAAATTTGTATTGGTTCATGAACAAGTCAGCCAATTCTCCCCAACAGGAAATCTTTGCATGATCTAACTGGATATACCATTCTAGAGCCGGTCCGGTCAAACTCTCATGGAAAAAGCTAATGAGAAACTTTTCATCCTTGGACCAGATTGACATCTTGGTGCAGTAACTCTTTAAATAGAAGAAGCGGGTTGCGATTCGTCATATTTCGAAAAATCCGGAACTTTAAAATCCTTAGGGACAACTGCGCTAATAGGAGGACAAAGTTGTTCAATCTCCATGTAACCATAATTGTTTGGTCTTTGGATTGCCTTAATTTGTTCCTGGATTTTCTCCATCCATTCTTCTTTCAACTTGTCCTTCTCTATTTTTGCACGGTTGTTCCCCGAGGAGGAGAGTTGCCTTGGGACGATAACCGGAGGCTGCTCCCAAATGTGGGTAGCGTGCCCATGCCCTTCAGCATTTGTATTCTCCACAGCGTGATATCCTTCTCCAATGGGAATAGTAGTTGGTCTTGTTGGTGGTGGTTGATCATGGGGATTATCATTTGTCCCTTGCGTGACATTCAGAGCTGCATCCGATACCAAAGGTATGGTTATCGTTGTAGCACTTGGTTGTACACCTACCGGCATTCCCAATTGGTGCTGGTCTTGGTGGCCTCTCAATAAGTCAATTGACTCCATCATAGCTCGCATCATCTCTTCCATTCTTCCCTGGTTATTTGACAACTCGTTCAGTTTTCCTCTTACTGCGTCAACTTCCATGCTTAAGTTTCTCCCCGGTTCAGGAGTAACTATAGCTGAGGTGGTTACAGCTGAAGTAGTTCTCCCTGATTCAGAAGCAACTACAGACGGAAGGGTCCTCCCTGATTCAGTGTTTCCGCCGGCCATCTTGGTTCGAGCTCTAGTGTTGTGAACACGAGTTAGATCGGTATCCTCTTTCCTCGGGCGCCCAATGGTTGCAAGGTTTTATTTTCTCTTTCCTTCACAATCAAAACATCAAAACTTAATTTTCATTTTTCATTTTTATTTTCAATGCAAAATTAACAGATAAAGGTGAACAAAAATCATTAAGAGTTCTTTGTGCAAATAAGAACGTCCCGCCCCCGTTCTTATGGGTATACCATCCTATAAGTCAAGGTGCGGTTAATAGCAAATCTCTAGGGAGGAATTGCTCCTCTATAGATGCTATACAATGAACACTAGCAATGCAGCTCTTCTTTTCTTCGTGACTGAGCTTCTCACTTCCTTGCACAAGGGTAAGCAACCTCAAGGCAATGAAAGTGATTGATTGCTTTCTAGGGGAACATTTGATCCTCTACAGAAAGTGTCGAGCAGATTAGTAACACGAACATGGAGAATTTCATTCATTTCAAGGCAAAGCTTTGAGTACAAATCATTCCAGGATATATCACGCATGTGCCAACAAAGAAACGATTACATCAAAAGAAATTTTGGTGGTCACATCAAAAGTTTCATCTTCTTCTTCCTAAGATTTTTAGCAACACTCTCACATGAATCCATGAACTCCACCACTTCTTGAGGGAACTTGAATGGAGGCATCTTACTGATTTGCTCACTGGCCTTTTCAAATCGATAAAGAAAGTTTGGAATGTAATGACTCAACTCGCTAGTTAGCTTTCCATATTCTTCTTTCCACTCAAGGGCCTTTTCTCTCCATGATTTTCCAAATTCAGTCGCATCAACAAACATGTCATAATATTGGTTTGCCGATGTCCATCCCTGAACAGCATCATGCCTTGTTTGTGCCAATATTGTTGACAAGTGCTCCACTCGCTCTTCTAGTTCCTTTCTCTTGTTCTTCTCTTTGTTGACCTCCATTTTTAGGCTGTATATGTGTTCATCTCGCTTGCTGACCTCCGATTCTACTCTTTCCACCATGCGATTTTTCTTGTTAACCTCTTTCTCCAACTGATTCTTTTCTTTTACAAGCTTGTGGAGTCCTCCTTCTAACTCTTGGATTTTGGCCAGATACACGCTTGAGACTTTCTCTTTGCCTTTTCTGGACTTGGTAAATTCTGTTGCTTCGATGCATTCGTCTTTCAGGGCCTCAATTTCCTTAGCCATTTTCTCACATCGGCTTTGAAGGATGGTGTTCTTTAGATCAGCTGCTTCCTTTTTCTCTTCCAAGAATCGCATCTGTGCCTTCATTATCTCTACCTGAGATGTTGACGGAGGTGTTTGTAGGATTTTCACGGGAGTTGAGCTGGTTGGAATATCTTCGAGCTTCCCAATTCTTGCTTTTCTCCATTCTTTGTATTCTTGAGAGGAGGTTAGTCGTTGTTGCCCGAGTTCCTTTCTTCCTAGGATTTTGACATTGTCCCATGCCATCTTGATCCTCTTTTCTTGCTCCACAGTGCTTTTATCCTTTTGATACAAGAAGCTAAACCCTTCAAGTTGCTTTTCTTGTGGTTTTGTTTGAGTCCAATGAAGTTGTCTGAGTACCAATGCAGGCGTATAGGAGATACATCCCCTTGGACCCATCAAAGGAACGTTGTGAAAGTCACCACAGCTATATATAACATTTTCTCCGTGGTACCAAGGGCAAACCCACTTGAAAGAATCTGAATCTCTGAGAACTCCTTTTTCCAGGCTGGTGCTTCTTTCTGTTTTATTTGTATATGATGGAAGCTTCCCAATGGATCAGGAAATAGGCCCATGCGGTTATTGGCATATGCATGAGTCATAAACCAGACATATAGCATTGGTAAACAACACTGTAGCCTACCACCATTTTTCTTAAGGCAAACCCCCAAGGAAAGAAAAGTATCTTCCAGTATTGCTGGAATAGGATTCATGCCTTGTGTCTCAAATTTGAAAAACACATCCATAGCTGCCTGATCGACAAGATCTGGTGTGAATGGGAATAGGACCAATCCATAAATAGTCAGTGCTAATGTTCGATTGAAGAAGTCCCAATTTCCTTGTCTTGCCAATGCTTGCAAATGAGTTTCCAGAAAACCTCTCTTGATTCCTTGAGTGGACCCTCTTACTTCAATTCCCATCCGGTTTGCTTCTACTCCGATGATTTTGGCAATCTTTTCTTTACTAACATAATGCCCTTGATAGAGATACACACCAGATTTTTCTCGAATTGGTAGCCTTGTCATGACCATGTATTCTTCTATGGTTGGCATCGCATCGAGATTAGGCAACTCAAAACGCCCACGAGAGGGATTCCAAAACTGTGAGAGAGCACTTAATGCAGGTGCTTCTACTGGGATAAGTAACAAATCCAGTATACGTCCATATGTATCCTTAAAAGACGACCGGACTTCATGAGGCATCAACTGAATCATTTTCTTTACTTGCTCTAGCTCATTGTTAGTCACTGTAACTCTGATATTTCTTTTCCAATCACATGCATTGCTAGTGTTCATTTGTGATGCTTCCATTTGCTTTGAACTAATGATGATTCTTGCTTTATTGACAATCAAAGGCAACTCTGGAAAATGATAAGATAAATGAGTAAAACAATGAAATGGAGAGAAGTGTAAAAATGCATACTTTTATTGAGAATATGATGATGCATAAATCCATGAGAAATGAATGAATATGGCAATTAATGGAATGCTTATCTACATCATGTATGCCTAGACACCTAAACGTACAAGGCATGGCCAAGTTATGAGATGATGAAATAGCTGATGCTATATGATGATGTTTTGATGCAAGATTGACTAACAAAGCGTAAAGAAGTGTAAAGTAAAAGGATGAAAGAAGCATGCTCCCATTGTCCTGGAGGGTTGAACTTAATAGATGGGGAGCTCAAAGGCCAAAACCCTAATTTGGGTGGTTGCTACGTTCAACTAGGCGTGCGTACACTCATGGTGGATCTAGACTTCTAATTGTCATGGTCCCCAGATTGCCCCTGTCCATGGGACAAGGATCCGACTTTCGAACCAACCACAAGTAGGGATGAACCCTCTCAATATGATTGACTCATAAAGTCAGTAACAATCTGAGTGGTGTCTCAACAACTATCAGGTGAGCATGAAGCCCCTCATGACAATGTCAAGAAACCCCCTATCCTTGGTTCGCACAGGCTCGGGTATAGAGCCCCAAAAAAGTGTGTGAGATAGGTGATTGTGAAGTGTGTGCAGGGAGCATACAAACCTTTCAATCCTAAAACCACATACACTCCTGCAAAACAAAATACAAACGACAGATACATACAGAACAACAATTGTCATCTACCCTAAGGTTTTAACAAATTAAGTTGACACTAATAAACGAACACACGAAATACAAATCTCTATAAAGTAATAGAGTATAAAAAAAAACTGTACAAAATAAGATAAGAAAACAAAAGCATAAAGAAAAACAAAACAAAAGGCTGTATTTAATTTGCACAACTAACTAAAAATAGGCCTGACTCTCTTGGGGGTCCCCAGTGGAGTCGCCATCTGTCGCAACCGGGATCGCGACGGGGACGGCGAATTTAGGAAAAGAGAATTTTTATTGAAAATTAATGGAGTCGCCACCAAGTTTATTAAATTGGGAAAACATTGGAAAAAACCATTTATTTTAAAAGATGATCTTTGAAACCAGATTATGAGTTCGGGAGTCGGTTATGCATAGGGAAGGGTATGAAATTAATCTTACGCACCCTAGTACACCCGTCCTTAGACGGTACCTTAGTAAGTTATGCAAATTAATTAACAGTCTTCGAAATCCCTATTTAAATAAAGAAAGAACTACGCAAAATACTTACAAATCAAATGAACAAATTATGAAAATTTAATTTTGGCTTGACAGGGATCACCTGCTCCTACGTATCCCCTGGTGCAATAGGGAACTCAAAGTCACGTAGTTCTGTAGAAAATGATTGTGGGTTGATAGATTTTAATTATTAAGAAAATAATTTGCAACAAGATACGCAAAATTCGTTATTGCACGGAATCCAAGTTGACACTAGGCCACTCAATGAATTCAAATAACAACGAAGGTAATATCTGGTACTCAATCCTCGTTATTGGACATTACACGGATTAAAAAGATCCTTATGAAGAAGCAAATGAAATCCACTCTCATACAGGATTTAAGTTAGTACTTGACTACTTAATAAACCCTTATGATTCAATAACAATAAAGATAACATTTGTTACTCAATTATCATCATTGATCATTGTGCGGATTAAAACAAATCTTATCAAGTTGTGAAAATCCACTGGTGCATAGGATTCAAGTTAACACTAGGCTACTCAATGAATCCTTATGATTCAATAATAGCAAAGATGACATTTGCCATTCAATCACCATTATTGAGCATCGCACAAATGTAAAAGATTTAAAAGGTTGTTTTTTTTCTTTTTTTTTTCTTTTTTTTTTTTTAAAAAAAGAGGTTTTTATTTTTATTTCATATTTTTAAAACAAAATTCTAATTTTACAGGAGTTGACAAAGTTAATTCATAAATGTAAACACAATTAATTTGGACCAAAAAGCATAAACATATAAAAGAATTAAAATGAGCAGAAAATTAATTTAAAAACATAGTTATACACACAACACATAATCATATAAAATAATCAAACTAATAAATACACCAAAAATACACACTTAATTCAAGCAACACACCAAAAATATATACATAGAAAAAAAAAATCACCAGCACACAATTAATCCAAACAAAACATGTAAAAATAATAGAACTAAAAAAGAGAAAAAAAATAAAAATAAATAAAATAAAATAAAATCACAAATACACAAACATGTAAAATAAATAAACTAGAAATACAAAATTATTACAATCACATAATTAATGTAATCAAAACATATAAACACATAGTATTTAAACTAAAAAAGGTAAAATAAATATGACTAAGCAATTAAAAAAGACTTCAATTATGTACTTGTAAAATTAATTCAGAGACAAAATTATCTATTTAAGTAAAAACACTAACAAAATTTAATAATTAAAGACTAAAAGCAAATCAAGGGTCCTAACTACCATATTTTTGTATTTTTAAGATTTAAACATAAATTCCACTAAAATGTTAAACAAATGCTGAAAATTAACATGCAAATAGATTCTAGTTTAAATACATAATTTCAAAATTTATTTTAAAAATAAAACTGACCCAACCTAATAAATCTTAAAACTCTTTTTTTATTTTATTAAATTAAATCTATTTCTAAAGTAAACCTACCCACCCCTACATACTCACACACTCACCCACAGAATTCTCCCTCACGTGCACACACATCAAAAGACCAAAACAATCAATTTTTCTCTCACGTACACGCACTGAAGCCTCTCTCTGACCCACACACTTACAAACAAACTCTCTTTCTCTCACCTACACACACTAACACTAAAAGGAAACTCTCCCAGTCAGCAAAGTAAAAAAACTAAAAGAACAAAAGCTAAGGAAAGAAACCTGGGGGGAATAAGAGAACCGAGAGGGAGTGAGGGACGAGGGCGAGGGGCGGCGTGGGCTTGGCTGGCTCTTCGCGGCGGTGGCCGCGTGAGCGAAGGGGAAGCTCGCGGTGGGTGCTTGGCTGGCTCTTCGCGGCGGTGGCCGGCTCTTCGCGGTGGTGGCCGCGTGAGCGAAGGGGAAGCTCGCGGTGTGTGCTTGGCTGGCTCTTCGCGGCGGTGGCCGCGTGAGCGAAGGGGAAGCTCGCGGTGTGTTCTTGGCTGGCTCTTCGCGGCGGTGGCCGCGTGAGCGAAGGGGAAGCTCGCGGTGTGTGCTTGGCTGGCTCTTCGCGGCGGTGGCCGCGTGAGCAAAGGGGAAGCTCGCGGTGTGTTCTTGGCTGGCTCTTCGCGGCGGTGGCCGCGTGAGCGAAGGGGAAGCTCGCGGTGTGTTCTTGGGGAGAGGCCAACGAAGGTGACCGTCGCGTCGATGGCCGCGCACGGGAACAGAGAAGAAGGAGGAAGCGTCGCGCTGGGTTTCTGTTTTGTGGTTGAAGGAGGTGGGGGCTTCAGCGGAGGACCGGCGCGATGCGGTCATGACCTTGGGAGAGGGAGGTGGCACGGCCGGTGCGGCGGTTCAGGCGGTGGAGGGGCGAGCTCCGAGGCTGAGAGAGGAGTTGAGTGGTGGCTGGTGTTGGTGTGATAGGACCCTAAGGAGGCCGCAGCGGCGGTGGGGCGGCCACGGCCTCCCCCCCTTTTAGCTCTTTGATTTTTTTTGAAAACTCTTTTTTAGATGATGACCATGATAATACCTCCCCTTTGTTACCTTTGTCTTTCCTTCTTTGCTGCTTATTCTTTGTGATTTCTTTGAGTGTTCTTGGTTTCTGTTGGAGTTGCTGGATTGTTGCCCTCCTTTTGCAGGTTATTTTTTGATGATGGTTCAGTTTTTTTTCTTGTGCGAAAGATGGAAGTGGGTGTTGTTAATAATTCTCTGCTGATCCAAAAAATTTCCTGTATGAACTTCGAATCCCCCTTTTATGTTTGAGCTTACCTTGATTAATCAAAGAATAACTCCATGTTCTCTGAAATGCAGGAGCACCCCGAACGAGATTGTTTCCCACGCCTCTGCTACTGCCATACTCACGTGCTACTGAGGTGGTTGGGAAAGGCTGAAGTCTGTGCCCATCATTTTGTGCTCCGTTCGTGGAAATGCAGGCGTGGCAGGAGGCTGAAGTGGGATGCTCTTTCCTTATTTTTATTTATCTATTTTTTTTATATTTTTTTGTGTGACAGAAATGTAAACATAACATTTGGGCCTGTAACAAAACGTACCTGGGTTGGGCCACATGGACCAAAACAAATTTTGGTGAATCAAACTAAAAGAAATGGACTGTAAAAGAAAAGGACTCTTTTTGTCAGTTTTGCTTTTTTTTTTTCGGGGATAAACAAAATAAGACAACCAAAAAACTCCTTTTTCCTTTTTCATATTCTTAAAAGAAAGATCAAACAACTATAAATGGAACATGCAAATTTTCGGAATTTTGTTTAATTGGCCGGACGAAATCGGGTATTCACAGCTGCAGATTTAGCAATGAATTTGCATGTCCATAGCTAATAGGGTTAAATGTATTTACCCCACTGAATTTTAGATCATGTGTAATTTAAACCTTAACTTTTCAAAACGTGCATTACGGCACCTTAAACTTTTCAAATTGTACAAAAAAATCCTACTTTTCAAACCGTGCAAAAGATCCCCCAAAAATTTTAGTCATAGTAGGGTATCAGGTTACATGTAATAAAAAAATTAGGGAAGTTAACTGCACATAGTATTCATGAACAAGGGGTCGAATTATACAAATTAGAAACTTCAGGGGATTAAGTGCACAGAAATCTTACTTTTATTAGCTGCCAAAATTATACTGAGGGTTATTTTGTACAGGTTGAAAAATTTATGGTATCGCGATGCACATTTTGAAAAATCGGAGGGTAAATTATATTTGACCTGAAATTCAATTCCTAGCTAATATATGAAATTAGCAATGGATTTTTGCAACGGCTAAGAGGTCCGGTCGCGACCAAAGAAAAATTATAAAAAAAATTGCGACAGAATAGCAAAGGATAGCTAAATTTGGCAATGAAATATCCCTTGCTATCCGTCGCAAAAAAGCTTCGCACACTAAATATTTGGCACTAACACTTCCCGGTAAAAGATTTTATTGAAAAATGAAATGAGGGTTTTGCTCGGATATGTGTTTTCTTTCCTTGACGATAACCCTCTTTCTTGCATAAAGAGAACCGCCCCCCAACTCTAGGGTTCCAGCGCTCTCATAGACACTGCAGTAGAAGATGCAGCGACTATCTAGTATGGGGCTGGGGTTTACAGCAAACAAAGGTTGATAAAAATAAGAGAGCGCGAGAGAGAAGGCACCACGCAGCCTTGTCGAGGGAGCTCGCGACAACGAAGGATGGCGTCGCGGTGGCTTCTCCGATGTTCTCGCGGTTGAGGGTGGTGCGCGATGGCTATTTTGTGGAGGACAACAAATTTATAGTACATATATTTGAAACTGAAAAATATTTAAAATTGCTACCTGCCCCCACAATTTTGTGGATCTCATCAATGAATAGCATAATCCGACCATCAGATTCAGTTACTTGTTTGAGGACGGCTTTCAACCTATCCTCAAATACTCCGCGATACTTTGACTCAGCTACAAGCGCACCCACAGCGAGGGATGTAAGCTGGAAAGAGAAAATGTTTACCACATCAATTTTACTACTTCAATCCAACATCCAAAGACTCAACTATGCTTTTTAATTCTTCGATGATTTTGATTTTAATTCTTCTAAAGAAAATTCTTATCTTTTATGCGTACGTTCTAAATTTCAGTCATTAAACATAATCTAGAATGTACATTTAGTTATTAGAAGCGACTATTGTCACTCCAATATGTTTATTGACACTCTCAATTTGCTATCATTTATTATATTCTTCCTAAAATACCATTCTTATCATTTTTCTTATCAACATAGTAATACAACATTGAATAATTATTATTAATTATATTTCTATCCAGATTTATAATTTTTCAGTTAACAATAATTTTTTTTATATTTGATATTATCAAATTGTATTTTCATATACAATTAATTCATTTAATAAAATTTATGTGAATTTAAGTATTAGATTATTTTTAAATTTTACTTAATATAGTAATTATATAGACATTAAAAAAATAAGTATTCAAGCAAATACTAAATGAACAGACAAACAAACAATATAGACAAAGTAGTATGATGTAATTTATCATCATTTATCCAATGTCTTAGTTGAATTTAATATTTTTAATACCGAAAAACTCCTTTTACTGTTTCATTATTTTTGCCTTCATATTTATTTTATAATTTCATAAAAAAATTTATCCTACATCTTTTTCATAAAAAATGCTAAAATTTTTATTAAAAAATTGATAGAATTCGTAATTGCTACAACTGAAATAAAAACCTGTTGCTTTTTATGTGAAAAAAAATTTAGTATTTGTTATGATACATAGGTTAAGAGAGGGATTATTTAAAAAAAAAAGAATATATCGTAATATAAAAACAATAAAACTAAAACATTCTTGATATAAGCCTTCTTAGGGTTAAAAGTATTAATTTAAAATGAAATATTGGATATATGATTGATAATTTAAATTATACTATTTTTTATTTTTTTGTATGAAGACTTTTTGTTTATTGTTATTGATTTGCATTTTTTGTAAAAAAATACTTTCTGATTTATGATTTTAATAGTTACGATATTAAAGAAAACTATTCAAATTTGATATTTAAATTCAAATTATTTGTTTAAATAAATTAACTGTATATGAATATAAAAATTTGATAATATCAAACATAAAAAACAAATTATTTTCTAATTACCAAAAATTATAAATTTGATTAATATAATTAATAATAATTATTTAATATTATATTACTATGTTGATAAAAAAAATAAAAGGAAGGGTATTTTGGAAAGAATACAATATTGTGAAAGTGACAATAGACATATTAAAATGGTAATAGCCACTCCCTTAATTCTTTTATATATATATATATATATATATATATATATATCTATGTATATGTATGTATATATTAGAAATTCTATTTTGTATCTTAATACACATCTTAAACACTTCTTTTAGTTTATATAAATATTATCGCTAAACAGTATAGAGATAGGAATAAAAAAAAACATTATATTAGAGATCGAGAGATGAACAGTTAAAAATTAAAAGAATTAAAATCCAAATAATATATATATATATATATATATTTATCAGAGTAAAAAAATATTTAATTAGCCATTAACAAAAATATTATGTCCATCCATATCTGTGTAAGTAATAGCGGTCATTTTTTCTTTTTAGTATTAATACGAAGCATACTAATTATATATGTTAAATAAAAGCTTCACATAAATCAATATAATTTGTTATCAAGATATATAGTATTATTATTATATTATAGAATAATATCATTTATTTTAGTAATTTTTCATGTGTCAAAAAGTTATTTTCGAAATTATTTTCTTAAATATTAAAAAATTATTATCGAGGTATAATCATTTCTTTTTGAGAACAAATGCAGCCAAGAGTTGAAGGATTTGACTTTAATATATATTGTTAACAAACAATATATAAACATAAAGGCATGTTTGTTTCTTTTTTTCTTCGAACAAAATCATTTTCAATAGATATAATTTTATTAATTAGTAGTGGCAATAATATCAAAAAAATTTATTGCGTTACGTTTTTTTTTTGGGTGTGGATAAAAATAAACGTCTTTTATTTGTTTTCATAAGTTTTTTTTCATTTAGATTGGAAAATAAAGAGCATCTATTGACGCTATTGTATGGTGTAACTTTTGAATTTTTTTTCACTAAGTTCACCGTTAATTTGAAAGTTCACATGTTATATATATATATATATATATATATATATATCATATTTATAAATTTTCACAATAATCCAAATTCGTTTAGTATATATTTTATATACATCTAAGCCAACATAAATAAGAATTATTTTATAAAATTCTTATAGATATCTATTTTTTTTTTCAAAATTTTGGCACAAACAATTGTAGTTCTAATTCAATATTTGAATTGATAAGAAATTATTTTATATAGAAAGTTGATGGTTTAAGTGTCAACAGATCCCTCATCGAAAATAAAAATTATAATAAAAATGTGATTTATTTGCGATATATATTAATAAAAATAAGGTTTTTATTATAGTACTTCAAGGTATTGGTACCCTTTTAAATTCAAGAGCTATGATTTAATCATGAATATTTAAAATATTAATAAATTTAGTTAGTGAAAAACGTGATAAATTATCAACCATAAGTTTTTTAGAAGGTAGCGATAGCCATAAATTTTATAGGATACCGTAAAAATCTTCTACAAGTATATGTAGGTAGAAATTAAATTTAGAAAACTTAGGAACAAGTCAATAAATAATTGAGTTGTAGGGATTAAAGAGGACTGATTTGCTAAGAATTTAAGTACTTATTGGAATAAGAAACCACACACCAATTGAATAGATAGATCTTCATCAAATTTGGAATTTAATTACTATAGAAATAACTAGATGAACTCAGAATCCTTACACCTCTCTCTGTTGATTCTTTCAAATCAAAATATTTCTAAATTCCTAGCTAGTTTAGATTTAAGGTATTTGCTTTTGAATTGAACTTTGAAATCGTATTTCTGAATTTGACACCTAGATACTGTTGGGAGTCTGGAAATGATACTTATAAGCGTCACGTTAACCCCGATGGAAACCATACTCTTACACTTTTCATTATTTCTATAACCTAACATGCTTGTCAATGCCACGACTGATGATATGTAAAATTGCTTTTGTTTAGTAAATTACTAGAAAGATATGCAATGTTTTGTTTATATTATATAATATTTGACATAGAGAGTTAATTCGATAAAATATTACAATTTCAAAATACTCTGCTTATACTTATAACCAAATTTTTTAAGAAGTTGTTTATGATTATAATCTATTTCTCTGTTTTTACTAAACATGATCAATTTTCGGATGTTGTTCGGGTGGTTAACAAACATGCTCATCAACTACAGAGGAGGTCAATTTTCAATAAATTTCAAGGACTTTTGGTGACAATTTTACAAATTGAAAGGTAAGGTGTAATTATACGAACTCTAATGGAAGGTCAATATAATTTACTGATAAAACCTAAAGTATCATTTTTATTAGAATAAATAACATAAATTATCCTTTTGACTAAATTGTACTCCACCCCACTTGCTCTATTAATATTATTAATTAGCACAATAAGAATTAAAAATAATAAAACACAATAATACATTATAATAGTATATAATTTAATAACAGTTATTAATAATTAATTGTTATTAAGATGATAATATTGATGGTAATAATATTAGTAATATGATCAAGAATTACCATATGAGTGGTAATCCACATTACCTTTTAGGGGACGACGAAGATTGCATTGATAATTTGAATTGTTGTTAATGTGATATAATCAAACAAGACAATGTTGTAAGTCCAAATAATTTAAAATCACGTTATGGTTAAGCCAAATATATTATCTAATACCAAACACCCTCTTATAGTACAAGGCTTATGGTCTGTTTGAATACTGTAAGTTTAAAAGTTAAAAGTCATATTTTTTCTTTTTATCCTATTTACCTAAATAGCTTATTACTTTTTTAAAAGTTATTCTTAATATTTTTTGAGAAGTTGAAATATATGATTTCTTAATAAGTACTTTCTAAAACACTAAAAATAAACAACTTTTATTATCATATATTTAAATATAAAATAATTTATTTATAAGTTATTTTTCAAAAAGTATTTCTATATAAGAGTTTAAATAAGTTATTTATTCAAATGAGACCTTAATAATATTACGTCTATTAAAATTCTAATACTTTACAATATTTTATGTGATATTATATAAGATGTTACATTATATAATATACAACTATTCTCTTACTATTGCAAATAATAATCTTAATCTTAAGTAAATATTTACTAATAAAGTAAAATTATAAGTAAACAATAACATTTGTTAAAATTTTTCTTTGTAAGTATAAAAATAAATTTTATTAGTTAAAGATTAATTATTTGCAGTTATAGATATTATACATATTTATTAATGTTATTTATCATTTAATTTAATTTTTAATGATTGTTTATTAATTTAATCAAATATAAAAAATAAAAATATACTACTTTATTTATTTTATATATTTTATTTTTTTAATTTTATTTTTCAACATATGCAATACGAAAAAATAAAATTATATAATAATAATAATAATATTTTTATTAACTATTTAAATTTAATGAGGTATAACATAGTTTATACACAAGAATGAAACCCGGGGTGCAATTTAGTCAAATCTTGAAAATGGTTTATACTATTTATCCTTTTGATTATCATAAATGATAAAACAAAAAATAGATTAAATATTTGGGTAAAGCACATACCCTAAGATTCATTAAAACTTGAGGAACATCCCCTTCAATGATTCTCCGAGCAAGTCTGTTTCAAAGTCCAGAGTTACGTCAACATGGAGAACATAGTAATATGAGGAATGCTAACAAAAGCATCTCCAGGAGTAAGTGACAATGATAATTTCTAATATGGTCAAGAATTTATCAAAATTAAATTTATTAGATATCAAGAAGACTGTTAGGAGAATATTAAGGTAGGATATAACAAAGCATTACCTATACTTTGCAGACAAATAATACTAAAGTATTAGAAATATTATAAGAACTCAGTTGTAAATGTGTGATGAGTATTGGCCCTAAAATAAGTAAGGAAGTTCTATCGCATTATTTTATCTAATAGTCTTACCCTTCAGCAATCGCAGTCTTCCCAACACCAGGCTCGCCAATTAGCGCATGATTGTTCCCCGTTCTGTGTATCAGTTTCCTAATTTGCTCTTCTGTCTTATCATTTGTTCCTTTGTCTCTCTCTCGTTCTCTACTCTTTGTATCATCTTTCTTATCCGTCCTTTTAGATTCTATACCACGTCATCAAAATCAAAATCAGGCTTTATTACAAGATTAAAATTACAATGATCAGTTAGTTATTAACATCAAGAGAAGACTCGGAGATCACTGTTTTGTGAAAGGTTTTGCTTTTTCCCTTTTCGGGCTGCCTCAAATTGATCCCAATTGAGTACAGGCGCGAACCACTTCTGTGATTGCCCACAATTTCTACATTTTCGTTTGTGGACTCGAATGGTATCCCATTTTGATTTCCGAATGGTCCATATCTTCTGTGATTGCTCCTGAATGTCAATGACTGAATGTATTGACGATCACGCGATAAATGCCCAGACAGACCAGTAAGGTACTCTCCTGGGTAGACTAGCTCAAACTGGGACACGCAAAGTAGTTGGAATTTGTTAAAACGTAAATTAAGGTAGCAAATTGAAGTTAGACATTTATAGAACGAGCAGTTAAAATTAAGATCTATATACAAGAGGGGCTGAAGTTGGTGACATGTCCCGCCATTACGACCATGAGGAACACCTCCTCCACGTCTCTCTCCTTGGACACGTCTACCTTGATTGTCATAAGCCACAGCGATTGACCAGATATATAATGTTTTGTTTGTTTATGTCTGCATGTACAGGAGATGATAAATTATTACAAATATTTGTTTGTAATAATTGATCATCTCCAGTAAACAAACAAAACATTATTTTTTGATGGAACAAACAAAACGTAATGATGCCAACCCCAATTGTAATGTAATGAGCAACTTGTAACTTTTATAATTAAGATGCTATGTTATATATGTATTAAGAAGGTAAGTTGACTCAAAATTCATTTTACAGACTATAATTTTACATATAACCTACAAGTAATTTAAAATGCGAGACACTAAAACTCGAACAAGACAGCATGAGCTTTCAACATCTATCGGAAAAAACTAATGTTAGGGGCAAACAATGTTGACATGTAACCTTCTCAGATAAGTTTTTCATTATGTGCCACAAAAATCTATAATTGGACGAATCTTCTTAATTGCAATTTTCATAGCCACCACAATTATAATAACAACAAGCTTGTCCTTTCCGTATCGCCACTAAAAATCTTTCAAACAACCATACAGAGAATTAATATTTTTCATCAGCCGTAGAGTGTAGTCCGGAAAGTAATAGATTCCTTATGATGATTTATTCTTGCAATAGTTATCAAACTCGAAAGTTTAGGTAAACCGTGAATTCTTGATAAACTTTAATAGTAAGCTCAACTCTTAGGCCAGTAAGAGTTTACATGGTTGAAAAATATTACTTAAGAAACATATCTTAGTAATTAAGTTAAATTAAATAATTTTTTATACAAATATTGAACAGTTTCAACCCTCTAATAATATAAATAAAAGAAACATCATAAAATATAGTCCAATATATGTCTTAATTTTTATAACATACTTTACTCTATATATGCGTATTATTTTGTAGTTAACAATATATAATCAAATAGTAACAAGGAAAACAAGCTAAATAAAATAATATATATTGTAAATATAAACAAAAGTGACAAATAATTTATATTTGGACAGCAAACTCAAACATAAGTTTAAGCCGCTAAACCCCTTAATAGAATCAAAAGTCTATCAATATTATTAGAGTTTACTTAACCTAGCACGAGTTTGATAAAAAAAGAGAACTTATGCACGAGTTAACCCATTTTTATAAAATAAAATAATAAATTTATAAGAATTTAAGAATTAAATTGAGTCTAACAATTATGATTTCTACAAAATGTGCAAAAACCAGAGTACTTTATTATTTGATAGGCGGTATCAAATGAAATGGCGTCTGCAAACTAATATTAATTTTCCTGACAAAGAACATCTGCCTAGAAGACATTTTCGAACCTGCCAGCTTCATCCACGTCATATGTATTTTGGCCTGATGGACTTGTAAATGTAATAATGTTATTGTTTATTTGTCCCAAATATTAATCTGCCTTATAGAAAGGGAAAATTTGTACACTATTTTTTACTCGGTTTTTTGTTTTAAATATCACATTTATATCAATAGTATGAACTATTAGGAAAATTAGATCATCCATATATTTTGATAGAACTGTGAGTGATTTTATTTTTATATATTATAAAAATGTGTATTCTTAAATTTAAAAATATTAAAATTAAAAATATGTAAAATTTATTAAGATATGTAGACTTTATTAGGATGTCGGACATGTTAGGAAAATATTTTTTTGCTCATAGTGAAAATGTTTAATCTTTAGGTGAATATAAGCATATGATTTTTTGAATTTCATAAATTTTTGTGCATTCTTAATCATCTTATTAATTTTCTTCCCAGGATATTTTATGGAGTATTCTCTCTGTTTTATAATAATTATCAAAAACTAAACAATACACATATTAAGAAAAACAAGAAAAAAATCTTGATAAATATAGATATTTATATTAAGGATATAAATAAAAGAAAAAGTTAATGTTACATAGATATTATAAATGAATAGATATTCTAAAATATCCAAAAATTAAAAACTAACAATTATTATAAAGCAGAAGAAGTATTTGATTTATTAAATTCTACAAGTGTGTTTATAAAATTCATTCCACCGTCCATCCAAACATCAACATGTCCAATCTTTATCTTTGTGCACCAACTTGTTGTATACCCCTATATTAACAATATTAAGAGATATAAGGTTTAAAAAGTTTGAGAATTCATTAATAGCCACCTTAGAAAGTAATTGTCATAACGGTCCAGTTTTCTTCAATTGTTATCCTAACTTTGCAATGAACATAAATAATGATTATACCCTAGAAACCATAAAATTATATGTTAAAAACCCCGATGATATGATAGATGAAAAATATGATCGACTTCAGATAATATATAGAATATATTATGAGGTAACAAAAATAGATTATAACTCTAGAGCTTTAAAACAGTCTCCTAGAGATGAAACTATATTAGTTCAATCTAATTTGAGAAAAACCACAATACAAGTTTCAAAGAAACTAAAACATTCAGAAGTAATAAAATATGTTCCCAAAGAATGGTTATTAGAATATATAATTGAACCAATAAAAGTAGAGAATACACAAGTTAGAGAAATAATCCAAGAAGGTAATAATATAAGACTTAAAATAAATATATCTGCATTCGTAAGAATACAAGAATCCCAGATACTTAAACCAGAAATATCTAGGCATTCAGTAGATGGTTCAACCATTAACATAGATTTAATAGGAATTAATAATAGTCGAGCTACAGTAGTAACCCTAGTCTATGAAGATACTTAATATTCTCCTACAACATCACAAGTTTTAAATGTATTAAGTAAAAAAGAATCTTTTGAAATAGATAAGGAATGGATAAGAAAAGACTTTGAAGTTGAATATAATAAAGAAGTAAGAGAATGGTTTTTTGAGACTTTTAGTAAAAAAGAAACAGTAGAAAGTAGAAGTATATTTTACCACTACATGGAAGATAATGAAATTAATCTATATTTCTTTGATTGGTTAAAAAATATTTACAATGATGAAAAGGTAAAAGAATTTTGTCCTTTAGCAAAAGTTACCTCTACATGGAAAACTATTTCAGGAAAAGCAATAGAATCAGAATATCTCCCTAGAGAAAACATAATGGTAAGATTATCAGAAAATATTGAAGTAGAAATCACTAGATATAAAGAAATTACAAACTTAGATGGAGAATTAGAAAAAAAAAGATATAAGGAAAATACACCAACAACTTAATTATTCAAATGTAATGTTAGATATAGTGAGTAAATAATTAGGAAGAATTGAAAATAAAACAGAAAATTGTAGCACCAACTCAAGTACGAATAATTACAGTACAACTACAAAAATAATTGAAACTCCTATATATAAAATTGAAAGCAACTCAACAATTTTTTAGCCTAAGAGAACTTTTGAAGCAGATATTGAAGATATTAAAGAAAAATTTAAAGGACTAAATCTAGAAAAAAAAGCTATAAATACCTTGGAATTAGAAGTCAATAGATTAACAAATGAAGGAAGACGTCCTAAAATAAGAAATTACTATCCTAGACCGACCCCAATAGATTTAAGTCTTGAAGAAAGAGATATGACATATTAGAATTCCTTCTCTGAAGGATGCATAAAAGAATGAAATCTAGATGGTATAAATGAACAAGCTACATTAGATCTTACTTGTCAAATGGCCATGGCCGCAACAACATTAAAATCAAATGGATTAAGAGAAGTAGAAGCTGCCAAAGTATTAATTCATGGATTTACAGGACAATTAAAAGGATGGTGGGATAATTTTTTAATTCAAGTTGATACAATACTCACTAGTACAAAATATGAAGGTGACGAAATTATTCCAGATTCGATAACAACCCTAATAGTTTCTATAATTAAAAATTTTATAGGAGATCTAAGTATATTCAGAGAAAGAGTAGGCACCCAGTTGATTAATTTAAAATGTCCAACTCTGTTAGATTATAGATAGTATAAGTTTGTATTTATGTGTAAAGTAATGATGAAAGATGATGTTGATGCCTCTTTTTGGAAAGAAAGAATAGGCACCCAGTTGATTAATTTAAAATGACCAACTATGTCAAATTATAGACGGTATAAAGGTGTATTTATGTCTAAGGTAATGATGAGAGATGAAGCTAATGCCTCCTTTTGGAAAAAACGATTTGTAGTAGCCCTACCTAGACTATTTGTAGTAAAAGTAATATAGAAATTACAAGCTCATTTTGGTAATCAGATACCGTATGATAATTTAACTTTTGGTCAAATTCATAATGTTGTAGTAGAAATAGGAATAGACATATATATTGATCTAAAACTCCAAGATAGGATGAGAAAGGAGAAAATAAATAATAAAAAAGAACTAGGAACATTCTGTCATCAATATAGGATGGATCCATTAAAAGCACCTAGTGGTTGGTGTAAGCTGTTGTGACTCACAACAAATTAGAAAATAATTTTAATACTAAATTGTACCAAAAATGTAGCAAAGGGTACAACCTAGATCGTCTCTAAAGGAGGCTTTATCACTTAGTTGAAAATTAGGGATTTTGAAGAATGAATTTATGGTAATTGAAAATTGAAGATTAATAGCAACAGAGTAATAGCAATAGAGAGGAAGATATTAGTGTAGGGTTATCCTAGGATTGAAATTGATTATCATTGACCACACATTGAATCCATTAATGGCCCTTAGTAATTATTTACTTGCAATTCTACTAGCGATTAATCAATCTCTAGAGTTGACCAATGAAATTAATAAATAAATGAAATCTCAATTTAATTAGTAATTACAATGATTCAAGGTACCAATTGCTATAGTCTAACAGCAAATCGAAAAGTTAATTCCATTGTTCTGCTTCAAACACAAACTAATAGATCTACCAATTTATACCCAAAAGGTTTCCCTAAATGACAATTGTCAATCTAGTTATTCCAATAAAAATTATAGCAATCACTACAATAGTTATAAGAATAGAAATTGAAGAACAATAGGAAAATTAATGTATTCAATACGAACAAAGGGTCTCAAAGTTATCCCAATCCATCTAAAATCCCCTACACTAGAAAAGAAATCTACTCCTCTATTCTTGGAGGATTACAATCAATGAGTCTGAAAGAATACCTAGAAACAATAGTAACAATTCTTGCTATCATCCACAAGAACCAACAATCCTCTAATGGAATCCCTAAGAGAGAGAGAAGATCAAAGGAAGAGAGAGAGAGATGGAGAGAGAATAATAGCAACTAAAACTTTGTAGCCCAAAAACTCTAATTAGTTTATGATATGTTCCTTTATATACTGTTCTCTAAAGATGGATCAAAGTACGACCCATTACACTTAAAAAGGAGTTTTTGGGCCCATCGCACCATCGCTACAGTGGTTATTGACGGCTGTAGTGGTCTCCAGAAGAGCTTTCTCACGAGTAGCCTTCTGTTGACTGCTGCAGCGGTTGTTAACCGCTACAATGATCACTCGAGATGTGATCTTCTGCGGTTTTCTCCTTTTTCAGCTTTTAACTCCTTCTAGAGGGTTCCCAGCCTTTCTCTTTAAGAATTGCACATAATCCCATGCTTTTGTACATAGAAACCACACTCAAGGAGACAGATTAAATATAACAAGATTCAATTTCTAAAAGTCAGGGGTTAAAATGACTCATGAGTGTAAAGTCACGGACTAAAATGAATATCAACTCGGTTTTTAGAGTATGTTTGGAGCTAAGTATCCATGCCGTTGGTCACTGTGTATCTTGCTTGATGTGTGAACATTTATGTACTTCCGCTGAGATCCGAGCTTACCAGTTCCCATATTTACTGCCAAGCATATAAGATATAGTGAAAATGATGCATACTACTCTTCCAGTCCATAATATAAGTCATTTTTTGATTTTTTGTCTGGTCCAAAATATAAGCTGTTTTCATATTTTAAGAAAGCATTAATTACTTTTTGTCCATTTTACCCTTATATTTATGATGAGTGAGAATAAATGAATGTGAATATAATTGTTTAATGGAGAGATAATTTATAATGAATGATGAATGGTAGTTTTGTCTTTTACTTATATTTTTTTCGAATGATCAATGAAATCCAATTATTATCTTAATTTTAGTGTCCAACCTTAAATGACTTATATTATGAACCGGAAGGAGTAGAATAATACAATTGCATTAAATTGCACTTAGCAAAGGTCGAAAGACAAAAAAAAAATGATATTTTTAGCAGACACTGTCATGCATTCAGATGTTCATCTTATTGGTTTAATGTATTATGGGCCTCATACTAAATTTTTTGCCATGGCCTTTGTTATGACATCTTTACGTTTGTGTCTCTGTTTTGAAGATAAGGAGAACGGCCCGAGAACTGTAAAAGATGTGAAGTTAATAAGTGCAGGAAAAATATTGGAGAACAACAAAACAGCTGGGGAATGCCAGAGCCCATTATGCGATGCACCCGGTACAGTTACAACGATGCATGTAGTTGTGCAACCACCAACAACGGAGAAAGGTCTAATATTTATTTGAGAAATTTCCAAAAGCTAGTTTTAATGGCCTTCTGTGTTTACTAATTAATGGCTTCATGATAAATATTCTTTTCCAAAAGCTAGTTTTAATGGCCACCCCCCCCCCCCCCCCAAAACAAATCAATTGTTGTTTCTAAAATTGATTATTGGGAAAAAACTTCTTGCTTTCTATCAGGATTACTTTTAGAGAAATTAACAAATATAAATCACTTTACTTTAAAATCAATAATTCTACAAACGCAGAACCGAACACACTATTACTAGTGAACATGGTTCATTTCCTTTATATCATGATTTTTACATGTGTTGTATTGCTTTATGGATGTAATTCTTTATCCTATCCATATATGTTTTGAGTACCAATGACTGTTGGATTGAGCCCTGTAAAATCTTTTTACATTATAAAAGTGTTCCTTTGATGCTGTTAGATCAATTTTGAGTTCATTTCATTTTGGTGCTTTTTCATTTTTAATTTTTGGTTACATGTTCCACAGAAAAATCTTTTGGTGCTATATCTGACACTTATTGACACATTTTTTGCATTTTCTCCTGAGACAGATAAGAAACCAGCAAGCGAAGCAAAGCAGAACAGATGCTTTTGTGTTATTTTATAGCATCCGGATTGAACAGAAGATGTCATCTCTCTTAGGTGATTAGTATTTATGCTTCATTATTAAAAAATCTTTGACTTTCATAGATTTCCTAATACACACAAATTCTCGTTTTTACAACAGGCAAAGAGTACTCAACTTGGCGAAGATTGAGAAGCTAGTAGTTACCCTGATTTCTCTGCGGCGGTAAATTTCTTGCACAATTTTCATAGGAGATGGTTTTTCTGCTGGTGCTCTCACTATCGGCATATGATAGGGGTTGCCTCATCAGCCACTTAGTATAATTGTTGATTGAAATGAACACTCCACCAGTTTGCCATCATGTCCCTCATATATATGTGTGTGTATATATATATATATACATATATATGTTGAAATTCTTCTTCTCATGCCTGTGTGTCTGATGCAACAATGCTTCTCAGACTTGGAATATGTTGAATATTTGGATGTGCTTTAATTTGCTTACTGTTTATATGGGGTACCATTGCTACTCTTGTATAGAAGTTGAGGCAAAAATAGTGGTTTTACTACATCTTTCTTATAAAATGGAGGTCTGAAGCTTGAATCCCCTTGGCCTTCGTACAGATTTTTTTTTTTTTTTTAATTAGGCTTTCTGAGCATGCAAGGGCTAGTATTAGCAGAGATATAAAGTTGTTATGTGACCCAAAGGCAATGAGTAGGATTACGAACATCCACTTTTTTCGGATGACTAAGTAATTTTTAACATTGAATATAAATAAATAAAGTGTTTAAAAAATTAAAGATACATCTCATTTGGTTTTGAAAATCAAAAGTTAAGATAAATTAATAAAGGATTTTGCTAATCTCCCTAAGGGCAACTATTAAGGGGATGAAAATCTTCTATCCTAAAATAGTATTCCTTCTCTATCCCACCAATGGTTTATTAACAGATAAAAAAATAAGAATCAAAATAGATTCAAAATTTTATAGGCCATCAAATATACAGTTTATATTTTATATGTGTTAATAAATAATTAAAGGAAGGAAACCATTTGGGATAGAAGATTCTCTTGTTAAGGAACCTAGAAGTGCTTTTTGAGATTTTAATGCATTGAATATGTCGGTTGAATATTTTCTAATTTAACTTTCATAGCCAGTGCCTACTAGTTAGATAAATCCAATAAAAAATTAGAGTTGCTTTATTAAATCGATTATCCAAAGTAAAAATAGAATCAGAAAAGATGTTCTTCGGCACCAATCTAGCCTTCCAAGGATAATTAAACGTCACATTATTAAAAACATCCGCATCACACAAACATTCATTACACACATCTGTATCACACAAGCGCAAACATTGCTTGCCAAGTGTTTGCCAGGGTTTTATCAAAGTTTGACCCGAGTTTACACACACATTACAAAAACCAAGCACGTAGGGAAATAAGTAGATGTAAAACAAGGCAAGAGAAATTCTACAATGTTCTTCAATCAAACAAAAGTTATTTATATTATTCAGTGTTCACCATCTGAATTTTGTAGATTGATTTTATGATTGAGTTTGTGAACATTAAATAACACATAACAACTTTTATTAGTCTTGAAACATAAAAATTTCTCAGCATTCAGCGAAAACAAGAGGCTTCCGAGATTTATTCAGTGGACGTTGATTCAACTTTAAGCCTTCTTAAAAGAAAGCTTTTGGTCGGACAGATCTGTCTCTATTGAAATTGTGTCATTCTCCTTAAATTCTCCTCTTAGAATGCCCTTGGTAAGTTCATTCAAGATATCCTTCTCAATGACACGTTTGACTGGCCTAGCACCATAGTTCGGGTCATAGCCCCAGTTCGCAATAAGTTCGATAACTTCATCTGTCACCTGGATTTTCATCTTGTGATGATGTTCAATTCTCTTCTGCACGTGCTCCAACTGTCATAACCCCCAAACACGAGCACAAAAAAAAAGGGTTAATCCATGCATCCAAGGTACTGAACTCTTATTCAAGCTTCACTATATTCGGCAATCAATCAAATAATACTCATTCTAATTTCTAACAAGTTAGTGCTTATTTGGTTTGCAAATTTGCAACACCAAATACTTCCATTCACTTTAAAATGATAATGAAAAACTTTAAATGTGTTTGGGTACTCATTTTTCAAGATATAAAGTACTTTTAAGGTGATGAAAAGTAATTTTGGTAGAAAGAGATTTAACAAACTTTTCATTCTCATTTTAGTAGAATGAAATATATTTTTACACATCTATCCTTATTAACCAAACAAAAGTGATTTATAGTAATTTATCTTAAACTTACATCGTGTCGTTTTTGGTAATTATGTTGCTAAGTAATTTTGTTTTATTCCTTCCAAACAAAAACCATTCTTTTAAACTTTTGAAATATTAAAACCAAACACAAATCCATTCTTTTCAACTTAATTCTTTTAAAAGTAATTTTTTTAAATTAATTCTTGCAACTTTAATTAGAAGATAAACCAAACGGATCCTATCCGTTCATCCAAAATTAGCAAACTCAATCATCCTCGTAGAGATTGTCGATCAATATGGATAAAGGAACCTAGACTATGAATCTTTTACTATAAGACAACTAAATATACTATGGTGTATTTTTTTACTGCCTTTTTATTACAATAAAGTTGTTGAATCGGTAGTGAGCAGATAACGATGCCATTCTGATTTCTGAATTTTAAAAAGAAAAACTATGCTAAGGTTCTTTGGTTGGGGGATAAAACAAGGGGGAAATTTTCCACAAACGAATTGTATGTGTAAAATCACATATGAGTTCGATTCATAGAAAATTTGCCCTCAATTAATCCCCTAACCAAACACGCTGAAATTACAACTACGCTACTAGGCAAAGAAATTACCTGCAACTTGACAATGCTAGTTATTTGGCCATGGTCTAGAGGCAGGAAAACAATGAAGTCATCAACTCGATTGATGAACTCAGGCCTGAAGTGTTCTCCAGCATCATCCTTCACTTGCTGCTTTAGATCTTCATAGGCCAACTCACCTGCCTCGAGAATCTTCTTCGATCCAACATTTGATGTCATGATGATGACAGTGTTGGTAAAATTCACCCGGCGACCGCCCGAGTCGGTAACTCTTCCATCATCCAAGATTGGAAGCAGAATATCCACAACATCAGGGTGAGCCTTCTCAATCTCATCAAACAAAATGACAGCATAAGGCCTGCGGCGAATCGACTCAGTGAGTTGCCTTGTCTCCTTATGCCCAGCATATCCAGGTGGAGTCCCAGTCAGCCTTGAGACCGAAGTCTTTTCCTTGTACTGGCTCATATCAATGCGCACAAGTGCTGCCTCTGTGTTGAACAAGTAAGAAGCAAGCGCCTTAGCCAGCTCCGTCTTCCCTACACCTGTGGGTCCCATGAACATGAAGCTGGCGATCGGGCGGCGAGGGTCTGCAAGGCCTACTCTCGACCGTTGGATGGCCTCAGCTACTGCCTTCACAGCAAGGTCTTGCCCCACGAGACGTTTATGGAGCTCATTTTCTGAATCCAACAACTTCTCCTTCTCGGATTGTTCAAGTTTTGAGACGGGTATGCCAGTCCAGTTGCTCACAATTTCAGCAATATCATTTCCTGTGACTTCCTCTCTAAGCAAAGAATTCCTGGACTCCCTGTGTTCTCTTAACTCACGTTGAAGTTGTTGGTTCACGGATTCTAGAGAGCGATATTTAATTTCTGCAGCATAATTTAGATCGTACTGGCGCTCAGCTTGTTCAAGTTGAAGGGTCATGTCATCTCTCTGCATGAATGTATGATCATATTAGAGTTGCACAAAGAAAAAGCTAGCCGGGTTGGACCGTACACTGTATTCAGCCTATTTTTCAAATTGGGTCAATTTTTGAAACCCAATCCAATCTTTAAACAACACAAAAGGATTTTAACATATAATGAAGTTATAAAATTATAAAAGTAAAAAATAAAATTTAAGAAATATTTTATAACATATATTTTTTAAAAATTATACTAATATAAAAAATAACACCAAACTATGTAAAATAAATTAAATTATAAATTCTTATAAGTTTTCACAAATTATTATAAAAATATATCTATAAAAAATTTATTTAATTTTGGGCGAGGTCAAACTAGTTCGAAATATGACTCGAATTCTATCCAAAAAATATATCACGTTAACCTAATCCAATAAACTTCATATCGGAGTTGATAGAACGGATCAATTATAAAACACCCTAATTCTATAAAATCGTCTCACCCACTGTTTAATGAAAGAAACTCTATTTTAAACCTTTTCCCCACCCAGCAACTTAAAATGCACAGAAATTTTATAGAAGGATTACAACACACAGTAAAAAAAAAATCATGGATTACAATGCTCATTTTCTTTTAGTTTGATATTAAAGCGTACATAATTTATATTTTATAATTGAGAGGGATAAGGTAACATTTTGCCTAAAGAAATTTCTGAAGAGAAACTATAACTAAAAAGCAACTGGTGTAATATTACTCACCAATTTTTTTATGGTATTAATTTGAGACATTATAGACTTTTCATGTTTCCAATTTGTAGTGAGCTCCTTTTGTCTCTTTTTAAGGTCTGAGAGGTCACCCTTAAGAACACCCAACCTTATTTTAGAATCACTGTCTTGTTCATTTTCGAGAGAGAGTTTCTCCATCTCTAATGTCAAGATTGACCTGTCGATCTCATCAAATGCTGTAGGTTTAGATGTCATTTCCACTTTCAGTTTAGTAGCAGCTTCATCCACCAGATCAATAGCTGCAATTTCAAAGCAGCTAGCAATCAGCACTTTATGAACATTAAACATCATTAAAATGAAGAAGAAATTCTTGAGTAGCCAGATTCACATTTCACAAATTTTGCTATATATCCTCCTAATTCATCATCTTAGATTTCTCATATGAAATGTATTACTTTTGTTTTTATATGATCTCTATCATTTAAGAGTTATGGCAAAACGATATAATGATTATATTAAAAATAAAGATTGAAAATATATAACTTTTAATTTTAATACATTATCGGTATTAACAAAATTTACACACACATATATATCCAATTACATATTATTGCATTAACATAACTCTCTAACTCAATCACTTGCTACCTTAAAAGTCTTATAAATGGAAATATATAATTAGATGAAGCCATAAAATTCTTTTACAGAATATGTATCAAACTTAATCTCTTAAAAATATGTAATTTTTGTCTTTATATATGTGACACTTGATTAGTTTTGGTTGTGATACGTATTATATTTTTTATTTTGAAAATAAATTTTAATATATTTCATCTAATCATCACACGTTACGGATTTGAAAAATCCGAATTTCTTTTTGATAATTGAAACAGGACTGGCTTGACCTGAAGCGGAAGCAAAAGGGTACGAAGAACACAAAAACGGCAAGACCGAAAAAGCCTAAGTAAAACCCCATTTCAATCCCTCAAATTTATAATAGTGGGTAAATTATTTACCCAGATTTAAAAAATCTTATATTAGTCTCTCTATTAACAGAAATATTTATGTATTCTGTTAACTTACTTACGTGTATTGTTAATTTTTATAGTGAGCCTTAACTTGTTTCAGTACTCCTATGTTATGCGCAGAATAAATGATAACTTAAAATCAAAATCTTTCTTCTAAACAAAGAACTATAATGAGAGAGCAGATGAAGAAAAATTCTAAGCCACTTTATTTAGAGGAATGATGGAGGTTAGGATTCACTATGAAAATTAATAGTATATATAAATAAGTTAACAACATACGTAACACTACAAGAAAAATCAAATATAGCTGCAGATTTAGTAATGAATTTGCATGTCCATAGCTAATAGGGTTAAATGCATTTTACTCCACTGAATTTTAGATCATGTGCAATTTAAACCCTGACTTTTTAAAATGTGCATTACGACATCCTAAACTTTTCAAATTGTGCAAAAAAATCATACTTTTCAAACCGTGCAAAAGATCCACCAAAAATTTAAGTCATAGTATGGTGTCAGGTTGCATGTAATAAAAAAAATTAAGTTAACTGCATATAGTATTCACGAACAAGGGGTCGAATTACACAGATTAGAAACTTCAGGAGATGAAGTGTACATAAATCTTACCTTTATTAGCTGTCAAAATTATACTGAGGGTTGTTTTGCACAGTTAAAAAATTTAGGGTATTGCAATGCACATTTTGAAAAATCGGGGGTAAATTATACTTGATCTAAAATTCAGTTCCTAGCTAATATATGAAATTAGCAATGGATTTTGCAACGGCTAGAGGTCCGGTCGCGACCAAAGAAAAGTTATAAAAAAATATTGCGACAGAATAGCAAAGGATAACTAAATTTGGCAATGAAATATCCCTTGCTATCCATCACAAAAATGCTTTGCACACTAAATATTTGGCACTAACACTTCCCGGTAAAAGATTTTATTGAAAAATGAAATGAGGGTTTTGCTCGGCTATGTGTTTTCTTTCCTTGACAATAATCCTCTTTCTTGCATAAAGAGAACCGCCCCCCAACTCCAGGGTTCCAGCGCTCTCATAGACACTGCAGTAGAAGATGCAGCGACTATCTAGTATGGGGCTGGGGTTTACAGCAAACAAAGGTTGATAAAAATAAGAGAGCGCGAGAGAGAAGGCACCACGCAGCCTTGTCAAGGGAGCTCGCGACAACGAAGGATGGCGTCGCGGTGGCTTCTCCGATGTTCTCGCGGTTGAGGGTGGTGCGCGATGGCTATTTTGTGGAGGACAACAAATCCATAGTACATATATTTGAAACTGAAAGATATTTAAACTTGCTACCTGCCCCCACAATTGTATGGATCTCATCAATGAATAGCATGATCCGACCATCAGATTCAGTTTCTTGTTTGGGGATGGCTTTCAACCTATCCTCAAATACTCCGCGATACTTTGATCCAGCTACAAGCACACCCACGTCGAGGGATATGAGCTAAAAAGAGAAAACGTTTGCCACATCAATTTTACTACTTCAATCCAACATCCAAAACTTCAAATGAAGAATAAAATAACAAAGACTCAAATATGCTTTTTAATTCTTCGATGATTTTGATTTTAATTCTTCTAAAGAAAATTCTTCTGGCCTCTGTTTTTTTTAATATTATATCTTTTGTGCATACGTTCTAAATTTCAGTCCTTATACATAATCTGGAATATCCATTTAGTTCTTGAGAGTGACTATTGTCACTCCAATATATCTATTGACACTTTCAATTTACTATCATTTATTATATTCTTCCTAAAATACCATTCCTTTCATTTTTTTTATCAACATAGTAATACAACATTGAATAATTATTATTAATTATATTTCTATCTAGATTTATAATTTTTCACTTAAAAATAATTTATTTTACATTTGATATTATCAAGTTGTATTTTCATATACATTTAATTTATTTAATAAAATTTATGTGAATTTAAGTATTAGATTATTTTTAAATTTTTACTTAGTATAGTAATTATATAGACATTAAAACAATGGGTATTCAAGTAAATACTAAATGACTGAACAAACAAACAATATAGATAAAGTAGTATGATGTAATTTATCATCATTTATCCAATGTTTTATTTGAATTTAATATTTTTAATATCGAAAAACTTCTTTTAGTGTTTCATTATTTTTTCCTTCATAATCTATTTTATAATTTCATAAAACAATTTATCCTACATTTTTTCATAAAAAAAGGCTAAATTTTTTATTAAAAAAATTGATAGAATTCGTAATTGCTGCAACTGAAATAAAAACCTGTTGCTTTTTATGTGAAAAATAAATTTAGTATTTGTTATGATATATAGATTAAGGGAAGGATCATTTAAAAAAAAATAATATATCGTAATATAAAAAAAATAAAAATAAAACATTCTTGATATAAGCCTTTTTAGTGTTAAAAGTATTAATTTAAAATGAAATATTGGATACATGATTGATAATTTAAATTATACTATTTTTTATTTTTTTATGAATACTTTTTGTTTATTGTTATTGATTTACATATTTTGAAAAAAAATACTTTCTGATTTATGATTTAAATAGTTACGATATTAAAGAAAACTATACAAATTTGATATTTAAATTCAAATTATTTGTTTAAATAAATTAAATGTATATGAACATAAAAATTTGATAATATCAAACATAAAAAACAAATTATTTTCTAATTACAAAAAAATTATAAATTTAAATAATATAATTGATAATAATTATTTAATGTTATATTACTATGTTGATAAAAAAATAAAAGGAAGAGTATTTTGGAAAGAACACAATAGGCATATTGTAAAAGTGACAATAGAGATATTGGAGTGGTAATAACCACTCTCTTAATTCTTTTATATATATATATGTTTATTAAAAATTCTATTTTGTATCTTAATAAATATCTTAAAAACTTCTTTTAGTTTATATAAATATTACCACTTAATAGTATAGAGTTAGGGATAAAAAACATTATATTAGAGATCGAGAGATTAACAGTCAAAAATTAAAAGAATTAAAATAAAAATAATATATATATTTATCAGAGTAAAAAAATATTTAATTAGCCATTATCAAAAATATTATGTCCATCTATATCTATATAAGTAATAGCGGTCATTTTTTCATTTTAGTATTAATACGAAGCATACTAATTATATGTTAAATAAAAACTTCACATAAATTAATATAATTTGTTATCAAGATATATAGTATTATTATTATATTATAGAATAATATCATTTATTTTAGTAATTTTTTCGTATGTCAAAAAATTATTTTCGAAATTTTTTTAAATATTAAAAAATTATTATCGAGGTATAATCATTTCTTTTTTAGAACAAATGCAGCCAAGAGTTGAAGGATTTGACTTTAATATATATTGTTAACAAACAATATATAAACATAAAGGCGTGTTTGTTTCTTCTTTTCTTCGAACAAAATCATTTTCAATAGATATAATTTCATTAATTAGTAGTGGCAATAATATCAAAAAAATTTATTTCGTTACTATGTTTTTTTGGGTGTGGATAAAAATAAACGCCTTTTATTTGTTTTCATAATTTTTTTTCATTTAGATTGGAAAATAAAGAGAATCTATTGACGCTATAGTATAGTGTAACTTAAACACGCATCTCATAATATTGAATAACATTTTATTGAAAGTTCACGTGTTATATACGATATTTATAAATTTTCACAATAATCCAAATTCGTTTAGTGTACATTTTATATACATCTAAGCCAACATAAATAAGAATTATTTTATAAAATTTTGGCACAAACAATTGTAGTTCTAATTCAATATTTGAATTGATAAGAAATTATTTTACATAGAAAGTTGATGGTTTAAGTGTCAACAGATCCCTCATCGAAAATAAAAATTATAATAAAAATATGATTTCTTTTACAATATATATTAATAAAAATAAGGTTTTTGTTATAGTATCTCAAGGATATTGGTACCCTTTTAAATTTAAGAGTTGTGATTTAATCATGAATATAAATTTAGTTAATGAAAAATGTGACAAAATATCAGCCATAAATTTTCTACAAGATATCAGTACCCATAAATTTTATGGGATACTGGAGAAATCTCTTAAAAGTATATATAGGTAGAAATTAAATTTAGAAAACATAGGAACAAATCAATAAATAATTGAGTTTCAGGGATTAAAAAGGACTGATACGCTGAGAAATTAAGTGTTTATTGGAATAAGAAACCACATACCAATTGAATAGATAGATCTTCATCAAATTTGGAATTTAATTACTATAGAAATAACTAGATGAACTCAGAATCCTTACACCTCTCTCTGTTGATTCTTTCAAATCAAAATATTTCTAAATTCCTAGCTAGTTTAGATTTAAGGTATTTGCTTTTGAATTTAACTTTGAAATCGTATTTCTGAATTTGACACCTAGATACTGTTGGGAGTCGGGAAATGATGCTAATAAGCGTCACGTTAACCCCAATGGAAACCATACTCTTACTCACACTTTTTATTATTTCTATAACCTAATATGCTTGTCAATGCCAGGACTGATATATGTAAAATTGCTTTTGTTTAGTAAATTACTAAAAAGATATGCAATGTTTTGTTTATATTATATAATATTTGACATATGGAGTTAATTTGATAAAATATTACAATTTCAAAATACTCTGCTTATACTTATAACCAAAAGTTTTGAAAAGTTGTTTATGATTATAATCTATTTCTCTGTTTTTACTAAACATGATCAATTTTCGGATGTTGTTCGGGTGATCAACAAACATGCACATCAACTACAGAGGAGGTCAATTTTCAATAAATTTCAAGGACTTTTGGTGACAATTTTACAAATTGAAAGGTAAGGTGTAATTACCATAACTCTAATGGGAGGTTAATATAATTTACTAATAAAACCTTTTGACTAAATTATACTCCACCCCACTTGCTCTATTAATATTATTAATTAGTACAATAAGAATTAAGAATAATAAAACACAATAATATATTATAATCATATATAATTTAATAACAGTTATTAATAATTAATTGTTATTAAGATGATAATATTGATGGTAATAATATTAGTAATATGATTAAGAATTACCATATGAGTGGTAATCCACATTACCTTTTAGGGGACAACGAAGATTGCATTGATAATTTGAATTGTTGTTAATGTGATATAATCAAACATGACAATGTTGTAAGTCCAAAAATTTAAAATCACGTTAACGCTAAGCCAAATATATTATCTAATACCACACACCCTCTAATTATGGGTCTATTTGGTATGCTAGATTGGATATTATGTAAAATGTAACAGTATAAGGTTTATGATCCATTTGAGTACTATAACTTCTTACTTTCTTTAACTTTTTAGAAGTTAAAAGTCATATTTTTACTTTTTATTTTGTTTGGTTAAATAGTTTATTACTTCTTTAAAAGTTATTCTTAATTCTTTTTGAGAAGTTAAAATATATGATTTCTTAAGAAGCACTTTTTAAAATACTAAAAATAAAGAACTTTTATTATTATATATTTAAATATAAAATAATTTATTCATAAGTTATTTTTCAAAAGGTACTTATGTATAAGAGTTTAAATAAGTTATTTATTCAAACGAGATCTTAATAATATTAGGTCTATTAAAATTCTAATACTTTACAATATTTGTATGATATTGTATAAGATGTTAAATTATATAATATACAAATATTCTTTTACTATTGCAAATAATAATCCTAATCTTAAGTAAATATCTACTAATAAAGTAAAATTATAAGTAAACGATAACATTTGTTAAAAATTGTCTTTGCAAGTATAAAAATAAATTTTATTATTTAAAGACTAATTATTTGCAGTTATAGATATTATACATGTTTATTAATTTTATTTGTCATTCAATTTAATTTTTTAATGATTGTTTATTAATTTAATCAAATATAAAAAATAAAAATGTACTACTTTATTTATTTTATTTTTTTAATTTAATTCTTCAACATATGCAATACAAAAAAAAATTATATAATAATAATAATAATATTTTTTATTAACTATTTAAATTTAATGAGGTATAACATAATTTATAAACAAGAATGAAACCCGGGGTGCAATTTAGTCAAATCTTGAAAATGGTTTATACTATTTATCCTTTTTATTATTATAAATGATAAAACAAAAAATAGATTAAATATTTGGGTAAAGCACATACCCTACGATTCATTAAAACTTGAGGAACATCCCGTTTAGTGGTTCTCCGAGCATGTCTGTTTCAAAGTGAAGAGTTACGTCAACATGGAGAACATAGTAATATGAGGAATGCTAACACAAGCATCTCCAGGAGTAAGTGACAATGATAATAAAAAACATATCAAAATTAAATTTATTAGATATCAAGAAGACTATTAGGAGAAAATTAAGGTAGAATATAACAAAACGTTACCTATACTTTGCAGACAAATAATACTAAAGAATTAGAAATATTATAAGAACTCAGTTGTAAATGTGTGATGAGTATTGGCCCAAAAATAAATAAGGAAGTTCTATCGAATTATTTTATCTAATAGTCTTACCCTTTAGGAGTCGCAGCCTTACCAACACCAGGCGGAGTAATTCTGTCCAAAATAGTCGCAGTCCGCCTTTTTGTCTTATCGTTTTCCCCTCCAGGATCTATAACACGTCATCAAAATAAAAATCGGGCCTTATTACGAGATTCAAATTACAATGATAATTAGTCATTAACACCAAGAGAAACCTCGGAAATCACCATTTTGTTGAGCGAAGGGGGAGGTGCTGCTTTCTTCATTTCTGGAGTAGATGCGATCCCTAAAATGGATCCCAATTGAGTCCAGCCACCAACCACTTCGTCCAAAAAAGCCCACAATTTCTACATTTTCACCCGTGAAGTGAAATGGTGTCCCATTTTGATATCCGAATGGTCCAAAGATTCTTTCGCGATTGCTCCAGAATGTCAATGACTGAATGTATTGACAACCCTGGTCAAGCCTTACATGCCCAGACAGACCAGTAAGGTACTCTCCGTCCTCTAGCTCAAACTGGGACACGCAAATTAGTTGGAATTTGTTAAAACGTAAATTAAGGTAGCAAATTAAAGTTAGACATATATAGAACGAGCAGTTAAAATGAAGATCTTTAAGCAAGAGCGCTGAAGTTGGTGACATGCACGCATGGTGAAAAATGGGGAAAATGAAGAAACAATTTGATTACCCCATCTCTCCCGCCTCTATAATCACGAGGAGCACCTCCTCTATGTCTCCTTTCGACATGTCGACCTTGATCGTCAACATAAACCACAGTGATTGACAAGATAACCTGATAATCAGGAATACTCCATTCAACTCTGATTGCTCTCACGCTGTCGAACGACGACCCATCGTCCCATCTATTTCCGCCTCCCCATGGCCCCCTCCGCGCCATGCTACCGAGTTTAATTTCTTCACAGAATTAAACTAGACTCTCTGTTCTTAAGTCTTTCCTTCGCACACATATATTGAGACACTCTGGGGCATTTTATCATGTTTCAAGAAGTCAACTCTAATAACATATTATGTTTGGGTTTGGGTTAATTAGTATAACTTTAATTATAGTCACACCACTTAATAATATTCTATAAAATAATTTTTTATCTATCTAACCATTGAATCGTAATTATCTATTATAATGATTATTTATGCTAAATTTCATAAAAATTAAACACTAGAGTGCAATTTGTTGCTCTTATTCTTGCTTATTTTAATTATATGGATTACGTTGATTTTGATATATATAAAATCATGCCAAATGATTTTAGATGAATTTAAAACTTTATAAACATAATCTATATGGCATAAACTTCTAATTCAATGGTGGATTTTGCTAAAAATTAACCTAATAAAAAGTTATTTAACAGTGTATCACTTACTTAAAGATATACTTATATATCATCATCATCATCACGAGGACTATCGCTGCCTCTGCTTGTACTGCTAGCCATCGAACCTTGCTCTGACACCAACTGACCCAGCAAAGACATAATAACCTACGTATACATATTCTAGAAAAACCATCAAAAAATGTCAAATATTGTCTTTAGGATCGTGAAAAATCAATATATAAGTTTTGAAATACAACTTTGTTCTCATGCTTCAAGCATAATCTTTGTTTAGTATTTTCCAAATATATTGAGCTACAGGATTGATTGACTAGAGTTTTGTGGTATTAGAAAGATAACTCAATTATCTATAAGTGCTATTTCTATTCTAGAGACCAAATTCCAACCTTATTGAGAGATACGGACAATTTAAGCGGGAAAATCTGTGCTCGCAAAAGTTGTGTATTTCACGCCCTGAAATATGCCATTTGATGGGTATTTGTGGACCCATAATTCGTGCAAACCATTGGGATTTATCACAAAAGTTGTGTTTCTTCAAAACATGTCTATTTTCATATTTTTAACTGCTGTAAGTGCTTACAGTCTCTTCCAAGTGCTTACAAGAGCCCAGATTTCACCGTAACTAGTTTGAAGCATAGTTGAATTGATTTCTAGCCCTTATAAACACATCTTGAACATGTTATAATCATTTCCTATCAAATTAAACTCACATAATTCCAATTCTTCATCAAACAAAACAATTAATTCATAGTTTCTTTTCAAATTAAAGTTTTAATTAGAATAAAAAAATGCATAATTAAGTTTGATGAAAACTCGAGTTAAAATGATTTTGAAATGGATTAAGTACTTATATAAGAAATAAGCTAGACAACAAGTTGGTGCACAAAGATAAAGATTGGCCATATTGATGTTCGAATGGACGATGGAATGAATTTTCTAAACACACTTGTAGAATTTAATAAATCAAATACTTCTTCTGTTTTATAATAATTGTCAGTTTTTAATTTTTTAATATTTTAGAATATCTATTCATTTATAATATTTATGTAACATTAATTTTTTCTTTTATTTATACCCTTAATATAAATGTATTGGTTAAATATTCAATATATTTTCTAATATGAGTAATATAATAATGACTAGACAAAGAGTAGTTTTGTTAATTCATATAATTTTCTTTATTTATCAAGATTTTTGTCTTATTTTCCTTAATATGTGTATTATTTAGTTTTTGACAGTTATTATAAAATAGAGAGAAAACTCCATAAAATATCCTAAGAAGAAAATTAATAAGATCACTATGAATGCACACACACAAAAATTTATGGAATTCAAAAAATCATATACTTATATTCACCTAAGGATTAAACATTTTCATTATGAGAAAAAATATTTTCCTAACATGTCCCACATCCTAATAAAGTCTACGTATCTTAATAAATTTTACATATTTTTAATTTTAATATTTTTAAATTTAAGAATACACATTTTTATAATATATAAAAATAAAATCAATCACAATTCTATCAAAATATATGGATGATCCAATTTTCCTAATAGTTCATACTATTGATATAAATGTGATGAGAGTGGGTGGCGGGTAGTTAGGGTTTTAATTGTGTGTGAGTGATTGATTGAATTGTTGGACCACTTTTGTTGGCCCAATTTCATAGTATAACGAAATTCAAACGTGACTAGTAGGCCTCAACAAACTAATGAACTATTGACATTGTTTTCGGTTTTTTCTCCAGTACATGCAGACATAAACAAACAAAACATTATATATTTGTAATAATTGATCATCTCCGGTACATGCAGACATAAACAAACAAAACATTATTTTTCGATGGAACAAACAAAACGTTATGATGCCAACCCCAATTGTAATGTAATGAGCAACTTGTAACTTCTATAATTAAGATGCTATGTTATATATGTATTAAAAAGTACGTTGACTCAAAATTCATTTTACAGACTATAATTTTTCATACAGCCTACAATTAATTAAAAATGCGAGACACTAAAACTCGAACAAGACAGCATGAGCTTTCATCATCTATTGGAAAAAACTAATGTTAGGGGCAAACAATGTTGACATGTAACCTTCTCAGATAAGTTTTTCATTATGTGCCACAAAAATCTATAATTGGACGAATCTTCTTAATTGCAATTTTCATAGCCACCACAATTATAATTACAACAAGCTTGTCCTTTCCGTATCGCCACTAAAAATCTTTCAAACAACCATACAGAAGATTAATATTTTTCATCAGCCGTAGAGTGTAGTCCGAAAGTAATAGATTCCTTATGATGATTTATTCTTGCAATAGTTATTAAACTCAAAAGTTTAGATAAACCTGTGAATTCTTGATAAACTTTAATAGTAAGCTCAACTCTTAGACCCGCCAGAGTTTACATAGTTGAAAAATATTACTTAAGAAACATATCTTAGTAATTAAGTTAAATGAAATAATTTTTTATACAAATATTGAACAGTTTCAACCCTCTAATAATATAAATAAAAGAAACATCATAAAATATAGTCCAATATATGTCTTAATTTTTATAACATACTTTACTCTATATGCGCGTATTATTTTGTAGTTAACAATATATAATCAAATAGTAACAAGGAACTAAACAAGCTAAATAAAATAATATATATTGTAAATATAAACAAAAGTGACAAATAATTTATATTTGGATAGTAAACTCAAACATAAGTTTAAACCAATAAATCCCTTAGTAGAATCAAAGGTCTACAATATTATAGAGTTTACTTAACCTAGCACGAGTTTGATAAAAAAAAAAAATAAAACCTATGCACGAGTTAACCCATTTTTATAAAATAAAATAATAAATTTATAAGAATTTAAGAGTTAAACCACTTTTTTCACCTTTGAGCCGTCTTCTTTCCTTCTTCTTTAATCCTTTTTGTGCCTTTTCTTTCAAGCCTATCTTCTCAAACATACTCTATGGCAGAAGAAAAGAACGTGCGTGAATCTGTCCCTACAAAAAAGCCCTTTTACATATTCGAAGATGCTGGTATGCAAAACCGTTTTGAGAGATTCTTCATGAACAGAAAGATGGTGCTAGGAAAGTCTTTGTGTAAAGACCTACAAGAAGAAGTCACCATTCTCAATGAAGTCTTTATATTTCAGAGACAGGGAGACTTTCTGGAAACAAATGAACTCATCTTTTCCCAGTTGGTTAATGCTTTTTACTCCCATCTGGAGAGACCTTCACCATCACAAGTTAAGGGAATGATCAAAGATTGCTCTATCTAGATTACGGCTTCAGGTCTTGCAAAGATCATCAAAGCACCATGTGAGGGAATCGTTTGCAAGTCATCACCCGACTAGGAAAAATCTCTTGGTGTAAACAAAGGGGATGTGTCCAGGTATCTCACTAACTCCATCATTCACGAACTTAGTGAGATTATCACAGCCATGTTAAGTGCTAGGGCAAGGAAAGTGTACATATATAGTTGTTCAGTTTTCAATCCTTCCACGTATTGGTAGCACTGATACTCTAGTTGGAGTGGATTGCATGCTTCTTTATTGCCTTATGGTAAAAAGAAATGTGAACCTGCCTATGCTCATTCACCTAAAGATTAAACATTTTTACTATGAGAAAAAAATATTTTTCTAACATATCCACATCCTAATAAAGTCTACATATCTTAATAAATTTTACATATTTTTAATTTTAATATTTTTAAATTTAAGAATACACATTTTTATAATATATAAAAATAAAATCAATCACAATTCTATCAAAATATATGGATGATCCAATTTTCCTAATAGTTCATACTATTGATATAAATGTGATATTTAAAAAAAAAACCGAGTACAAAATAGAGTACAAAATTTTCCCTTTCTATAAGGCAGATTAATATTTGGGACAAATAAACAATAACATTATACATTTACAAGTCCATTAGGCCAAAATACATATGACGTGGATGAAGTTGGCAGGTTGGCAAATGTCTTCTAGGCAGATGTTCTTTGTCAGGAAAATTAATATTTGTTTGGAGACGCCATTTCATTTGATACCGCCTATCAAATAATAAACTACTCTGGTTTCTGCACATTTTGTAGGAATCATAATTATTATACTCCCAATTTAACTCTTAAACTCTTATAAGTTTATTATTTTATTATATAAAAATGAGTTAACTCATGCATAGACTCTCTCTTTTTTTTATATGTCAAACTCGTGCTAATTTAAGTAAACTCTAATAATATTGATAGGCTTTTGATTCAACTAATGGGTTTATCCGTTTAAACCTATGTTTGAGTTTACTATCTAAATATAAATTATTTGTCACTTTTGTTTATATCTACAATATATATTATTTTATTTAGCTTGTTTAGTTCATTGTTACTATTTGATTATATACTGTTAACTACAAAATAATACGTGCATATAGAGTAAAGTATGTTATGAATATTAAGACATATATTGGACTATATTTTATGATATTTCTTTAATTTATATTATTAGAGTGTTAAAACTGTTCAATATTTGTATAAGAAATTATTTCATTTTACTTAATTACTAAGGTATGCTTCTTAAGTAATATTTTTCAACTATATAAACTCTTACAAGTCTAAGAGTTGAGCTTACTATTTAAGTTTGTCAAGAATTGACGGGTTTACCTAATCCTTCGAGTTTAATAACTATGGTAAGAATAAATCATCACAAGGAATCTATTACTTTCCGGACTACACTCTACGGTTGATGAAAAATATTAATCTTTTGTATGGTTGTTTGAAAGATTTTTAGTGGCGGTAGGGAAAGACAAGCTTGTTGTAATTATAATTGTGGTGGCTATGAAAATTGCAATTAAGAAGACTCGTCCAATTATAGATTTTTGTGGCACATAATGAAAAACTTATCTGAGAAGGTTACATGTCAACATTGTTTGCCCCTAACATTAGTTTTTTCCGATAGATGATGAAAGCTCATACTGTCTTTTTCAAGTTTTAGTGTCTCGCATTTTAAATTAATTGTAGGTTATATGAAAAATTATAGTCTGTAAAATGAATTTTGAGTCAACGTACCTTCTTAATACATATATAACATAGCATCTTAATTATAAAAGTTACAATTTGCTCATTACATTACGATTGGGTTGGCATCATAACGTTTTGTTTGTTCCATCAAAAAATAATGTTTTGTTTGTTTATGTCTGCACGTTACAATTGGCATCATAACGTTTTGTTTGTAATAATTGATCAAATAATTGATCATCTCCAGTACATGCAGATATAAACAAACAAAACATTATATATTTGTAATAATTGATCTCATAACGTTTTGTTTGTAATAATTGATCAAATAATTGATCATCTCCAGTGCATGCAGATATAAACAAACAAAACATTATATATTTGTAATAATTGATCATCTCCATTACATGCAGACATAAACAAACAAAACATTATTTTTTGATGGAACAAACAAAACGTTATGATGCCAACCCCAATCGTAATGTAATGAGCAAATTGTAACTTTTATAATTAAGATGCTATGTTATATATGTATTAAGAAGGTACATTGACTCAAAATTCATTTTGCAGACTATAATTTTTCATATAACCTACAATTATTTGATAGGAGGTATCAAATGAAATGGCGTCTGCAAACAAATATTAATTTTCCTGACAAAGAACATCTGCGCAGAAGACATTTTCCAACCTGCCAGCTTCATCCACGTCATATGGATTTTGGCCTGATGGACTTGTCAATGTAATAATGTTATTGTTTATTTGTCCCAAATATTAATCTGCCTTATAGAAAGGGAAAATTTGTACACTATTTTTTACTCGGTTTTTTGTTTTAAATATCACATTTATATCAATAGTATGAACTATTAGGAAAATTGGATCATCCATATATTTTGATAGAACTATGATTGATTTTATTTTTATATATAATAAAAATGTGTATTCTTAAATTTAAAAATATTAAAATTAAAAATATGTAAAATTCATTAAGATACGTAGACTTTATTAGGATGTGGGACATGTGAGGAAAATAGTTTTTTGCTCATAGTGAAAATGTTTAATCTTTAGGTGAATATAAGCATATGATTTTTTGAATTTCATAAATTTTTGTGCATGTGCATTCACAATCATCTTATTAATTTTCTTCCCAGGATATTTTATGGAGTATTCTCTTTGTTTTATAATAATTGTCAAAAACTAAACAATACACATATTAAGGAAAATAAGAAAAAAATCTTGATAAATATAGATATTTATATTAAGGATATAAATAAAAGAAAAAATTAATATTACTTAGATATTATAACTGAATAGATATTCTAAAATATCAAAAAATTAAAAACTAACAATTATTATGAAGCCGAAGAAGTATTTGATTTATTAAATTCTACAAGTGTGTTTATAAAATTCATTCCACCGTCCATCCGAACATCAACATGTCCAATCTTTATCTTTGTGCACCAACTTGTTGTCTACCCCTATATTAATAATATTAAGAGATATAAGGTTTAAAAAGTTTAAGGATTCATTAATAGTCACCTTAGAAAATAATTGCCATGATGGTCCAGTTTTCTTTAATTGCTATCCTAACTTGGCAATGAACATAAATAATGATTATACCTTAGAAACCATAAAATTATATGTTAAAACCCCTAATGATATAATAGGTGAAAAATATGATCCACTTCAGATAATATATAGAATATATTATGAGGTAACAAAAATAGATTATAACTTTAGAGCTTTAAAACAGTCTCCTAGAGAGGAAACTATATTAGTTCAAGCTAATTTAAGAAAAACCAAAGTACAAGTTCCAAAGAAACTAAAACATTCAGAAGTAATAAAACATGTTCCCAAAGAATGGTTATTAGAATATATAATTGAACCAATAAAAGTAGAGAATACACAAGCTAGAGAAATAATCCAAGAAGGTAATAATATAAGATTTAGAATGAATTTGTAAGAATACAAGAATCCCAGATACTTAAACCAGAAATATCTAGGCATTCAGTACATGGTTCAACCATTAACATAGATTTAATAGGAGTTAATAATAGTCGAGCTACAGTAGCAACCCCAGTCTATGAAGATACTTAATATTCTCCTACAACATCACAAGTTTTAAATGTATTAAGTAAAAAAGAATCTTTTGAAATAAATAAGGAATGGATAAGGAAAGACTTTGAAGCTGAATATAATAAAGAAGTATGAGAATGGTTTTTTGAGACTTTTAGTAAAAAAGAAACAATAGAAATTAGAAGTATATTTTACCACTACATGGAAGATAATGAAATTAATCTATATTTCTTTGATTGGTTAAATAATATTCACGATGATGAAAGGTAAAAGAATTTTGTCCTTTAGCAAAAGTTACCTCTACATGAAAACTATTTCAGGAAAAACAATAGAATCAGAATATCCCCCTAGAGAAAACATAATGGTAAGATTATCAGAAAATATTGAAGTAGAAATCACTAGATATAAAGAAATTACTAACTTAGACAGAGAATTAGAAAAAAAAGATATAAGGAAAATACACCAACAAATTAATTATTCAAATGTAATGTTAGATATAGTGAGTAAATAATTAGAAAGAATTGAAAATAAAACAGAAAATTGTAGTACCAGCTTAAGTATGAATAATTACAATACAACTACAAAAATAATTGAAACTCCTGTATATAAAATTGAAAGCAACTTAACAATTTTTTAGCCTAAGAGAACTTTTCAAGTAGATATTGAAGATATTAAAGAAAAGTTTAGAGGACTAAATCTAGAAAAAAAAAGCTATAAATACCCTGGAATTAGAAGTCAATTGATTAACAAATAAAGGAAGACGTCCTAAAATAAGATATTATTATCCTAGACCAACCTTGATAGATTTAAATTTTGAAGAAAGAGATATGACATATCAGAATTCCTTCTTTGGAGGATGCATAAAAGAATGGAATCTAGATGGTATGAGTGAACAAGCTATATTAGATTTTACTTGTCAAATGGCCATGGCCGCAACAGCATTAAAATCAAATGGATTAAGAGAAGTAGAAGCTGCCAAAGTATTAATTCATGGATTTATAGGACAATTAAAAGGATGGTGGGATAATTTTTTAATTCAAGTTGATAAAAATACAATACTCACTAGTACAAAATATGAAGGTGATGAAATTATTCCAGATGTGGTAACAACCCTAATAGTTTCTATAATTAAAAATTTTATAGGAAATCCAAGTATATTCAGAGAAAGAATAGGCACCCAGTTGATTAATTTAAAATGTCCAACTGTGTTAGATTATAGATGGTATAAGGATGTATTTATGTTTAAGGTAATGATGAGAGATGATGCTGATGCCTCTTTTTGGAAAGAAAAAATAGGCACCCAGTTGATTAATTTAAAATAACCAACTATGTCAAATTATAGATGGTATAAGGATGTATTTATGTCTAAGGTAATGATGAGAGATGATGCTAATGCCTCTTTTTGGAAAGAAAGATTTGTAGTAGCCCTACCTAGACTATTTGCAGTAAAAGTAATACAGAAATTACGAGCTCATTTTGGTAATCAGATACCGTATAATAATTTAACTTTTGGTCAAATTCATAATGTTGTAGTAGAAACAGGAATAGAAATATATACTGATGTAAAACTCCAAGATAGGATGAGAAAAGAGAAAATAAATAATAAAAGAGAACTAGGAACATTCTGTCAACAATATAGGATGGATCCATTACAAGCACCTAGTGGTTGGTGTAAGCTATTGTGACTCATAACAAATTAGAAAATAATTTTAATACTAAATTGTACAAAAAATATAGCAAAGGGTACAACCTAGGTCGTCTTTCAAGGAGGTCTTATCACTTAGTTGAAAATTGGGGATTTTGAAGAATGAATTTATGGTAATTGAAAAATGAAGATTAATAGCAACAGAATAATAACAATAGAGAGGAAGACGCTAGTGCAGGGTTATCCTAGGATTGGAATTGATTATCACTGACCACATATTGAATCCATTAATGGCTCTTAGTAATTATTTACTTGCAATTCTACTAGTGATTTATCAATCTCTAGATTGACCGATGAAATTAACAAATAAATGAAATCTCAATTTAATTGGAAATTACAATGATCCAAGGTACCAATTGCTATAGCCTAACAGCCAATCGGAAAGTTAATTCCTTTGTTCTCCTTTGAACACAAACTAATAGATCTACCAATTTATGCCTAAACGGTTTCCCTAAATGACGATCACCGATCTAGTTATTCCAATAAAAATTATAGCAATCACTACAATAGTTATAAGAATAGAAATTGAAGAACAATAGGAAAATTTAATGTATTCAATACGAGCAAAAGGTCTCAAAGTTATCCCAATTCATCCGAAATCCCCTACACTAGAAAAGAAATCTACTCCTTTATTCTTGGAGGATTACAATCAATGAGTCTGAAAGAATACTTGGAAATAATAGTAACAATCCTTGCTATCATCCACAAGAACCAACAATCCCCTAATGGAATCCTGAAGAGAGAGAGAAGATCAAAGGAAGAGAGAGAGAGATGGAGAGAGAATAATAGCAACTAAAACTCTGTAGCCCAAAAACTCTGATTAGTTTCTGATATGTTCCTCTATATACTGTTCTTTAAAGATGGATCACAGTGGGACCCGTTACACTTAAAATGGCCTATCGCACCATCGCTACAGTGGCTATTGACAGCTGCAGCGGTCTCCAGAGGAGCTTTCTCATGAGTAGCCTTTTGCTGATTGCTGCAGCCGCTGCAGTGATCACCCGAGATGTGATTTTTTGTGGTTTTCTCCTTTTTCAGCTTTTAACTCCTTCTAAAGGGTTCCCAACCTTTCTCTTTGACAATTGCACATAATCCCATGCTTCTATACATAGAAACCACACTCAAGGAGATAGGTTAAATATAACAAGCTTCAATTTCTAAAAGTCAATGCAATAATAAATGATTTCCCAAACAAATGCACAATAAAGAACAAGTTAGCAATCACTAATGATTTCATTAATTAATCAATGAAACTTGTTCAAAATATTAGAGTTTAGAAGTAAAACAAGTGGCATAAATGCCTTTTATCAAACTCCCTATACTTAAGTTTTTGCATGTCCTCATGTGAAGATAAAACTGAACCAGTTTAAAGGCATGGGTGCAACAATATTATAGAATGTGCAGGCTGTGACTAATCCTAAAAATAAAATTGATGAGCAAATGACAGTGTGAACAATGACTCAAGAACCCAAAGATAAACTTCATGGCACCCTTTCATTAGTTAATCATATTATAAGAACTATGACTCAAAAAATGAATGACTCAACTGACTCACTAGGGTGTGTTTTCACTCATTAGTCATGTGTATAGTTCAATCAACTCTTAAGCAATTCACTAATGGCTGCCTCCATAGGCTTGCTTTTCTCCTAAATTCCCATAGGTCTAACAATTACATAACATACATCAAGAGGTCTTCTATGGGTTGTAATGAGGCAATGGATTTGGTTTTTGGTTTTTTTGGGAAAACATTTTGCGATCAAACTTGGTCCTAGGAAAGAAAAAGCATGTACCTCAGGCCTTAAGCTTGGGGAACCTATTATGTATTTTCTTCCCAACAGCATCAGTCCCTTCATTCTCATTCCATTATTTATTTATAAAAGTGAACTGGTGCCAATTTTTGTTTTTTTTACTTGCCATAAGACCAATTCACTTCCACATAATCTTCCCTTGTTCCACCTTACTTTTCATTGGTGTGTTCTCCACACTTATATCTCAAGCACATTTGGTTCAACCACTCTTTCCATGGCCCTAGTTAGGGATCTTTGCTTTGTTTTTCAAGGGCTGGCTTGTAATGTGCTTGTGAACAATGAAAGGTTAAATTTAGGCTCAAAAGGGGTTTTAAGGGGTTAGTAAGGGTTGGCTGTATGGCTAAGTAGTTAGAACAAAAGAATGAAATGCCTCTATCCTATGCAAGTTAAGTATTGTACAGACATAAAGTTCAAACAGAGGATCAAAAAAAGTTCTGGATTAGACCATACTGATTCCAAATACACCAAAAGAAATTACAATGATTAATGTACTAAAATCACAAATTAAGCTCAAGTCTCACAAGGTAAATTCAGTCAATCAATCATGTTTCAGAGTTCATAGCTCTAGCCATTTTGTCAATCATTCATCACATTTAAGTGCCAAAGATGTTTCAAAATTACATGGCTCTCTTGAGCAATGTTCAACTGTCACTCGCCTTGGTTTCATGCAAAATTAAAAGAAAGCTATCTAAAAAGAAAATGAAAATAACTACAAAAAGAAATCCTAAAAATCAAAAGGAAAGAACACCCCCCATACTTACAAAATGGGCATTGCCCTCAGTGCCAAGCTAAAAGAACCGGTGAAGGTAGGAGTGATTAGAAGGTTAGTCATCCTCCTCTAAAGTGGCCTCCTCCTCATAGAACTCAACATCGGGATCCTCCACTCTAGAATCATCTCCTGAGTCAGCCTCGCGGTCCTCAGTCTTTGTCTCTGAGCTGGGGCTAATGCCCTGCACCCATGACTCAAGTTACTGGAGACGCTGCATAACACGAGTCTCAGAGGCACGAATCTGGGCTCGCACCTACTGCTCAGAGTGCTTGATATGCTCTGTAAGGGCCTACTGTAAGTCTACAATGGCAGCGATGAAGTCCGGGTAAGAGCTAGAGTTGACAATTGGTCAGGAACTAGGTCTAGGTACATGACTTCCTCTGGCTCTATTCCTTGCAGCTATATTAACACACTGCAAGGTGGGTCCCGAGATGATGGTCTTCCACTAGTTGGGTGGAGGGTGCTCATCAATTGGTTGAACAGGGACACCTATAGCAAGGCCATGCTAGTGATCAGAGAGGGAAAAGAAAGTCTGTTACTTTTCTTGTCATGGTGCACTGACTCCATAGTATGATGGATGAGGTAGGGAAGATACACCCACTACTCAGTGGCAAGGCAATAGACCATGAAAACCTAGTCCATGGTGAGGGTATGGACATGGGAGTAGGGTACAATATGGGAGAATAAAAGCCTCATCCAAACCTGTGCTGAAAAGGTGAGCCACTGGCTATCCAAGGTATGAGGGTGTCCCTGCCTGTTTAGAGTCCAAATGGATCTAGGAGTGGTAAGGGCATCCTTGAGCACATCGATATCAATGGTCTAGATCTGCTCAAGAAGTTGTTGGTGATCATCTGGAAGAGCCATTTCAAGCGGCTCAGGGATGCCAATAGCTGCCTGGATAGCCTACATAATAACAGGAATGTACCAGCCTCGCACATAGACTTCAGGGTACCCAACCCCTGAAAAGTTCACGTAAAATTCATGCACAATAGATAGGTTGGGTTCCACCAGTTCATCCAAAAGGAAACCCCACCTGTTTTGGTTGATGACCTCCACAATATGCTGAACACTTTCTTAGCACAGATCAACAGAGTGCTCATAGAGTATTGGCCGTCCTTGTACTTTAGTGAGAAACTAGCATTCAACCTGTAAATCAATGAAGTGGTTGCAGTTATTGGCCCGAGGGATATAGGGCCTAGGTGGTGCGGGAAGAGCTAACAGGGCAGGGGTGGGAATGATAGGTTCAACAGGTAGAGAGGAAGAATGCGGTCACTTGCTGGAGTAGGTAGCGGAGCTAGAAGCCATTCCTGCAAGATGAACAAGTTCATGAAATATCCTCTAGAAAAAGGGCAAGGAAATATGAAATGGAAATAAGCAATATGAGTACAAACAGATGAAGGGAGATAGATGATGGAAAAATGAATTCACAATGGGTGGAAATCAAAATAATGCTAAACTACCTCTGAATTGATGTAAAAATAACTTTACATGTCATTAAGGCAATATAACAAACACTTGGTAAGTATCTCCCCACCGCTATCATGGATAACATCATAACCAATTCAAAAACTCCAAAATTGAAAAAGAAAAATAGAGCTAGTAATAGAATTAAGAGGGAAATAGGGAAAAACACATACTTGAACCGATTTGAGGGAAGAAGGGATTTGGAGATTAAGAGCTTGGTGAGATGTGTGTGTGTGCGAGAGGAAGAGCATGGGGCGGTTATGCAGGGGTGTAGAGAGGGAAAGGAAACCGAGAAAGGGGATGGGGTATGTGGTGGTGGTGTTGTTGTGTAAGGGAATCAGAGAGGGGGGAGAGAAGAGTATAGAGGCATGAAGGGGAGAGTGAGGGTGAGTGTGTTCATGTGTATGGTGTTTTTTTTGTTCAAAAAAATGGTATGTAGTCCACCACTGTAGCGGTTAAAGTGAAACACACCGTTTCACTTAGGGTGCCATTTTTTTTAGAGAGCGTACCTGGTATGGGCTCAGTTGAGCACTGCAGCGGTCATCTCGCACTGCAGCGCTTAACCGAGGGCCAAAATTTGTCCAAGAATTACTAATAGGCTCGGTCCATCGCTACAGCCATCATTGAGCACTGCAATGGTTGACAGAATGATGTTATACTCGGATTCATACAGCTTGGCCAGTACTCGTTCACTCAAAACTAATTTAATACCTATATAACATGAAATTGAAAGAACATGACAGTAAATTGCAAGAATTGAAAATAGTAGGTTGTCTCCCACCCAGCACTTTGGTTTACTGTCCCTAAGTTGGACATGTGGCTCTTCAAGGATTATACACAGCAGAAAGCAGAGACACTCGGAGTTCTCAGTTGAATTAGGCCATTCATGAAAAATTTTTACTCTATGGCCATTCATTTTGAATTGTGTTTTTGTCTGAGGGTCCTACAACTCTACAGCACTATATGGATAAATCTTTGTCACCAGGAAGGTGCTATCCCACCTTGACCGTAACTTCCCCACCATGAACTTTGGGCGGGAGTTATACTAAAGGACTTGGTGGCATTCCTGGACTTCTTTCCTGAAGAATTACTTGTCATTGAATGCCTTTGTCTTCTGTTTGTAGATCTTGAAACTCTCATAAGCTTCCAGACGAAGTTCCTCCAACTCTTGTAAATGCAATTTCCTCTCTTCACCGGCCTTTTGCAAATCTATATTGCATTGCTTTATTGCTCAATAGGCCTGGTGTTCAAGTTCAATTGGAAAATGACAGGACTTTTCAAATACTATTCTATAGGGACTCATCCCAATAGGAGTTTTATAAGCTATCTTGTATACTCAAATAGCATCATCCAATCTTTCACTCCAATCTTTTCTGTTAGGTCTCACCACCTGTTCAAGAATCCTCTTGATCTCTCTATTGGAGATCTCAGCTTGCTCGTTGGTTTGAGGGTGATATGGTGTGGATACCTTGTGAAGCACCTTATACCTAAGGAGCAAAGCTTCCATGCTCTTGTTGTAAAAATGAGACCCCTAGTCACTTATAAGAGCTCTTGGAGTTCCAAACCTGCAGAGAATGTTCTGTCTAACAAAAGAACACACTATAGCAGAATCATTAGTGCGGGTGGCTATAGCTTCCACCCATTTTGAAACATTATCCACTGCAAGGAGGATGTAAACATAACCATGAGAGACAAGCAAGGGTCCCATGGAATCAACACCCCAACTATAAAAAATTTCGCAAAATAGCAAGGGCTGTCGGGGCATCTCATTTTTCCATGAAATTGTTCCCGCTCTCTGGCATTGCTCACATGCCTTGCAAAACTCAAAGGCATCTCTAAATAGTGTGGGCCAATAGAATACATAGTCCAAAATCTTCCTAGAAATGCTTTGGGGCCCAAAATGGCCTCCACCTGCTTCAGAGTAACAAAAGCGTAGGATGGATTATGATTTAGGTTGATGCACACATCGATAGATCACTTGGTCACTACAAAATTTCCATAAATAATGATAATCTCTCATATAGTATTTTGAATGACTTTTCAATTTGACAACTTGTGCCATAGAAAAATGTGTGGGGATAGCCTTTGCAACCAAGTAGTTCACAATGTCTACATACCATGGCACCACATGAACTTTCAAAAGGTAATCATCAGGGAAAGAGTCATTCAAGAGGTGTTTCTCATGCGGGATATGCTTTAATATACTCAAATGGTCAGCCATTAGATTTTGAGCACCACTCCTATCTTTATTTCTAAATCAAATTCTTGCAAAAGCAACACCCACCTGATCAACCGAGGTTTAGCCTTAGACTTTTTTAACAAATATCTCAAAGCTGCATGGTCAGAATATACTACCACCTTGGAACCAAGTAAATATGATATGAATTTGTCTAGAGCAAAAACAATTGCAAGAGCTCTTTTTCCGTGGTGGCGTAATTTAACTGTATAGCATCTAAGGTCTAGGAAGCATAATAAATAACATGAGATTACTTACTAACTGTTTTCCCTGGGACTACCCCCACGGCATGGTTGGAAGCATCACACATCAACTCAAGTGGTGGGGACTAGTCAGGAGGCTAGATGATGGGAGCTGAAGTTAGGTGCTCTTTCAAAATGTCAAAAGCTTCCTTGCAATTTTCATCAAAGAGGAATTTCATCTCTTTTTGCAAGAGCTTGGCCATGGGTTGTGCCAATTTACTAAAATCCGTGATGAACCGTCTGTAAAAGCCCGCATGACCAATAAAAGAATGCACTTCTCGCACGCATACAGGGTAAGGCAGAGAGGTAATCACATCTATCTTAGCTTTATATACAACTATGCCTTCTCTATAGATGACATGCCCCAACACCACACCTTATTTTACCATGAAATGGCATTTTTCAAAGTTTAGAACTAAGTTAGTGGAGATACATCTACTCAAAACTCTTTCCAAACTATAGAGGCATGCATCAAAAGAGAGACCAAAAATCGTAAAATCATCCATACAATCTTCCATGTATTCATTGATAAAATCGGAGAAAATACTCACCATACACCTCTGAAAGGTACCTGGTGCGTTGCATAGCCCAAATGACATACGTCTATAAGCATATGTACCAAAAGGGCAAGTGAAGGTGGTCTTCTCTTGGTCTTTCGTAGCAATAGGGATTTGAAAGTACCCAGAGTATCCATCTACAAAGCAGTAGTGTGACTGTCCTACAAGCGTCTCCAACATTTGAACAATGGATGGCAATGGGAAGTGATCCTTCCTAGTAGCTTAGTTCAGCCTATGGTAGTCAATACATACCCTCCAACTATTTTGAACCCTTGTGGGTACTAACTCATTTTGTTCATTCTTGACCACAGTGATCCCAGATTTCTTAGGGACAACTTGGACTAGACTAACCCATTGACTGTTAGAAATAGGGTAGATTATCCCTACAGCTAAAAGCTTCACTATCTCTTTATTAACCATATCTAAGATCAAGGGGTTTAGACGTCTTTGGGGTTATCTTATTGGTCTTGCATCCTTATCTAAGAAAATATAATGTGTTCAAATGGAGGGGCTTATATCAGTGATGTCTGCCAGTGTCCACCCAAGTGCCTTCTTGTGACCTTTCAGAACATGCAAAAGCTTGCTCTCTTCCTCTGCGGAGAGGTCACTAGCAATGATAACAGGTAGCTCAGTACCCTTCCTTAAGAAAGTATACTTAAGATGAGAGGGGAGGGGCTTCAATTCGTCCTTTGCCTCCTCGGGTGAGCATTGCAATGGTTGTTTACCACTACAGCGGTCAGCAGTGGTATCCAAACCTGCAATTTTAGCATTTCCTGCAAGAACAAGTGCATCATATGCAATGGCAGGTGAAAATGAAGAAGGGACAGTAGGTGTAGGTGATGTATAGGTGGGTGCATCTCCAAAAAATTTCATCACTAATTGGTAAAGCATCCACCTCAATACATTTCTTACACAAACTATCCCTTCCCTTGCAATTCGGGCCACTTATACTCATGATCCAAAGAGTCATTTAGCATATCACATGCTCAGTCAAAACATTCATCATAAACATCATCCAAAATGTCAATGGCAAAGACAGAGTGATCTTCAGGGGGTATTTAATGGCATCAGCAAGGTTAAATGCCACCTTCATATCACCATATTCTAACGTGAATGTACCCGTATACACATCAATCTTAGATTTGGCTATTTTTGTAACACCCTAATAATTGACTCAATACACCTAGATGTATTCAAGTTAATTATTAGTTATTACTCTTTTGTTTCAATTCTTAATTCTAGTCTTTAGAAAATATTTAGTGAAAATATGGGTAAAATTTTTCTATTTGGAAATGAAAGCTAAAACGTAAGCCACACGATTGTATAAAATAAACTATATTGTTGATTTGCAAAGGAAAATCATAACATAACAAATGAAACGAAAAGAAACAACACCATAGATCGTTATATATAAATAGTTATACCATACACCAAGTCAAGTAGTAGTAGCGTTAATACAGTTATTCGTTCATAACATAAAGGAAATACAATTGAATCCCCTAACTACACAAGTGCATCTAAAATGGATAACCTCAAAAAGCAAAAAAAGGCTATCCTAAACATGTACGTGTGTGTGCACTATGAGTCAACTGCCAGCTCCTACTCCTACTCATCATGGGGGGAACATACCCAACCCACTGGACTGACTCGGCCAGGGTGGCTAAGCGGTGAGCGGGTTAGACATGCGCTCCATGGCGAGGCACCATCCTCATCCTGTCTCCTCGAAGTGGTTGCGTCACGGTAGCCTCACTGCCCAACTCCATGGGCATAGTGGGGGAGGAACCCATGGACGGGATGTCTGTAACATCCTAATTTTCAACCCAATACTCTAGAACATACTTAGGTTAATCATTAGTTTGTTACTTCATAGTTCTCAATTTTACTTAGAAATACTTAGCGGAAAATACGGGTAAATTTTTTTTTGAAAACAAAGTGAGAGCCGCGTGATGTGATATATCGTTTAACGAACAAAACATACATATCATAACGTCATAGCATAAGGTACACCATGAATAACACTGAATATCATCTCATATATATATAACTTGCCCACTTATAAGTGTGGGACCTAATTTAGTACAAGAGAAATACATGAAAGGAAATACAACATAAGCATAAACATGATCTACTCCCCTACCCGAGTGCATCTAATGGGATAACCTCTAAACAAAAGAAGGTTTATCCCCATCTAAGTGGTGTGTGCTCTAATCGGGTACTCCATCGGTCGATCGTCACCTCCTATTGACGCCCATCTCGCGAACGAGGCAAGTATCCGGGAAACTGGGCGAGCTCCTTGGGCGTAAAGAGGCGAAACGGGGATCGAGAGTGACCCCCACGGTGTGGCCGCATCTCCGGTCGCCGTGCAAGTCGTGGCTGAGTCACGGTATCCTCACTGCCCTCCATCATCAATGGTGGAGAGGGGGCAGAGCTCTCGCTATACGGATGGGTAGGCGAGTCCTCAGACAGGTCGGTCTCCAAGAAGTAGGTCCGGGGCACGTACTCGGGATAGTCTCGCATGGCTAAGGCGGCGGTGTGCATGCGGAGCATTCTCTCGTCATGCGTACGTGCGCGCTCAAAAACCCGCTCGTCGTCGCTATAGGGTGCAGTCAGGGAGAAGCGGTGGGTGTACACGGGATGAGCGAAGGGGCGTCCTACGAACATGAAAACCCGCACCGTGCACTGCCCTTCAAAATGGTATGACCCGTGAGCCGGGTCATAGTGCACCTCCCATGTTGGGGTGTCCACGAACACTACGAACGTCGCCATCTGAAGACGTGACGGAAAGAAAGAGATAGAGGGAGTGAGAATCTTGCTAAAGAATCTCAGTAGGGCCTTCTACTACCTAGGTGTCATCATCTACGTCCTCAGGAACCTTGGGTTTAATTATACAAAATGACTGAACATGCATTAAGTTCATTTTAAACTTTAAAATATACTTTAGCCAAGGTCCATTCATTTTAGGATGATCTTAATGTCATGAATGCAACATAATAGAAAATGTATGCATGGCACTACCTAATGTACATACATAAAACATAACATCAAGCATCATCATACTTGGTGGCATAAAGTGGCAATAGTAACATTCATATGGGATAAACTTAGTGACATAATCATAATCATGAAACATCACTTCCTCATGGGCCACCCTAAAAGACAATCGAACTGGGGGTGCTCGGCCGAACCGGTGTCACCCAGAACGTGTCATACATCTAGGTTATGAGCTCATACCTTAACTAGTCGTCACTAGTTCTTACTTACCACTTAACGATAAGCGTATTATAAATCATAAATCCCGACTATCTGAGTACGGGTTAGGGGGCAAAACTCTTAGGGGTGCTCGGCCGAACCGGTGTCACCTTAGAGTATAAAATGGTACCGATGTCACATGAGTTCTATGGAGGTGCTCGGCCGAACCGGTGTCATCCTAGAACTCATCTTAGTACCTTAATTTTCAAAAATCTCTTTAAGTCCCCAAATTTGTCGGGAATTCGACGGCACGATGGCATTACGCCGAATTCCTTCTAAATTTGCTTTATGCCACATAAACATATATCCTCATGAATTCCTCATATGAATAACATCATCATCTCTTTCATAACACATGCGTCATCATAGAACATTCAACCGTTTATCCTTACGGTAGCTTATGCTTTGACCCTTACGGGTCTTAATCATGAGATATGGTTCTCTAACATCCGTCGCTCATATTTTATGCACCTAAGGGCTCATAATTAAACATCATTCATCATCCTCATGTTCACACTTAAATCTGAATAGCATAGGGCAGAATTCCTAACTTGTGATTACGGGGTTCTAGAACTTACGTTTTAGACCCTTTCTTGGTTCCGTCTTCGCCTAAGGCGCTACGAATTAAATCTAAATCAATTATGAGGCATTCCTATGCTTAAGGACTAAATATTAATCATGTTTATCATGTTGTAAGGGTGCTGGACAGAATCCAGAAAAAATAAATGTTCTAAGAGTTCTAAACTTGCACTTTTACGGTTTTCTAGTTACTAGTTTCCCTATAGGTGCTAGAATTCGATTCTAATCCAAATGTTACCAAGTTTTTCATGTCTAACCAATCCTAATCTGATTAAGCTCCCATTAAAACATTTTGGAGAAGTTCCATAAACAAATGGGTCAAAACTATGTTAAATTCTAGCTTTACGGTATTTCTAGTTTCTTACCTATTATGCATAGAATCATTTCTACATCATCATATGATATTTTCACACATTCTAACACATCAAAACATCATCATACAGCATCACACTCATCATATCAGAACCGAAAATATTTAGCTTCAGTAAAGGATTTAAATTGACATTTCTAGGTACATAAGTTAAATAGTTTCTCTTGGAATCAATTTAGAATTCCTAAAACTCTTTGCAAATCATTTTAATTCATCAAGAGGCTAAGAGAAGCCTTGGGTCAATGACCAAAATATATTTCATCTCCTAAAAGGGAATAAAGTCATAACTCATGACAACATAACCTTGAAAAGGTTTGTAAAGCTTTAAGGAAAACTTAGAACATAGGCTATTGGTCCTTGTAGCTAGATGATAACTCATTGCAAGTCCATCATCACTAATTGGCTGAAAATATGCATTCAAAGAATGGTTTCACATTAAACTTTAACTTGAAATGAAATGGGCAAGTATTTGAGCTCTAGGTTCTTAAGTTACAACATAAAATAAACGTGCTCATGCTTTTCATTTTTAATCTTGCTTACAAAATAAAGTGATGACATAAATTAAATATACAAGGCATAAACTTAAACGTGCAAGCTTGAAAGTAAATATGCGAGGCATAAACTTAAACGTGCAAGCTTGAAAGTAAATATGCAAGATTCAATTCTTTATTTTAGTGCTCTTGGCCCAACAACAATCGATTTTAAAGCCGAAATAGATAGGCATTCGAGAAATTAATTAAGTGATGATGTAAGTTCAATTCTTTATTTTAGTGCTCTAGGCCCAACAACAATCGACTTTTGTAACACCCCGATTTTTCTGTCCGAGGGAAATGACCAAAATGCCCCTGAGGTCATTTCTTGACCCAAACTTGAGGGTAACCAACTCGGTCATCCTCGAAGGGTCAACTCAATGTTTGAAGGGGATTGAATGGCCTTTGAATGCTTTCGGAAGCGAAAATTTCGTTTTCCGCAGTTTCGGGTCAAAATGACCAAAATACCCCTATAGCGTTTTTACGCGGGTAAAGGTGCCGTTTGAGCCCGGAACTTTCCCCAGAGGTTTGAAAACATGTTTTCATGTGTCTAGAGGTCTCTGTTCAGGCCCCGGTGGTCCCGGGCAGTTTTAGTGCAAAATTATGATTTTGCCCCTGGAATAGTGTTTTTGAGCTCAATGACGTAATTAAGCAAACCTAAGCAATATTAGGCTCTAAACGAAGATTAATTTATTTCCCTAATTAATCTAGAGTCAAAATAATTTATGAAAGTTAATTAGAACCTAAAATTGCTTAGATTAAACTTAAATCCCTTTTTAGAACTCAAGACTCCTAGTCTTGGAATCTTGAATAGTGTTTTCTCTCTCCAATTCCTTAAATCAAGGAAATGTGTCTAGAGTTGTTTAAACTCTAAATTGAGGATTTAACTCACTAATGGTGCAAGACCACTCTTTAATTATGTCTAGACCACCTTAATTATCCATTTCCCTTGCCTAAACACTTTCTTACAAATTCCTAATCTTAAGCATAATCAAAGATACACCTAAACACAACTCTAAACCACAATTAAAATGCAAAGAACCCTCCCCCATGGGCTGATGCATTTCGGCCAGCACCTTTCCCCTTTGACCACATATTAAATTGTTTCTCACTCAAAGAACCATGCTTGAGGCCATACCTTGAACCATACCTCACCATACCTCAAGAACACATTATCTCACCTCATGGAACACATGGAACCCTCCATTTCTGCACATATGGCCGAAGCCTTCATCAGCCTTCACACCCTCCATTTGTTTCATTTCTCTATAAATAGAATGCCTTGAGGAGCTTGCACCACTTTTAGATCATTTGCTAAGTTTAGGAAACACCCAAAGCTTTTCTTTTCTCTCAAAGTTCTAGTGTTCTTCAAGCTCTTCAAAGTTCTTCATCATCTTCATCTTCTTCTTCCATCTTCAAGTTCATCACACCAAGTAGGGATTTTCTTTCATGTATTCTTTCTTTAAAGTTCTTGTTCTAAGCTTAATGTTCATAGTTTCTCTTGATTCTTTTTAGAACTTCTTTTCCTTTCCTTTACCTTTTCATTTCGGCCATAGGCCTTGGAGAACAAAGGAATGAGAGCTTGATGATGAGAGTTTCATGATGATGTTCATCACTTGAAACAAACTCTAGAGCTTGATCTTTGTTCTTGAGCAAAAATGTTCCTAGTTCTTTCTTTCTTGAACTCTTGAGAACTTTAGCTTTGATGATGTTTTAAAATGGCTCTATGAACTCAATGATGAGGACTCATGATGTTGGTGTTAATATATCATCAAGGTCATGAACTCTAGAGTTTTAAAAATGCATTTTTCTTTCCTTGAAGATTTCGGCCATTTCCTTAAAATTTTCTAAGTTTCATAGTTGATTCCCAAAAATATTATGTTGAGTTCTAAGAACTCCAAGCTTGACTTTACCTTGTTTGAATGAGTTTGGGTTAAGGTTTAAGTTCCTTTAAAGTCTTGTTAAGAGCTCTAGAAAGATTAAATGAACTTGCATAATTTATTTTATGCTTGCATTCATATTTACATTCTTGCTATGCATCTTTATTTTCAAGCTATCACCTAAGAACATAAAGATTAAAATGGAACTTGTATCATCACTTAATTTAATTCTCAAAGCCTTTCTATTTCGGCCTTAAAGTCGATTGTTGTTGGGCCTAGAACACTAAAATAAAGAATTGAACTTGCATTATCACCTAATTAATCTCTCGAATGCCTGTCTATTTCGGCCTTAAAGTCGATTGTTGTTGGGCTAAGAGCACTAAAATAAAGAATTGAATCTTGCATATTTACTTTCAAGCTTGCACGTTTAAGATTACGCTTCGCATATTTACTTTCAAGCTTGCACGTTTAAGTTTATGCCTTGCATATTTAATTTATGTCATCACTTTAATTTGTAAGCAAGATTAAAAATGAAAAGCATGAGCACGTTTAGTCATGTCACAACTTAAAGAACCTAGAGCTCAAAGACTTGCCCATTTCATTCCAAGTTAAAGTTAATGTAAAATCATTCTTTGAATGGATGTTTTTCGGCCAAGTGGTGATGATGGACTTGCAATGAGTTTTCATCTAGCTACTAGGGCCAATAGTCTACGTTTTAAGTTTTCCTTAAAGCTTTACAAATCTTTATAAGGTTATGTCATTATAAGTTGTGATTCCAATCTGTAACGCCCCGATTTTCTGTTTAAGAGAAAATGACCAAAATGCCCCTGAGGTCATTTTCTGCCCGGAATCCGAGGATAGCCGACCCGGCAGTCCTCGAAGGGTCAACTCAATGTTTCAAGGGGATTGGATGGTCTTTGTGTGCTTTCGAAACAAAAATCGTGTTTTCTGCAGTTTCGGGTCAAAATGACCAAAATACCCCTATAGCATACTACGTGGGTAGAAATGCCATTCGAACCCGAAACTTTCCCTAAAGGTTTAAAATAACGTTTTCAACTATTTTAAAGTAATACATTTTAAGTTCCGATGGTCTCGGGCAGTTTTTGTACAAAATTACGATTTTGCCCCCGGGATAGTGCTGTTTGAGTTTAATGATATAATTAAGCAAACCTAAGCAATATTAGGCTCTAATTAAAGGTTAATTAATTTCCATAATTAATCTAGAGCCAAAATCATTATTTAAAATTAATTGGAACTTAGAATTGTTTAAAGAAATTTAAAAACCCTTTTCTAAATTCTTTTCTTTCTTTAAAGAAAAAGTATCCATGAATAGTGTTTTCACTATTCATGCCCCCATTTCCAAGAAAAGTTGTCACACTCACATCACTAGTCATAAAAGTTTTTGACTCCACTAAACCTACATGATCACTTCTAACCTATGGGATTATAGCATTAATTAGCTAACTAGTTTACTTAAAGTACCTACATAACAACCCTTAATCCTAAGTCTAATCCATAACACACCTAAACACACCTTTAAACCATGATTAGAGGAGATGATTTTGCCCCCATGGTTGCCCAAAAAATGGCTCCACTTTTCCCTCCACTTTGCATCACATGTTGTTTGAATGTGTGGCACACAATTGGCCATGTCTCCAAGACAACTTCTCATTCATTCTCCTCCACATACTTCCCTTATTCTAGAAGACAACTACATGGCCTCTTCCTCTCCACTCATTCATGACTCAAGGCTCTATATATAGCTTGCCTTGGTGAACATTTTACTACTTTAGTTCATTTGTAAAGTTTAGATCTCTCCAAAGCTTTTCTTTTTCTCTCAAAAACTCTTGTGTTCTTCAAGTTCTTGAAGCTCTTCATCTTCTTCCATCTTCAAGATCATCACACCAAGTAGGGATTTTCTTTCAAATATTTCTTTCTTTAAAGTTCTTGTTCTAGCTTTATGGTCATAGTTTCTCTTGATTCTTTTTAGAACTTCTTTTATTCTCCTTTTTCTTTCCCATTTTCGGCCATGGGCCTTGAGGCTCAAAGAAATGAGAGCTTGATGATGAGAGTTTCATGATGATGTTCATCACTTGAAACAAACTCTAAAGCTTGATCTTTGTTCTTGAGTAAAAATGTTTCTAGTTCTTCCTTTCTTGAACTTTTGAGAACTCTAACTTTGATGATGTTTCAAAAATGGTTCTAAGGACTCAATGATGAGGACTCATGATGTTGGTGTTAATATATCATCAAGATCATGGACTCTAGAGTTATAAAATGTTCCTTTTTCCTTCTTGAAGTTTCGGCCTTTTTCCTTGTTTTTCCAAGTTTTATGTTTTGGTTTTCTAAAAATATTATGTTGAGTTCTAAGAACTCTTAGCTTTACTTTACCTTGGTTGGATGAGTTTGGGTTAAGCATTGAGTTCCTCTAAAGTCTTGTTAAGAGCTCTAGAAAGATAAAATGAACTTGCATAATTTATTTTATGCTTGCACTCATATTTACATTCTTGCTATGCATCTTTACTTTTCAAGCTATCACCTAAGAACATAAAGATTAAAATGGAACTTGCATCATCACTTAATTTAATTCTCAAAGCCTTTCTATTTCGGCCTTAAAGTCGATTGTTGCTGGGCCTAGAGCACTAAAATAAAGAATTGAACTTGCATTATCACTTAATTAATTTCTCGAATGCCTTTCTATTTCGGCCTTAAAGTCGATTGTTGCTGGGCCAAGAGTACTAAAATAAAGAATTGAACCTTGCATGTTTACCTTCAAGCTTGCACGTTTAAGTTTATGTCTTGCATATTTATTTTCAAGCTTGCACGTTTAAGTTTATGCCTTGCATATTTACCTTTCAAGTCTTGCATATTTATGTTAAGTCATCACTTTATTTTGTAAGCAAGATTAAAAATGAAAAGCATAGCACGTTTACTTTATGTCATAACTTAAGGACCTAGAGCTCAAAGACTTGCCCATTTTATCTCAAGTTAAAGTCTACTATGGAAGCATTCTTTGAATGCATAATCTCGGCCATGTAGTGATGATGAGATTGGAGTGAGTTTCATCTAGTTACAAGGGCCAACAACCTAGGTTCTAGGATTTTCTTTAAGCTTGATGAGTTTTATAAAGTCATGACCAACAAAATTTATGATGTTAATCCTCTTCTAAAGGATAATTTAATTGGTTGCTGACCTAAGGTTATTTTTAGCCTCTTGATGAAGTAAAATGGTTTGCAAAGAGTTTTAGAAGTCCTAAAATGATTCCAAGAGAAACTAGCAATTTAGATGCTTTAGAAATATCAATTTATACATCTTTTTGGGGCTTGATATTTCGGTTCTTTCATGATGAGTTTGCTACTGAATGATGATGTTTTGATGTGTTAGAATGTGTGAAAATTACTTATGATGAGGTAGGAACCTTTCTATGTATGTTAGGAAAGAAACTAGCTTTATAGAAAAACCGTAAAGTTGTGTTTCAACCTAGTTTTGACCCATTCATTCATACCTAATACCAAAACTGTTTTAGTATGATAACAATCAGTTTAGGATTGATTATTCATGAAAAATTTGGTTACATTTGGAATAGGATTGAATTTTTAGCACCCATAGAGAAACTAGTAACTAGAAATACCATAAAGTTAGAATTTAACATAGTTTCAACCCATTTCTTTATGGATTCTGCCCAAACTGTTTTAATGGGAACATAATCAGATTAGGATTGTTTAGGCATGAAAAACTTGGTGACATTTGGATTAGAATTGAATTTTTAGCGCCTACAGAGAAACTAGTAACTAGAAAACCGTAAAAAACGTAATTCTAGAACTCTTAGAACATTGAATTTTCTGATTCTGTACAGCACCCTTATAATGGAGTAAATATGATTTATAATTAGTTCAATGGCTTAGGAATACCTCACAATTGGTTTAGATTTAATTTATAGCGCCTTAGGCGAAGACGGAACCAAAAAAGGGTGTAAGACGTAGCTTCTAGAACCCCGTAATCCCAAGATGTAATTTTGCCCTTAAGAAAGATGCTGTCCAGATTCATCATTGAACATAAACATTAGTAAAGATCATTAGTTGTGAACCTATAGGTGCATAAAAGGTTAATAGAGAATGTCAGAATAATTATACCTCAAGTTTAAGGCTCGTAAGGGTCAAAGCATAAGACACCATAGGCGTAAGGGCATAATAAACTTTAGTGTTTTACGTGATCGCATGTTTTATTATGAGAATATCTTGGGCATATGATTTCTTATGAGGATATGCAATGTTAATTTATTGATGCTCACGTTATGATGCGTGCGATGTTTTACAATGCCTATGATGCATATGATGATGATGCTTATGACACACATGATTATAAATGATTGTGTAAAGATATGAATGTGGCATAAAGAAAGTTTGGAAGAAATTCCGTGTGCTGCTATTAGGCTGCCGAATTTCTGATAAACTTGAGGACCTTGAAAGTTTTGAAAGTACATGAGTTTTTAATGTGACATAGTACTGTGAAAACGCGTTCTGCGGGACGGCGATACGTAACGCCCCGTAAACAAATCCTTGAGGGGCGCGATACGTAACGCCCCGAAGAGGACAATATTCACCGTGTACTTGATGCCGGTGGGACGCGTTTTGTTATGATTATGATTATTATTATGATTACGCTTATCGGGATTGATAAGTAAGAACTAGTGACGACTAGTTAGGTATGAGCTCATAACCTAGAGATGTGACACGTTCTGGGTGACACCGGTTTCGCCGAGCACCCCAGATCGGTTGTCTTTTAGGGTGATCCCTATGTTCTGAAGACAATGCTTGGAATGTCACACAAGTTATAGAAAGATGTTTTACATGAGAAGTATATGCCACTTACGTGATATTGATTCTTCTATGATGATTAAATGATTTATGCTTGATGCATCTTCATGCATTCATGCTTTATTATGCTGCATCCGTAACATCAAGACTCATTCTAAAATAGGCGGACCTTGGCTAATTACGTTTAGTAACTTAAAAATGAATTTGATGCATGCTCACTCATTTTATACAATAAACCCAAGGTTCCTGAGGACGTAGATGATGACACCTAGATAGGAGGTTACCCTACTGAGATTCTTTAGCAAGATTCTCACTCCCTCTATCTCTTCTTTCCGTCACGTCTTCAGATGACGACACTCGTGGATTTTGTGGATTCCCCGACGTGGGAAGTGCACCATGATTCGGAGCATGGGCTATACCTTTTTGAGGGCCGATGCACTGTTCGTGATTTTGCGTTTGATAGGCGACCCGACATCACCATACGGCGACGAGGATCAAGTTTTGAGCGTGCCCAATTCGAGATGTGCCTCGTCCTTGGATTGGATACGCCCTATCCTTTACGGGATCCTAGCAGTTGAGGCTCGCGGGTAGAAATAGTGCACACACCACGTAGGAGAGGATAAACCTTCTCTTGTATAGAGGTTATCCGTTTTAGATGCACTTGGGTAGGGGAGTTTTCCCTTCTCACTTTCTGTAGTAATTTCCTTTCTAATGTACCTTCTTTTCAGTTGTATTTGTTCTATGTTGTACCAAACTAAGTCCCGCTTCTTATAAGTGGGCATATCGTGTTATATATATATATATATATATGCAGTTCGGTTTTCTTGATGATGTGCCATTATCTGCCTTATGTTGTGATGCTTATGAGATATTTGTTATATTTCTTTATGTGCTTCATCATTCACAGATTCTGTGGCTCTCACTTTGCTTTTATTATTCAAAAAAAAATTTACCCATATTTTCGCTAAGTAATTTTAAAGTAAAAAGGAGACTATGAAGTAATAGACTAATGATTAACCTAAATATGTTCTAGAGTATTGGGTTAACAATTAGGATGTTACACAATCTCTTTTAGGGGATGGAATATGTTTTGGTCACTGACCTAAGGCTTCACTTAGCCTCTTGATGATTTAAAATGTCTTGCAAAGAGTTTTAGAAATTCTAGATTGATTCCAAGAGAAACTAGTTAACTTATGTACCTAGAAATGTCAATTTAACTCTCTTAATAAAGTTAAATGTTTTCGGTTCTGATATGATGAGTGTGATGCTGTATGATGATGTTTTGATGTGTTGGAATGTGTGAAAATATCATATGATGATGTAGAAGCGATCCTATGCATGATAGGTAAGAAGCTAGCTAACTAGAAATACCGTAAAGATAGAATTTAACATAGTTTTGACCCATTTGTTTGTGGAATTAATCCAAACTATTTTAATGGGAACATAATCAGATTTAGATTGTTTAGACATGAAAAACTTGGTATCATTTGAGGTAGAATTGAATTCTAGCACCTATGAGGAAACTAGTAACTAGAAAACCGTAAAAATGCAATGTAGAACTCTTAGAACATTTACTTTTCTAGATTCTGTCCAGCACCCTTACAACATGATAAACATGATTAATAATTAGTCCTTAAGCATGGGAATGCCTCATAATTGATTTAGATTTAATCCATAGCGCCTTAGGCGAAGACGGAACCAAGAAAGGGTCTAAAACGTAAGTTCTAGAACCCCATAAATACAAGTTAGAGATTTCACCCTATGCTATTCAGATTTAAAAGTAAATGTGAGGATGATGAATGATGTTTAATTATGAGCCCTTAGGTGCATAAAATATGAGCGACGGATGTTAGAGACCCATATCTCATGATTAAGACCCGTAAGGGTCAAAGCATAAGCTACCGTAAGGATAAACGGTTGAAAGTTCTATGATGATGCATGTGTTATGAAAATGATGATGATGTTATTCATATGATGGATTCATGAGGATATATGTATATGTGGCATAAAGCAAATTTGGAAGGAATTCGGTGTAATGCCATCGTGCCGCCGAATTCCCGACAAATTTGGGGACTTAAAGAGATTTTGAAAATTAAGGTACTAAGATGGGTTCTAGGATGACACCGGTTCGGCCGAGCACCTCCATAGAACTCATGTGACATCGGTACCATTTTATACTCTTAGGTGACACCGGTTCGGCCGAGCACCCCTAAGAGAATTGCCCCCTAACCCGTACTCAGATAGTCGGGATTGATGATTTATGATACGCTTATCGTTAAGTGGTAAGTAAGAACTAGTGATGACTAGTTAAGGTATGAGCTCATAACCTAGATGTATGACACGTTCTGGGTGACACCGGTTCGGCCGAGCACCCCCAGTTCGATTGTCTTTTAGGGTGGCCCATGAGGAAGAGAAGTTCATGATTATGATTATGTCACTAAGTTTTGTCCCATATGAATGATACTATTGCCACTTTATGCCACCAAGTATGATGATGCTTGATGTTATGGTTTATGTATGTGCATTAGGTAGTGCCATGCATACATTTTCTATTATGTTGCATTCATGACATTAAGATCATCCTAAAATGAATGGACCTTGGCTAAAGTATATTTTGAAGTTTAAAATGAACTAAATGCATGTTCAGTCATTTCGTATAATTAAACCCAAGGTTCCTGAGGACGTAGATGATGACACCTAGGTAGTAGGAGGCCCTACTGAGATTCTTTAGCAAGATTCTCACTCCCTCTATCTCTTTCTTTCCGTCACGTCTTCAGATGGCAACGTTCGTAGTGTTCGTGGACACCCCGACATGGGAGGTGCACTATGACCCGACTCACGGGTCATACCATTTTGAGGGGCAGAGCACGGTGCGGATTTTCATGTTCGTAGGACGCCCCTTCGCTCATCCCGTGCACACCCATCACTTCTCCCCGACTGCACCCTATGGCGACGACGAGTGGGTTTTTGAGCGCGCACGTACGCATGACGAGAGAGTGCTCCGTAGGCACACCGCCGCCTTAGCTATGCGAGATTATCCCGATTACGTGCCCCGGACCTACTTCTCGGAGACCGACCCGTCCGAGGACCCGCCTACCCATCTGTATAGCGAGAGCTCTGCCCCCTCTCCACCACAGATGAGGGAGGGCAGTGAGGATACCGTGACTCAGCCACGGCTTGCACGGCGACCGGAGATGCGACCATACTGCGGGGGTCACCCTCGATCCCCGTTTCGCCTCTTCACGTCCGAGGAGCTCCCCCAGTTTCCCAGATATTTGCCTCGTTCGCGAGATGGACGCCAGTAGGAGGTGACGATCGTCTGATGGAGTACCCGGTTAGAGCACACACCACTTAGATGGGGATAAACCTTCTTTTGTTTAGGGGTTATCCCATTAGATGCACTCAGGTAGGGGAGTAGATTATGTTTATGTTTTATGATGTATCTTCTTTCATGAATTTCCCTTGTACTAAGTTAAGTCCTACACTTATAAGTGAGCAAGCTATATATGAGATGTTATTCAGTGATGTTCATGTTGTGCCTTATGTTATGATGTTGTGAGACAATTGTTTTACTTTGCATGGTTTACCGCTTATCGCATCACGCGGCTCTCACTTTGTATTTCAAGAAAAAAAATTTACCCATATTTTCCGCTAAGTATTTCTGAGAAAAATTGAGAACTATGAAGTAACAGACTAATGTTTAACCTAAGTATGTTCTAGAGTATTGGGTTAAAATTTAGGATGTTACAACTTTAAGGTTGAAATAGAAAGGCTTTGAGAATTAAATTAAGTGATGATGCAAGTTACATTTTAATCTTTGTGTTCTTAGGTGATAGCTTGAAAGTAAAGGTGCATAACAAGAATGTAAATATGAGTGCAAGTATAAGATAAATTATGCAAGTTCATTTAATCTTTCTAGAGCTCTTAACAAGACTTTAAAGGAACTTAAACCTCAACCCAAACTCATCCAACCAAGGTAAAGTAAAGTCTAGAGTTCTTAGAACTCAAAACAACCTCTTTAGAAAATCAAACCATAAGGCTTATAAAAGAAAAGGAAATGGCCGAAACATCTAGGCAAGAAAAGACATATTTGAAGCTCTAGAGTCCATGATCTTGGTGATATATTAACACCAACATCATGAGCCCTCATCATTAAGTTCATAGAATCATTTTAAGTCATCATCAAACTAAAGTTCTCAAGAGTTCAAGAAGGGAAAAACTAGAAACATTTTTGCTCAAGAACAAAGATCAAGCTCTAAAGTTTGTTTCAAGTGATGAACATCATCATGAAACTCTCATCATCAAGCTCTCATTTCTTTGAACCTCAAGGCCCATGGCCGAAAATGAGAAAGAACAAGGAAAGGAAAAGAAGTTCTAAAAAGAATCAAGAGAAACTATGAACATAAAGCTTAGAACAAGAACTTTAAAGAAAGGAATACTTGAAAGAAAATCCCTACTTGGTGTGATGAACTTGAAGATGGAAGAAGAAGATGAAGAACTTTGAAGAACTTGAAGAACTTGAAGAACACTAGAACTTTGAGAGTAAAGAAAAGCTTTGAGTGTTCCTAAACTTAGCAAATGATCTAAAAGTGGTGCACGCTCCTCAAGGCATTCTATTTATAGAGAAATGAAGCAAATGGAGGGTGTGAATGGCTGAAGGGGTTTCGGCCATGAGGGTGCAGAATGGAGGCATCCATGAGTTCCATGAGGTGAGATAATGTGGTTTTGAGGCATGGTGAGGTATGGTTCAAAGTATGGTGAGGTATGGTTCAAGGTATGGCTCAAGCATGGTTCTTTGAGTGAGAAAACAAATCAACATGTGGTCAAATGGGGGAGAGGGGGCCGAAATGCATCAGCCAAGGGAGGAGAGTTTCTTACATTTTAATTGTGGTTTAGAGTTGTGTTTAGGTGTATCTTTGATTATGCTTAAGACTAGGAAGTTGTAAGAAAGTGTTTAGGTAAGGAAAATGGATAATTAGGGTGGTCTAGACATAATTAAGGAGTGGTTTTGCACCATTAGTGAGTTAGATCCTCAATTTAGAGTTGAAACAACTCTAGACACATTTCCTTGATTTAAGGAATTGGAGAGAGAAAACACTATTCAAGATTCCAAGACTAGGAATCTTGAGTTCTAAAAAGGGATTTAAGTTTAATCTAAGCAATTTTAGGTTCTAATTAACTTTCATAAATTATTTTGACTCTAGATTAATTAGCAAAATTAATTAATCTTCGTTTAGAGCCTAATATTGCTTAGGTTTGCTTAATTACGTCATTAAGCTCAAAAATACTATTCTAGGGGCAAAATCGTAATTTTGCACTAAAACTGCCCTGGACCACCGGGACTTGAACAGAGACCTCTAGACACATGAAAACATGTTTTTAAACCTCTGGGGAAAGTTTCGGGCTCAAACGGCACCTTTACCTGCGTAAAACGCTATAGGGGTATTTTGGTCATTTTGACCCGAAACTGGAAAAGCGAAATTTTCGAGAAAGCATTCAAAGCCCAGTCAATCCCCTTCAAACATTGAGTTGACCCTTCGAGGATGACCGAGTTGGTTACCCTCGAATTCGGGTCAGGAAATGACCTCAAGGGCATTTTGGTCATTTCCCTCGGACAGAAAAATCGGGGTGTTACAATGTCCGTCTCGGAGAGGTGAGTCTTAGAGAAGGCTGGGGGTGAACAGGGGATGTTGTAACATCCTAATTTTTAACCCAATACTCCTAGAATATATTTAGGTTAACCGTTAGTCTATTACTTTTTAGTCTCATTCTTTAAAATCTTTTAGCGGAAAATACGGGTATAATTTTTTTTTGAAAACATAAACAAAATGTGAGCTGCGCGTAATGTAAAAGGTCGTTAACGTAAAGCGTAAACATAAAAAGAATAACATAAACAGAATCATCAGATAAGCTCCATAGAAAGAACAACCATCATCACATCATCATATAGCATTAACTTCAAATACCAAGTCAAACAATATTAATAGTATTAATGATATAGGAATATTCCACAATAATACCACATCAAATATATTGAGCCCACCTGTAAGGATTGAGCATACAACAATTCAAAAACTAAACATAACTATGATGTAAATAAGCTAAGACTTTGCGCTCACTTCCGCTGCGCTACTCTGTTCTCGACCATCAAGCTACTTCCATGTCGGCATCTTAGAGCAGTCCATGGACGTTGTTGTCAACCTTGTTTGAAGACGAAGACGGAAAAGAAAGATAAAGGGAGTGAGAATCTTAAAGAATCTCAGTAGGGTATCCTCCTATCTGAGTGCCATCATCTACGTTCTCAGGAACCTCGGGTTTCTTTATGAAGTAATGGGCATGCATAAGATTCAATTATTATGTTTCAAATATTGTTATCCGAGGCTCGTCTATTTTAGAATGTGTCTTAATGGAAGGATGCAACATGACATACTATAACCGCATAAGTAATGCCACAATTAAACATCATGTAATAAAGAAGGCAAACTCTTCTAGCATGATCTCTTTCTTTTTATTCTTTAGGTAACTTAAATATCTCACCCCTCTTTGTAGGGGTTTAAACTTCTCATCCCTCTCTGTGGTAGATTTCTTATCCCTCTCTGTAGGGTAAATTTCTTATCCCTCTCTGTAGAGGCCACCCTATTAATCTCTCCTGTGAGAGTTCTAGGTTATGAGCTCATACCTCACTAGTCGCCACTAGCGTATACTTATCCCTTTTGATAAGTTAATGTCCCGACTTAATAAGTACGGGTTAGGGGGCAAGAATCACCTATAGTTTGATGAGTCCAAAGGATCATTTTCTCATGTTTTAAGTCACTTTAAGTCTTAGCATGTTATAACAAGATGCAACAGAAAATTCATAAATGTTACAATTCTTCACATATCTCTAGCATATGCATCTCTAGTGTTTCAAATGAAACCATAACATGCAAATGATGAACTCTATAACAATACCTCACATAACATCAAATATCACATGAATGCATTATCATATATGTAACATCCTAATTTTTAACCCATTACTCTAGAATATAATTAGGTTAATCATTAGTCTGTTAAGTCATAGCTTCCTTATTACTTCAAAATACTTAGCGAAAATACTGGTAAATTTTTTTTTTTGAATTATAAAAGCAAAGTGAGAGCCGTGCGACACGTTAATTAATAATACACGAAAGGTAATAAAGCAAACATCGCATAGCAGCATAACATAAGCAAGTAAAGGCACATCATAATAACATTGTGCATATATTTATATAATATATGATATGCCTGCTCGTGTAGAGTGGGGCTTAGTTTGATACATCATAAACAGATACAACTAAAAGAAAATACAAAGGAAAATACAACGGAAACGTAAAAGCAACTCCCCTACCCAAGTGCAACTAAAGGGATAACCTCTAAACAAAAGGAGGTCCATCCTCATCTAAGTGGTGTGTGCTCTACCCGGGTACTCCATCGGTCATACGTCACCTCCTACTGACATCCATATCGCGAGCGAGGCACATATCCGGGAAACTGGGCGAGCACCTCGGGCATAAAGAGGCAGAACGGGGATCGGGAGTGACCCCCACGATGTGGCCGCATCTCCGTTCGTCGTGCGAGCCGTGGCTGAGTCACGGTATCCTCACTTTCCTCTCTCATCACTGGTGGAGTGGGGGCAGAGCTCTCGCTATACGGATGGGTAGGCGGGTCCTCGGACGGGTTGGTCTCCGAGAAGTAGGTCCGGGGCACGTAGTCGGGATATTCACGCATGGCTGAGGCGGCGGTATGCATGCGGAATATTCTCTCGTTATGCGTATGTGCACGCTCAAAAACCCGCTCGTTGTCGCCGTAGGGTGCTGTCGGAGAGAAGCGATGGGTATGCACGGGGTGAGCGAAGGGACATTCTACGAACATGAAGACTCGCACCGTGCACTGTCCCTCAAAATGGTATGACCCGTGATCCGGGTCATAGTGCACCTCCCACACCGGGGTGTCCACAAAAACCACGAACGTCGCCATCTGAAGACGTGACAGAAAGAAAGAGATAGAGGGAGTGAGAATCTTGCTAAAGAATCTCTGTAGGGCCTCCTACTACCTAGGTGTCATCATCTACGTCCTCAGGAACCTTGGATTTAGTAAACAAAATAAGTGAGCATGCATTCAGTCCATTTTTAGGTTCTAAAACATAATTAGCCAAGGTCCATTCATTTTAGCATGAATCTTAATGACATGGATGCAATTGTAACGCCCCAATTTTTCTGTCTGAGTGAAAAATGACCGAAATGCCCCTGAGGTCATTTTTGTAACACCCTAAAAATTGTCTAAAAATTAATTTGAGCTTTATTAGTCATAATTTCAAATATTTGATAGTTTGAACAATGATGAGGACGATCCAACGGATTTGTAAAAAAAAAAAAAAATGTGAATAGTAATTTGCAGGCCTACGTCGAAACCCTAGAATTGGGACCCGGAGATGCCCAAAATTGAGAAATTATATGATTATGGTTAGAAATAGGTAGAAATAAAGATTTTATACCCAAAATTATTTTTTGGGCAGTGTTTGATTTCCCGGGTACACTGTTTTACCCGTTCGGTAAAATTTCGGTGTGCGATTTCTAACACCGAAAGATAGTTTTATCTTTGTAAAAGGATAATGTTTATCCTTTAGAGCCAAGTGTAAGGCTAGGATTTAATCTTGGATTACAAGATCAAATCCTAGCCATTCATCTTATTTTCTTTTAAAAAGAATACACACATCATATTAAACAATTGTTACAACCTAATTTAATATCATTAAAAGCAATAAAACTTACCTTTGAAGCTTGCAATTCTCGGCCATTCCAAAGAGAATACAGCCACCATTGTTGTCTTCTTCATAAGCTCAAGTTTTAATTTCAAATCACCAAAACACTAACCTAGAGTTCATAAAACCACAAAGTTCCTTCACAAAACTTGTTCTACACCTCAAACCCTACAAATCTAACCGATTGAAATCTCAAATTCTCATCTTAATACCTCACTTCCCCACTGCCTAAGGAGGGTTTAGGACTGAAATTGGTGTCTTGAAGTGAAGGGAGATCACTTAGAACTTCCTTTGAAGTATCAAGCTCAAAAGCTTTCAAAGTAGGGTTTTCTTTGGCCTTTTCCTTTCAAAATTTTCTGAGCAATTGTTACTGGTTTCAATCCGAAATTTCTAGTTAATTTGGTTGATATTATGTTGTTATTGATGTATGAATTTTTCTGAAGTGTTTGGATGAGGTTAGAGAGATCATTTTGTCAAAAGATGTTGAGTGATACTTGCTGGATTTTCGATTTTCTGACAGGCAGTGTGTGATCACGAATTTTCTGGGCTTGTTTTAGGAATTTTCTTCAACTAAAAAAAATATATGTTGGAGTTAACATCTTTAGCTAGTCCCATGAATTTTCTTGGGTTTTTATTTTGAGTCAAACGGCCTTAGAAAAATCAAGAACCGAAATTAAGTATATGCTGCCTAAAGTGTTGGAACAAAAGCTGTAAATTTTGCTAATTTTGTTACCATATCAAATGATGGAATTATCACTTGAAAGTTTTACAGGGTATTAGAGACATATTGAGGTTTTACCAGGATTTTTATTTATAATTTTCTGGGTTCAATTGCTAGGGTTAAAAATTATGAATTTTGGTTCTTGAGCTGAGGTTGAGTGGTTTCTGACCACCAAATTTGTCTAATTTTGTTAACATAGTTAGAGAACTATTTTTACTCTGAAATTTTTGTGGAACCTTTTGGATACATATAGGTGTCATTGAGAATTTTTATAGCCTCTGAATTGATTGTTTGATGTGCAAATAAATTTGTGCTACCATGGTGTAAAATCTGCCCACTTGCTAGAAATGAACCAAAGACTTGAAGTGATAATGTAATGGTATTTTGGTTCTAGTATGACATGAATACTTGATGTTAAATATTTGGCCATGTGACTTGTGATGTATAAATGCATATTATAGGAAGTAAAGATTGGTTTATGAAGCATGATTGAAATCACAAGGTGAATGAATGTCTATATGTGTTTTATACATGCATTGGAAAGAAAGTGAATGATATATTGAATTAAGTTCTATAACCATAAATAAACATGAGATCCTCTGTGACTTGTCAAGGGCAAATAAGAAACATGAGATCCTCTATAACTTGTCAAGGGCAAATAGAGAAACATAAGATCCTTTCGACTTGTCGAGGGCAAATTAGAGAGAGATGAGATCCTTTTGACTTGTCGAGGGCAAATAAAGAGATATGAGATCCTTTCGACTTGTCGAGGGCAAATAGAGAGGGATGAGATCCTTTCGACTTGTTGAGGGAAAATAGAGAGAAAAATGAGATCTTTTCAACTTATTGAGGAAAAACAAAGATAGATGAGATCCTCTTCGATTTATCAAGGGCAATTAAAGATAATTTCCCTATATTTAGTATATACATATTTGTATCATATCGAATCATTTTGATTGACATTATTTACTATGATTATGAGCTTGTGATAAATGTGTACACAGTGATTGATTCTTAAAAACAACCCACTTCGGAAATATGATTTGGAACTTTAAAAATGAACCGTTATTATGTAATGCTTGAATCACTTTTTTTTTTATAAACCGAAGTGGCTGGGACGATGGCGATGACATTATGATTGTGTATTAAGGGGAGTTGCCCTACTGAGAATTATAAAATTCTCACCCCTATTTTGTGTGTTCCCATATCGTCTCTAGGTTGATCCAAAGAACGGTGAAGACACTTCATGAAAAACTATACTGGAGTTGCAGTAGTTTAGTAGTGGATGTGTTTATTTTACCATAACTGTATTATGGTTATATATATATATAAATATAATAGAGAACGGATGTGTTAAGCTCATAGAAGAGCTTCCCTGGTGTACTAAACCTTATATTAAATAAATGTTTTGGTTTTCCTTGCTATATATATATATTTCAATAGGACTACGACATAGTTATCTCGCAAATCAATCAAACTGACTATAGATAATTATGAAAGGTCTGCTAATTTATAAGTAACAACTCTCAAGTCTGATGTCATGACTTAAGGATGACGTTTTACTTGGGAGGATGTTACATTAATTTTAAAGTTATACCCACTCGAAGACCAAGACTATGAGGATGACCCGCCCTTGAAGAAGAGGTTTCAACCAAGTTCACATAAGGATAAACGGCAACAACAATCAAATTCATGCCCAAAATGTGGAAAGGATCATGGAAATAGGGCTTGCTTGGCTGGACGAAATCATGTAACGCCCGGGGATTGCGACGTCGGGGAGTGATCGCCGGTGCAAGAAGGCACGGATAAGGAGCGGCTCCTGGCAGACTTCGAAAGTGAAGGGGTACATGAATGAACCAATTACACACCCGAATGAGAGGGATCCTGAGACTGTATAGGTATGGGACTATACAGTTAAGGAGGGCTTATATGAATTGATTTGTACTACCTATACCAACAAGATGCATCTTCTTTTTGGTAGCCCAAACTGAAAGAACTCCATAGTTAAGCGTGCTTGACTTGGAGCAATTTTGGGGTGGGTGACCTCCTGGGAAGTTTTCCTAGGAAGCGTGCGAGTGAGGACAAAGCACGCTGAAAAGACCCATGTTGGTTTGTGGGGACAGTCGTCAATCCATAAAGCAGCAGGGGATGATACAAATGGTATCAGAGCTCGCACTCTCCCAAAGACGGTGTGGTTCGGCACTAACCAAAGTGGAAGCTGGTGGGCATGTAACGCCCAGGGATTGCGAAGTCGGGGAGTGATCACCGGTGCAAAAAGGCACGGACAAGGAGCGGCTCCTGGTAGACTTCGAAAGCGGAAGGGTACATGAATGAACCAATTATACACCCGAATGAGAGGGATCCTGAGACTGTATAGGTATGGGACTATACAGTTAAGGAGGACTTATATGAATTGATTTGTACTACCTATACCAACAAGATGCATCTTCTTTTTTGTAGCCCAAACTGAAAGAACTCCATAGTTAAGCGTGCTTGACTTGGAGCAATTTTGGGATGGGTGACCTCCTGGGAAGTTTTCCTAGGAAGCGTGCGAGTGAGGACAAAGCACGCTGAAAAGACCCGTGTTGGTTTGTGGGGACAGTCGTCAATCCATAAAGCAGTAGGGGATGTTACAATTTTCGGCCCGGAATTCGAGGATGGCCGACTCGGCAGTACTCGAAGGGCCAACTCAATATTTGAAGGGGATTGAATGACCCTTGTGTGGTTCCGGAGGCGAAAGTCTCATTTTCCGCAGTTCCGGGTCAAAATGACCAAAATACCCCTGTAGCGTTTTACGCGGGTAAAAGTGCCGTTTGAGCCCGAAACTTTCCCCAGAGGTTTAAAACCATGTTTTTACATGTTTCAAAACATCTGTTTGAGTCTCGGTGGTTCCAGGCAGTTTTAGTGAAAAATTACGATTTTGCCCCTAGAATAGTGTTTTTGAGCTTAATGACGTAATTAAGCAAACCTAAGTAATATTAGGCTCTAAATGAAGATTAATTAATTTCCATAATTAATCTAGAGTCAAAATAAATTATTAAAGTTAATTAGAACCTAAAATTGCTTAGATTAAACTTAAATCCCTTTTTAGAACTCAAGATTCCTAGTCTTGGAATATTGAATAATGTTTTCTCTCTCCAATTCCTTAAATCAAGGAATTGTGTCTAGAATTGTTTAAACACTAAAATGAGTTTATAACCCACTAATGATGCAAGAGCACTCTTTAATTATTTCTTGACAACCTTAATTACCCATTTTCCTTACCTAAACACTTTCTTATAAATTTCTAATCTTAATCCTAATCAAAGATACACCTAAACACAACTCTAAACTACAATTAAAATGCAAGAAAACCCTCCCCATGGCTGATGCAATTTCATCCCTCTCTCACTCATTTACAACAGATGTTGAATTGTTTCTCACTCAAAGAACCATGCTTGAAGCCATACCTTGAACCATACCTCACCATACTTTGAACCATGCCTCAAGACCACATTATCTCACCTCATGGAACTCATGGGCTGCCCATGAGGCTGATGGCCGAAATTTCCCTCTTCATTTTCACCTTCCATTTGCTTCATTTCTCTATAAATAGATGGCCTTGGGAAGCTTGCACCACTTTAAGATCATTTGCTAAGTTTAGGAACACTCAAAGCTTCTCTTTTTCTCTCAAAGTTCTAGTGTTCTTCAAGATCTTCAAAGTTCTTCAAGTTCTTCATCTTCTTCATCTTCTTCTTCCATCTCCAAGATCATCACACCAAGTAGGGATTTCCTTTCATGTATTCTTTTCTTTAAAGTTCTTGTTCTAGCTTTATGTTCATAGTTTCTCTTGATTCTTTTTAGAACTTCTTTTCTTCTCCTTTTTCTTTCTCATTTTCGGCCATGGGCCTTGAAGTTCAAAGAAATGAGAGCTTGATGATGAGAGTTTCTTGATGATGTTCATCACTTGAAACAAACTCTAGAGCTTGATCTTTGTTCTTGAGTAAAATACTTCTAGTTCCTCCTTTCTCCAACTTTTGGAATCTTTAACTTTGATGATGTTTTAAAATGGTTCTAAGGACTCAATGATGAGGTCTCATGATGTTGATGTTAATATATCATCAAGATCATGGACTCTAGTGTTTCAAAATGTTCTTTTGTTTTCCTTGAAGTTTCAGCCATTTCCTTTTCTTTTACATGCAAAATGTTTCGATTTTCTAAAAATGTTATGTTGAGTTCTAAGAACTCTAGACTTTACTTTATCTTGGTTTGATGAGTTTAGGTTGAGGTTTAAGTTCCTTTAAAGTCTTGTTAAGAGCTCTAGAAAGATAAAATGAACTTGCATAATTTATTTTATGCTTGCATTTATATTTACATTCTTGCTATGCACCTTTACTTTCAAGCTATCACCTAAGAACATAAAGATTAAAATGGAACTTGTATCATCACTTAATTTAATTCTCAAAGCCTTTCTATTTCGGCCTTAAAGTCGATTGTTGTTGGGCCTAGAGCACTAAAATAAAGAATTGAACTTGCATTATCACCTAATTAATCTCTCGAATGCCTATCTATTTCGGCCTTAAAGTCGATTGTTGTTGGGCCAAGAGCACTAAAATAAAGAATTGAACCTTGCATATTTACTTTCAAGCTTGCACGTTTAAGTTTATGCCTTGCATATTTAATTTAAGTCATCACTTTATTTTGTAAGCAAGATTAAAAATGAAAAGCATGAGCACGTTTATTTTATGTCGTAACTTAAGAACCTAGAGCTCAAAGACTTGCCCATTTCATTTCAAGTTAAAGTTTAATGTGAATGCATTCTTTGAATGCATGTTTTCAGCCAAGTAGTGATGATGGACTTGCAATGAGTTTTCATCTAGCTACAAGGACTAACAGTATATGTTCTAAGTTTTTATTAAAGCTTTACAAATCTTTACAAGGTTATGTTAACATGAGATATGACTTTATTCCCTTTTAGAAGATGAAATATATTTTGGTCACTGACCTAAGGCTTCTCTTAGCCTCTTGATGAATTAAAATGATTTGCAAAGAGTCTTAGAAATTCTAATTTGATTCCAAGAGAAACTAGTTAACTTATGTACCTCAAAATGTCAATTTAATTCTCTTATTGAAGCTCCATGATTTCGGTTCTGTCATGATGAGTGTGATGCTGTATGGTGATGTTTTGATGTGTGAAAATATCATATGATGATGTAGAAATGATTCTATGCATAATAGGTAAGAAACTAGCTAACTAGAAATACCGTAAAGCTAGAATTTAACCTAGTTTAGACCCATTTGTTTTTGGAACTTATCCAAACTGTTTTAATGGGAACATAATCAGATTAGGATTGTTTAGACATGAAAATCTTGGTAACATTCGGATTAGAATTGAATTTTAGCACCTATAGGGAAACTAGTAACTAGAAAACTGTAAAAATGCAAATATAGAACTCTTAGAACATTTAATTTTCTGGATTCTGTCTAGCAACGTTACAAAATGATAAATGTGATTTATAATTAGTTCTTAAGCATAGGAATGCCTCATAATTGATTTAGATTTAATTCATAGCGCCTTAGGCGAAGATTTGAATCGAGAAAGGGTCTAAAACGTAAGTTCTAGAACCCTGTAACCACAAGTTAGAAATTCTGCCCTATGCTTTTCAGACTTGAGTATGAACATGAGGATTAGGAATGATGATTAATTATGAGCCCTTAAGTGCATAACATATGAACGAAAGATGTTAGAAAACTATATCTCAAGATTTAAGACCTGTAAGGGTCAAAGCATAAGCTAGCGTAAGGGTAAGCGTTTGAATGTTCTATGATGATACATGTGTTATGTGAAGGATGATAATGAATTTTCAAAGTGGCTTGTGGACGTATGAGAATGATTATTATTTGATGTCTTATGATGATATTGAATGGTTATGCATGTCCTACAAGTTTTGTGGCATAAAGCAAAGTTTGAAGGAAATCCAGTGAACGCCATTATGCTACCGAATTTCCCATCAAACTTGAGAATTTGAGAAAAGTTTGTGAAAACTCTTGGGTGACACCGGTTCGGCTGAGCACCCCCAGGATAGGTTTTGGGTGACATCGGTTCGGCCGAGCACCCCTAGAACAGATGTGACATAGTACTGAGACGCATTTCTCTCGCTACGGTGGGGAGGAAACAAATTCGTGAGGGTATTGACATTGAGCTTGCCAAAGCGGACAATTCGCTGTGTACTAGATACCAGTAGAGCGTTTCAAAGAAGGAAATGATCCTAAGATAGGTAATCCCAGAAAGTTATGTATACCCCCTCGATTAGCCCATATTAAATCTAGTGACGACTAGTTAGGATTGAGCTCATTCCTAGGCGATAGGTGAGATGTAGTTTGGTGACCAGATTATCGCCGGGCCGGTGAATTGGTTGGACTTTTGGTGGATATGTTAAGAGGGTGGTCTTTAAGGAAAAGAACTTAAGAGTTTTACTTATGAGAAAGATGTCACAAGAAAAGTACTTTTTTATGCCGCGTATATGATTTATGTTTCTTTATGATGTGCCCAAGTATTACGATTTTCGTGTTAATGTGCATATGGTATTGTCATGCATTCATCAAATATCTGTTGCATTCATGTCATTAAGACACATACTAAAAGACACCCATTTCGGATAAATAGATTTATAAAGCCTAAAACCAATCCTTATGCATGTACACCTTTTTCATAATTAAAATCGAGGTGGCTGGGGACGACGATGATGACACTAGTGTTAGAGTCGGGAATCCCTACTGAGAATCTCGAATGAGTTTCTTATCCCTTCCTTTTCTTCCGTGTCATCTCTAGACGAGGATTACAACGAGGTTCGTGACTTCTTCTGAGGCTCGCGCTTAAGGGACACACTAGCAGACGGAGCAGAGGGTCGCTGCGGAGGCATAGATAGCTTAGCTTTTGGGTTGACACTTATCTAACCTCATAGGTGGATAAGGATGACTTCACATATATGGGCATGTTTTAATGTAAATAATGGTACAATGATGTTAGTAGTCTATGTATCTATGAAGATGTGATGATATTATGGTTGTTATGTATAATACTATGTTTCATGATTATCAATGGCGTGGTTACTTTTTCTTGCATGTGATGGTTATGATGAACGTTAGGTTAGTGCGCGGCTCGCGTTTTGCTTTCAAGTTTCAAAAAGAAAAATTTATTCATATTTTCCGCTAAGTATTTTAATGAAAGGTTGTAAGGAATGAGACTAAAAGAGTAATAGGCTAATGATTAACCTAAATATGTTCTGGAGTATTGGGTTAAAAATTAGGATGTTACAGCAATCATATTAAAGAATGTATGCATGGCTCTACTTACTATAAGAATAATCATCATGTCTTTAAGAACATCATAATAGTGGCATAAAGTGGTAATTAAATTCTCTTTGTGACATAATCATCATAACTTCCTCATAGGCCACCCTAAAAGAGAAGCGCTCTGGGGGTACTCGGCCGAACCGGTGTCGCCCAAAACGTGTCACATCTCTAGGTTATGAGCTCATACCTTAACTAGTCGTCACTAGTTCTTACTTATCAATCCCGATAAGCGTAACATAATCATAAACATAATCCCGACTTATTCAGTACGGGCTAGGGGGCATTTCTTGGGAGTGCTCGGCCGAATCGGTGTCACCTAAGAATTCATCTTGGTACCGATGTCACATGAGTTCTCTGGAGGTGCTCGGTCGAACTGGTGTCATCCGAGAACTCATCTTAGTACCTCATAAAAATCTCATAGGTTTTCAAAAAATCTTTCTGAGTCCTCGAATTTGTCAGAAATTCAAGCATAATCATAAAGATGCCGAATTTCTTCCAAATTCTTCTTTATGCCACATGAGTCAATCAAACATGCATCCTTCACCATAATTTCATTCATTCACATAATTATCCTCATACTTTCACAAGCAACATTAAAAATTCGTTATGCACTTGTTCCTACGGTATCTGATGCTCTGACCCTTACGGGCCTTAAACTTGTGATGTAATTAACCTTTCATCTTCTATCAAACTTTTATGCACCTAAGGGTTCTCTCTTAACAAAACTTATTATTATTCATGCTCTCTATTAAATCTGAACATCATCATTCCTTAGGGGCAGCACTTTAAAATTAAAATTGCGGGGTTCTAGATCTTACGTTTTAGACCCTTTCTTGGTTCTGTCTTCGCCTAAGGCGCTATAAGTTAAACCTAAACCAATTATGAGACAATCCTATGTATAGGGACTAATTATAAACCATGCCTACCGTATTATGAGGTTGCTGGACAGATTTTAAAAATGAAAAGTTCTATGAGTTCTAGAATTGCAGTTTTACGGTTTTCTAGTTACTAGTTTCTCCATAGGTGCTAAAATTCATTCCTACTTCAAATGTAACCAAATTTTTCATGATTAAACAATCCTAATCCGATTATATTCCCATTGAAACAGTTTGGGCAGTGTCCAAATATAATTGGGTTAAAACTATGCTAAATCTTGACTTTACGGTTTTTTTTCTAGAAAGCTAGTTTCTCTCTTAACGTGCATAGAAGTGTTCCTACCTTATCATACATAATTTCCACACATTATAACACATCAAAACATCATCACACAAAAACAAACTCATCATGACAAGGCCGAAACACCAAGTCCCCAAGAAGGTGCATAACTTGATGTTTCTAAGACATATAAGGTGCTAGTTTCTCTTGGAACCAATTTAGAACCTTTAAAACTCTTTTGCAAACCAATTTATTTTGTAAAAGAGGCTAAAACATCCTTAGGTCGGTGACCACTTGATCCCTCCTTAAAGAGAGTTAAATTCATAGAACCTTGTTGGTCTTAAACTCAAACAAATTCATGAGATTTAAAAGGATTCTTAAAACATGACTTATTGGTCCTTGAAGCTAGATGAAACTCATTCCAAGTTCATCATCACTACAAGGCCGAAATCATGAATTCAAAGAATGCTCCCACATTAAACTTTAACTTGAGATAAAATGGGCAAGTCTTTGAGCTCTAAGGTCTTTTAAGTGATGACATAATTTAAACATGCTATGCACTTCATTTTTATTCTTCATTACAAAATAAAGTGAGAGCTTAAAGTAAACATGCAAGACTTGAATTGTAAATATGCAAAGCTTGAATTAAATATGCAAGACTTGAAATATAAATATGCAAGACTTTAAATTATAAATATGCAAGTTTATTTCTTTATTTTAGTGCTCTAGGCCCAGCAACAATCGACTTTAAGGCCGAAATAGAAAGGCTTTGAGATTTAGTTAGGTGATAGTGCAATTCTCATTTTAAATCTTTATGTTCTTTAGTGATGAAAAGTAAATATGATAGACAAGAATGTAAATATGAGATGCAATCCATTCTTTATCCTTTAAATTTAAGTGATGGCTTGGAATTTAAATATGAATGCAAAGCTCAAAATAAATATGTAATGCATAAGCTTGAATTTAAATATGAATGCTAGTCCATTTCATTTCTTATTAGAGCTCATACAAGACTTTAGAGGAACTTAAACCTCAACCCAAACTTATCATGTCAAGGTGAAGTAAAAACAAGAGTGAACCTCAAGGGTTCTTTAAAACACAAAGTTTCTTTTCTTGAAATGTAAACATAAATAACATTTTTTATTAAAACTCAAGCTCTAGAGGCCTCATTGTGATGAACACATTGTCATCATCTAGAAGCTCTCATCATCAAGCCATTGTGAACCTTAATGGCCAACATGGCCGAAAATGTGAAGGAAGAAAAGGAAAAGGAACCGAAACTTTTAAGAAGAAAAGGAAACATTTGAAACTCTAGAGACCATGATCTTGATGATGCATTAACACCAACATCATGAGTCCTCATCATTGAGTTCATGTTAACCATTTTAAAACATCATCAAAGTGAAAGGTTTCAAGGATTCAAGAAGAAAACTAAAAACATCTTTAACTTCAAGAACAAAGATCAAGCTTTAGAGATTATTCAAGTGATAAACATCATCATGAAACCTCATCATCAAGCTCTCATTCCTTTGATCTTCAAGCCTCATGGCCAAAAACAAAGAGGAGAAGAAGAAGAAAAGAAGTTCTAAAAAAAGATCAAGAGAAACTATGAACACATAAAGAGATTAAGAACTTTAAATGAAAGAACTCTTGAAAGAAAATCCCTACCTAGTGGTTTGAAGATTGGGATAAGAGAAGAGGATGAAGAACTTGAAGAACTTGAAGACTTGAACTTGAGAGAAAAAGGAAACTTTGAAGTGCTCTTTGAAAACTTACACTTAGCAAATGAACCCAAAATGATGCAAGTTCACCCAAGCAAGCTATTTATAGAGAAATGAAACAAATGCAAGGGTTCAAGGAGGAGGGAAGGCTTCGGCCATTTATAGCATCATGGGCAGCCCCCATGTGTTCCATGAGGTAAGATGTTGTGATCTTGAGGCATGGTGAGGTATGGTTCAAAGTATGGTGAGGTATGGTTCAAGGTATGGCTTCAAGCATGGTTCTTTGAGTGAGAAACAATTCAACATGTGTTGTAAAAGGGAGAGAGATGGGCATCAGCCATGGGGAGGGTTTTCTTGCATTTTAATTGTAGTTTAGAGTTGTGTTTAGGTGTATCTTTGATTAGGATTAAGATTAGGAATTTGTAAGAAGGTGTTTAGGTGAGAAAATGGATAATCAAGGTTGTCAAGACATAATTAAGGAGTGGTCTTGCTTCATTAGTGAGTTATAAACTCATTTTAGTGTATAAACAATTCTAGACACAATTCCTTGATTTAAGGAATTGGAGAGAGAAAACACTATTCAAGATTTCAAGAGTGAAATCTTGAGTTTTAGAAAAGAGATTTAAATCTAATCTAAGCAATCTTAGGTTCTAATTAATTTTAATAATTTATTTTGACTCTAGATTAATTATGGAAATTAATTAATCTTCGATTAGAGCCTAATATTGCTTAGGTTTGCTTAATTACATCATTAAGCTCAAAAACACTATTCTAGGGGTAAAATCGTAATTTTGCACCAAAACTGCCTGGGACCACCGGGACTCAAACAGATGCTTTGAAACATGTAAAAACATGGTTTTAAACCTCTGGGGAAAGTTCCAGGCTCAAACAGCACCTTCACCCGCGTAAAAACGCTATAGGGTATTTTGGTCATTTTGACCCGAAACTGCAGAAAATGAGATTTTCGCCTCCAAAACCACTCAAGGGTTATTCAATCCCCTTCAAACATTGAGTTGGCCCTTCGAGGATTGCCAGGTCGGCCATCCTCGAATTCCGGGCCAAAAATGACCTCAGGGGCATTTTGGTCATTTTCCACTCAGACAGAAAATCAGGGTGTTACAACATAAATATTCCCTTAACTAGCCAAACCCCTAAATCGGGTAACTCAAATGTCCAATCATTTTCTTATGCATCTAAGGGACTAATTAACATTATTACCACTAATTATTAACCTCTAGAACACCATTAATGAAAGTTGGACAGCATAGGTAGTAAATGAATTTCTATGATTTAAAGTGCTCTAGAAGTTGCATTTTACGCCCTTTCTCGTTACTGGTTTTTCTTATGATGCTAAAATTAATTCCTAAATTATTTATGAGTCGTTATCTCTCAAGTAAATATGGTATAACATGATTTTACAAACTCTAAAGGTGCTAGAACAGAACGCATAATTCTTTTCCTTAGGAGTTCTAGAAATCACATTTTTATGGTTTTCTAGTTACTAGTTTCACTTTTAGTGCCAACGGTCAATCTTACACCAAATGTTACCAAGTTTTTCATGATCAAACAATCCAAACAGATTTTCATCATATTAAAACAGTTTTGGTAGCGGCTAAAATTAAATGGGTCAAAGACTTGCAAAATTCTAACTTTACGGTTTTCCTAGAAGGCTAGTTTCCTTTCTATCATGTATAGGATGATTCCTCCATCAATAATTATAATTTTTACACATTCTAACACATCAAACATCATCATACAGTAGCAAACTTGCCAAGACAGTAACCAAAAAGTTTAATTGTAAAGAAAACACATAAAATCACGTTTCTAAGGCATATAAATTACTAGCTTCTCTTGGAATCAATTTAGAACTTCTAAAACTCTTGAAAGCCAATTTTATTTTCTTAAGGGTGCTAAAAAAAAAGGCCATAGGGTAGTAGCTAAATTAAAATATTCTTGAAAGAGGTTTAATCCATGAAATCGTGTTTGTAGCTCTCTTTAAACTCTTACTACCTAAGAAAAATCTTAGGACATAGATTATTAGCCTTTGTGAATAAATGAAACTTATACCAAGCTCATCATCATCACATGGCCGAGATTATGCATTCACAAGAATACCTCCACATCCAAACTTTTTTCTTCAGATAAAAGGGCAAGTCTTTGAGCTCTAGGAACTTTTAGTGATGGCAAAACCATAAACATGCTATGCACTTCATTTTATTCTTTATTACAAAAGAAAGTGAGAGCTTCAAAGTAAATATGAGATGCAAGTTCATTTTTAATCCTTGAGTTTAGGTGATTGCTTGCAATATAAACATGCTGGACAAGAAATATAAATATGAAATGCAAGTTCATTTATTATCTTTAAGCTTTAAGTGATAACTTGGAAATAAATATGATATGCAAGTCCAATTCTTTATTTTAGTGCTCTAGGCCCCTTAGAGTATTTACTCTAAATCGACAATCAACTTTAAGGTTGAAATAGGTAGGCTTCAAGATTAATTATTAGGTGATGACAAGGAAATATAAACATGAATGCAAAGCTTGAATATAAATATGCCATGCAAGGACTTGAAATATAAATATGAATGCAAGTTCATTTTATGTCTTACTAGAGCTCATTCAAGACTTTAAAGGAACATAAACCTCAACCCCAAACATATCTCAGCAAAATAAAGCAAGTTATAGAGTTCTTTGTACCAAGGTTTCAAATAAAACCTTATGGTGTGAACCTCATTATCAAGCTCATGGAAATGGATTTGAGAGAATAAATCAAGCTATTAACCTTCCATATTCTTTTAAAATAAAAACCCCAAACTTGAAGAAAAGGAAACATGGTTGAAGCCAAGGAGGAAGAAAAGAGAAATCTTTGGGACTCTAGAGGCATGACTTAGTGATATACTAACACCATCATCATGTGCTCTCATCCTTGAGTTATTTTTCCTTCAAAACAAAAATCAAAAACCAAATCCTTTACAAGGAAAGAAAAGGAGAAACTGAAAGCATTCTTGGTCCAAGAACCAAGTTCCGAGCTTTAGAGGTTACATAAGTGATGACTCTCATGATCATCATCTTGAAACCCTCATCATCAAGCCAACATTTTAAAGTTTTAAAGGCTCCAAGGCCAAAAAACAAAGAGAGAGAGAAAGAAGTTCAAAAAGCCAAGAGAAACCAACAAAACTTGTCTTTAAACAAACATCAAAGGATTAAAGCAATTTAGAACAACATTCCCTACCATAAGAACTTTTCTTTAGCAAGATGTAGAGCTTGATCCTTTGAAGAGAACAAGAAGAAAAGTCTTCCTTGATGCTTGGAGGTGTGTTCGGTCGTGGAGAGAAAGAAAGGAAGAAAGTTGTGTTTTCTTGAGTTTGATCTTTGGAAAGGTAAGGCTAAGTGTTTAGAAGGTAGTGTATGGTTGAGGGGTGGTTCTTTGTGAGTAAGAAGAAGATGAAAATAACTCTTGAGAGAAAATGAGAGAAACTCAAGAATGCTCTTTGAAGCTTGAACTTAACAAATGAAGTACAACCAAGTCCATCTAGGCATGGTATTTATAGAGAAATGAAACAAATGAAGATACATGGAGGAAGAGTGGAGGCCATGACCTCATGTTCCATGAGGTGAGAGAATTTGTTCCTTGAAGGTATGGTGAGGTATGGTGGTGGGTATGGCTAGGTATGGTGAGGTATAGTCTCAAGCATAGCTCCAAGTAAATTTTGATTTGGAGTTAAAATAAATTAATTCTTTTAAATGGAGGAAGAGAAGGAGTGGCGTTTTTTCTTCTTAATTAGGGGAGGAAAATCACAATTTAATATGTATTAGGAGTAAGCTTAGGGGTAGTATTCGACCAGGCTAAAGATTAGAGTTTTGTGACTAAGTGTTTAGGTAAGTAAGTAGGTAATAAGGGCCATATAAGACTAGATTAGAAGGTGGTCTCTCTAAATTAATGAAGTCAAACTTCATTGACTTGGAATCCAATGCCAACATGTTTCCTTGATTTAGGGAATTGGACAGAGAAAACACTTTTTCTATATTTCTTTCTTAAAGAATTAAAACTAGAAAAGAGTTTTGAGTTTCTCTAAGTAATCTTAGGTTCTAATTAACTTCAATTAATTATTTTGACTATAAATTAGTAATTAGAATTTACTAATATTTAATTATAGCCTAATATTGCTTAGGTTTCGCTAAACACATCATTAGGCCCAAAATGTACTGTGTAAGGGCAAAATCGTAATTTTTCACAAAAACTGGCCGGGACCACTGGGACGTAAATAGACATGTCTAGACTCATAAAAAATCATTTTAAACCTTTCGGGAAAGTTCTGGGCTCGATGGCACTTATACCCGCGTAAAAACGCTATAGGGGTATTTTGGTTATTTTGACCCGAAAGTTTAGAAAAAGAGATTTTTTTGCTCTATTAACATTCATTCACATGCAATCCCCTTCAATCATTGAGTTGACCCTTCGAGGACTGCTGGGTCGGCCATCCTTGAATTCTGGGTGAAAAATGACCTTAGGGCGTTATAGATGTACTCCGGATAGGCATGAATGGCAGAGGCAGCGTCGAGGGTGCGACAGATACGCTCTCCTCGGGGGTGTGTGCGCTCGAAGAGTAGGTCGTCGGTGAAGGGCGAAGTCGGTGTGAACTGGAAGCTCATAACTGGCTGAGCAAAAGGGCGATCCAGGAACACGAACATGCGGATTGAACAACAGCCTACAAAATGATAGGACTAGTGCATGGTGTCAAAATGCAGCTCCTGTAACACCCCGATTTTTCTGTCTGAGGGAAATGACCAAAATGCCCCTGAGGCCATTTCCTAACCCGAACTCGAGGGTAACCAACTTGGTCATCCTCAAAGGGTCAACTCAATGTTTGAAGGGGATTGAATGGCCTTTGAATGCTTCCAGAGGTGAAAATCTCGTTTTCCGCAGTTTCGGGTCAAAATGACCAAAATACCCCTATAGCGTTTTTACGCGGGTGAAGGTGCCGTTTGAGCCCGGAACTTTCCCCAGAGGTTTAAAAACATGTTTTCATGTGTCTAGAGGTTTCTATTCAAGTCCCGGTGGTCCCGGGCAGTTTTAGTGCAAAATTACGATTTTGCCCCTAGAATAGTGTTTTTGAGCTTAATGACGTAATTAAACAAACCTAAGCAATATTAGACTCTAAACGAAGATTAATTTATTTCCCTAATTAATCTAGAGTCAAAATAATTTATTAAAGTTAATTAGAACCTAAATTTGCTTAGATTAAACTTAAATCCCTTTTTAGAACTCAAGACTCCTAGTCTTGGAATCTTGAATAGTATTTTCTCTCTCCAATTCCTTAAATCAAGGAAATGTGTCTAGAGTTGTTTAAACTCTAAATTGAGGATTTAACTCACTAATGGTGCAAGACCACTCCTTAATTATGTCTAGACCACCTTAATTATCCATTTCCCTTGCCTAAACACTTTCCTACAAATTCCTAATCTTAAGCATAATCAAAGATACACCTAAACACAACTCTAAACCACAATTAAAATGCAAGAAACTCTCCTCCCTTGGCTGATGAAGTTTCGGCCAGCACACTCCACATTGGCCACATGTTTAATTGTTTTCTCACTCAAAGAACCATGCTTGAGCCATACCTTAAGCCATACCTCACCATGCCTCAAGAACACATTATCTCACCTCATGGAACTCATGGAATGCCTCCATTCTGCACCTCATGGCCGAACACCTTCAGCCCACACACACACTTCATTTGTTTCATTTCTCTATAAATAGAATGCCTTGAGGAGCTTGCACCACTTTTAGATCATTTGCCAAGTTTAGGAAACACTCAAAGCTTTTCTTTTCTCTCAAAGTTCTAGTGTTCTTCAAGTTCTTCAAGCTCTTCAAAGTTCTTCATCATCTTCATCTTCTTCTTCCATCTTCAAGTTCATCACACCAAGTAGGGATTTTCTTTCATGTATTCTTTTCTTTAAAGTTCTTGTTTCAAGCTTGATGTTCATAGTTTCTCTTGCTTCTCTTTAGAACTTCATTTCCACTCCTTTTTCCTTTTCATTTTCGGCCATAGGCCTTGGAGAACAAAGGAATGAGAGCTTGATGATGAGAGTTTCATGATGATGTTCATCACTTGAAACAAACTCTAGAGCTTGATCTTTGTTCTTGAGCAAAAATGTTCCTAGTTCTTCCTTTCTTGAACCCTTGAGAACTTTAGTTTTGATGGTGATTCAAAATGGTTTTAAGGACTCAATGATGAGGTCTCATGATTTTGGTGTTATTATATCATCAAGATCATGGACCCTAGAGTTTTAAAATGTTCCTTTTTCCTTTTGAAGTTTCGGCCCCTTTTCCTTTCTTTTTCTAAGTTTCTTGGTTTGATTCCTAAAAATATTATGTTGAGTTCTAAGAACTCTAGACTATATCATATCTTGGTTTAATGAGTTTGGGTTGAGGTTTAAGTTCCTTTAAAGTCTTGTTAGGAGCTCTAGAAAGATAAAACGAAGTTGCATAATTTATTTTATGCTTGCATTCATATTTACATTCTTGCTATGCATCTTTATTTTCAAGCTATCACCTAAGAACATAAAGATTAAAATGGAACTTGCATCTTCACTTAATTTAATTCTCAAAGCCTTTCTATTTCGGCCTTAAAGTCGATTGTTGTTGGGCCTAGAGCACTAAAATAAAGAATTGAACTTGCATTATCACCTAATTAATCTCTCGAATGCCTATCTATTTCGGCCTTAAAGTCGATTGTTGTTGGGCCAAGAGCACTAAAATAAAGAATTGAATCTTGCACATTTACTTTCAAGCTTGCACGTTTAAGATTATGCCTCGCATATTTACTTTCAAGCTTGCACGTTTAAGTTTATGCCTTGCATATTTAATTTAAGTCATCACTTTACTTTGTAAGTTAGATTAAAAATGAAAAGCATGAGCACGTTTATTTTATGTCGTAACTTAAGAACCTAGAGCTCAAAGACTTGCCCATTTCATTCCAAGTTAAAGTTTAATGTGAAACCATTCTTTGAATGCATATGTTCGGCCAAGTAGTGATGATGGACTTGCAATGAGTTTTCATCTAGCTACAAGGACCAATAGTCTATGTTCTAAGTTTTTCTTAAAAGCTTCACAAACCTTTTCACGGTTATGTTATCAAGAGTTATGACTTCATTCCCTTTTAGGAGATGAAATATATTTTGGTCATTGACCTAAGGCTTCTCTTAGCCTCTTGATGAATTAAAATGATTTGCAAAGAGTTTTAGAAATTCTAAATTGATTCCAAGAGAAACTAGTTAACTTATATACCTAGAAATGTCAATTTAACTCTCTTATTAAAGTTAAATGTTTTCAGTTCTGATATGATGAGTGTGATGCTGTATGATGATGTTTTGATGTGTTGGAATGTGTGAAAATATCATATGATGATGTAGAAGCGATCCTATGCATGATAGGTAAGAAACTAGCTAACTAGAAATACCGTAAAGCTAGAATTTAACATAGTTTTGACCCATTTGTTTATGGAACTAATCCAAACTGTTTTAATGGGAACCTAATCAGCTTTAGATTGTTTAGACATGAAAAACTTGGTATCATTTGAGGTAGAATTGAATTCTAGCACCTATAGGGAAACTAGTAACTAGAAAACCGTAAAAATGCAATGTAGAACTCTTAGAACATTTATTTTTCTGGATTCTATCCAGCACCCTTACAACATGATAAATATGATTAATAATTAGTCCTTAAGCATGGGAATGCCTCATAATTGATTTAGATTTAATCCATAGCGCCTTAGGCGAAGACGGAACCAAGAAAGGGTCTAAAACGTAAGTTCTAGAATCCCGTAAATACAAGTTAGAGGTTTCACCCTATGCTATTCAGATTTAAAAGTAAATGTGAGGATTATGAATGATGTTTAATTATGAGCCCTTAGATCCATAAAATATGAGCGACGGATGTTAGAGAATCATATCTCATAATTAAGACCCGTAAGGGTCAAAGCATAAGCTACCGTAAGGATAAACGGTTGAAAGATCTATGATGATGCATGTGTTATGTAAATGATGATGATATTATTCATATGATGGATTCATGAGGATATATGTTTATGTGGCATAAAGCAAATTTGGAAGGAATTCGGTGTAATGCCATCGTGTCACCAATTCCCAGCAAATTTGGGGACTTAAAGAGATTTTGAAAATTAAGGTACTAAGATGGGTTCTAGGATGACACCGATTCGGCCGAGCACCTCCATAGAACTCATGTGACATCGGTACCATTTTATACTCTTAGGTGACATCGGTTCGGCCGAGCACCCCTAAGAGAATTGCCCCCTAACCCGTACTCAGATAGTCGGGATTTATGATTTATGATACGCTTATCGTTAAGTGGTAAGTAAGAACTAGTGACGACTAGTTAATGTATGAGCTCATAACCTAGATGTATGACACGTTCTGGGTGACACCGGTTCGGCCGAGCACCCCCAGTTCGATTGTCTTTTAGGGTGGCCCATGAGGAAGAGATGTTTCATGATTATGATTATGTCACTAAGTTTGTCCCATATGAACGTTTCTATTGCCACTTTATGTCACTAAGTATGATGATGCTTGATGTTATGTTTATGTATGTGCATTAGATAGTGCCATGCATACATCCTCTATTATGGACCTTGGCTAAACTATGTTTAGAACTTGAAAATGGACACAATGCATGCTCACTCATTTGAATAATTAAACCCAAGGTTCTTGAGGACGTAGATGATGACACCTAGGTAGTAGGAGGCCCTACTGAGATTCTTTAGCAAGATTCTCACTCCCTCTATCTCTTTCTTTCCGTCACGTCTTCAGATGGCGACGTTCGTAGTGTTCGTGGACACGCCGACGTGGGAGGTGCACCATGACTGTAACACCCCGATTTTTCTGTCCGAGGGAAATGACCAAAATGCCCCTGAGGTCATTTCCTGACCCGAGCTCGAGGGTAACCAACTCGGTCATCCTCGAAGGGTCAACTCAATGTTTGAAGGGGATTGAATGGCCTTTGAATGCTTTGAGCGAAAATTTCGTTTCATGATTTGGTCAAAATGACCAAAATACCCCTATAGCGTTTTTACGCGGGTAAAGGTGCCGTTTGAGCCCGGAACTTTCTCCAGAGGTTTAAAAACATGTTTTCATATGTCTAGAGGTCTCTGCTTAAGTCCCGGTGGTCCCGGGCAGTTTTAGTGTAAAATTACGATTTTGCCCCTAGAATAGTGCTTTTGAGCTTAATGACGTAATTAAGCAAACCTAAGCAATATTAGACTCTAAACGAAGATTAATTTATTTCCCTAATTAATCTAGAGTCAAAATAATTTATTAAAGTTAATTAGAACCTAAAATTGCTTGGATTAAACTTAAATCCCTTTTTAGAACTCAAGACTCCTAGTCTTGGAATCTTGAATAGTGTTTTCTCTCTCCAATTCCTTAAATCAAGGAAATGTGTCTAGAGTTGTTTAGACTCTAAATTGAGGATTTAACTCACTAATGGTGCAAGACCACTCCTTAATTATGTCTAGACCACCTTAATTATCCATTTCCCTTGCCTAAACATTTTCTTACAAATTCCTAATCTTAAGCATAATCAAAGATACACCTAAACACAACTCTAAACCACAATTAAAATGCAAGAAACTCTCCTCCCTTGGCTGATGAAGTTTCGGCCAGCACACTCCACATTGGCCACATGTTTAATTATTTTCTCACTCAAAGAACCATGCTTGAGGCCATACCTTGAACCATACCTCACCATACCTTAAGCCATACCTCACCATGCCTCAAGAACACATTATCTCACCTCATGGAACTCATGGATGCCTCCAATTCTGCACCTCATGGCCGAAAACACCTTCGGCCCTCACCCCCTCCATTTGTTTCATTTCTCTATAAATAGAATGCCTTGAGGAGCTTGCACCACTTTTAGATCATTTGCCAAGTTTAGGAAACACTCAAAGCTTTTCTTTTCTCTCAAAGTTCTAGTGTTCTTCAAGTTCTTCAAGCTCTTCAAAGTTCTTCATCATCTTCATCTTCTTCTTCCATCTTCAAGTTCATCACACCAAGTAGGGATTTTCTTTCATGTATTCTTTTCTTTAAAGTTCTTGTTTCAAGCTTGATGTTCATAGTTTCTCTTGCTTCTCTTTAGAACTTCATTTCCACTCCTTTTTCCTTTTCATTTTCGGCCATAGGCCTTGGAGAACAAAGGAATGAGAGCTTGATGATGAGAGTTTCATGATGATGTTCATCACTTGAAACAAACTCTAGAGCTTGATCTTTGTTCTTGAGCAAAAATGTTTCTAGTTTTTCCTTTCTTGAACTCTTGAGAACTTTAACTTTGATAATGTTTTAAAATGACTCTATGAACTCAATGATGAGGTCTCATGATGTTGGTGTTAATATATCACCAAGATCATGGATTCTAGAGTTTCAAATATTTCTTTTCTTTCCTTGAAGTTTCGGCCATTACCTTTCCTCTTACATGCAAAATGTTTGATTTTCTAAACATGTTATGTTGAGTTCTAAGAACTCTAGACTTTTACTTTGTCTTGGTTTGATGAGTTTGGGTTGAGGTTTAAGTTCCTTTAAAGTCTTGCTAAGAGCTCTAGAGAGATAAAATGAACTTGCATAATTTAATTTATGCTTGCATTCATATTTACATTCTTGCTATGCATCTTTACCTTCTAGCTATCACCTAAGAACATAAAGATTAAAATGAAACTTGTATCATCACTTAATTTAATTCTCGAAGCCTTTCTATTTCGGCCTTAAAGTCGATTGTTGTTGGGCCTAGAGCACTAAAATAAAGAATTGAACTTGCATTATCACCTAATTAATTTCTCGAATGCCTATCTATTTCGGCCTTAAAGTCGATTGTTGTTGGGCCAAGAGCACTAAAATAAAGAATTGAACCATGCATATTTACCTTCAAGCTTGCACGTTTAAGTTTATGCCTCGCATATTTACTTTCAAGCTTGCACGTTTAAGTTATGCCTTGCATATTTAAATTTAAGTCATCACATTACTTTGTAAGCAAGATTAAAAATGAAAAGCATGAGCACGTTTAGTTTATGTCGAAACTTAAGAACCTAGAGCTCAAAGACTTGCCCATTTCATTCCAAGTTAAAGTTATATGTGAATGTATTCCTTGAATGAATAATTTTGGCCAAGTAGTGATGATGGACTTGCAATGAGTTTTCATCTAGCTACTAGGACCAATAGTCTATGTTTTAAGTTTTCCTTAAAGCTTTACAAATCTTTATAAGGTTTTGTCATCACAAGTTGTGATTTTATTATCTTTTAGGGGATGGAATATGTTTTGGTCAGTGACCTAAGGCTTCACTTAGCCTCTTGATGAATTAAAACGTTTTGCAAAAAGTTTTAGAAGTTCTAGATCGATTCCAAGAGAAACTAGTTAACTTATGTACCTAGAAATGTCAATTTAACTTTCTCATTTAAGTTAAATGTTTTCGGTTCTGATGTGATGAGTGTGATGCTGTATGATGATGTTTTGATGTGTTGGAATGTGTAAAAATATCATATGATGATGTAGAAGCGATCCTATGCATGATAGGTAAGAAACTAGCTAACTAGAAATACCGTAAAGCTAGAATTTAACATAGTTTTGACCCATTTGTTTATGGAACTTTTCCAAACTGTTTTAATGGGGACATAATCAGATTTAGATTGTTTAGACATGAAAAACTTGGTATCATTTGAGTTAGAATTGAATTCTAGCACCTATGGGGAAACTAGTAACTAGAAAACCGTAAAAATGCAAATGTAGAACTCTTAGAACATTTAATTTTCTGGATTCTGTCCAGCACCCTTACAACATGATAAACATGATTAATAATTATTCCTTAAGCATAGGAATTGTAACGCCCCAATTTTTTACTGTAATTTTTACTGTCATTAGAAATTACTCAATTACCGAATTACCGTAGGTAATTATTACATAAAATTTGAGGCCGAACAATCCTCAATAAAGGAATATAACATTAGAAGAGAGGTTAGGAACGATTCATGCGAGAGTCGCAAATCCCGAATTTCTGTACGTATAAAATGACCAAAATGTCCCTGAAGTTATTTTACTCAGAAAATGAGGATTGTGGGCCCCACATATTCTCAAGGGGATGTTTTGAGAATAATAAGGGATTGTTTGTGTTATATGTGTTAATAGAGCAGAAGAATCTCAATTTTGAGTTCCGACGCACGAAAAGACCAAAACGCCTCAAGGTGTTTTTAACTCTGATGTGCGTGCCGACTGAGCCCGAACCTCACTAAAATGTTTTAAAATGTGTTTTTAAGCCATGATTAACCATTGGTTAAGCTCGGGTGGCCTTGGGCGCTTTTAAGTGAAAGTACGATTTTGCCCCAGTTTTTGGCGCTTTGCGAATTTCGGGATTTTCGATTCATATACCGAAACCTAAGCAATATTAGGCTCAAATTAAAGCTTATTAAATTCTAAATATTAATCTAGATTCAAAATTATGTATTTAGATTGATTAGAACCCAAAATTGCTCAAAAACACCCAAATTGCTTACTAATTCACTTAAGGCCTTAACCGTAAATTCTCTAAATTACATGAATACCTTGGCTACACCTAAATAATGCATGGAACACACAAATTTCACTTCTTTGGGCTCTAATGCACGAAATTATTGATGCCATTATGCAGCTGAATTATTTCCAAAAGTTGCACTAAAACAAAATGCCAAAATGTCACCATAAGAGACATAATTCCTTAATTTCATACAACTTTGTCTAAAATGATTTTTCCTCCATTATTACTCCTGAAAAATTCTGACAACTACCTCCTCATTTTGGCCAATTAGAAGCCTCAAAATCTTCTATAAATAGGCTTGCTTGAGTGGTCTTGGAATGCTTGGTTCATAACTAGTTTTTAGGAGCACCAAAACTTTCTTTCTTCCTCCTCTTTGGCTGAATTCTTTCTTCAATTTTTCAAAGAGATTTTGTGTCATTTCACTTCAAGAAATCAAGTTCTCTTCCTCTTCTTCAACTCAGATTAGGTAGGGAGTAGTTTCTAAATTTATTTCTATGCTTTGAGGAGTTGTGTTTTTAGCTCAAAATGATGAAATTATGAACTTGCCTTAGCTTTTCATTTTGGTTTTCCTCTTCAATTTTTCTTTAACCAATTCAACCATATGGCCTAGGTGGAACTAAGATGATGGCTTGATGATGAGGACCTTGAGGGTGGGTTGTAAATCCATCACAAGTTAGGCCTCTAAAGCTTGAAAATTCCACTTGATGCAAAACCTTAAAGAATAATGCTTTATGATGCTAAAACAAAGATTTTTAGTTTAGAACTTGAAAGATGTATTTTTTCCTTTTATGTTTTATTTCTTGTTAAGATATGTATTGGGTTGAATTTATAATTCTTTTAAAGTCTTGAAGGAGCTCTAGTAAAGAAACAAAATGAATTTTGCATCCATGATTAAGTTTATGCTTTGCATAACCATGTTTACCTTCTATGTCATCACTAAATTTTCAAGAATGAATAAATGAACTTGCATTTCTCATGTTTAAATTCCAAGCTTGTATTTCATGTTTATGTTTCAAGTCATCACTTAATCTTTCAAGATAATTAAGAGGTTGCATCTCATATTTAATCTATGCTCTCACTATATTTTATAATGGCTAAAAGAATCAACGCATGACATGTTTATTTTATGCCATCACCTAAAGATCCTAGAGCTTAAAGACTTGCCCATGTATCACAAGCAAAGAAATATGATTATTGGAGTTAAAGAATTTATTCTTTAAAAAGTCTTGAGATTGGAGCTTAAAAAGATGTAATAATAATTCTCTTCTCCCTCTACTGGTCCTGTGCGGACTACCGCCGCTCCGGTTTCTTAATATTCTCTTCTCCCTCTACTGGTCCTGTGCGGACTACCGCCGCTCCGGTTTCTTAATATTCTTTTCTCCCTCTACTGGTCCTGTGCGGATTACCGCCGCTCCAGTTTCTTGTATCATGTTTATATTTCAAGTTCTTGCATCATGTTTAATTTTCAAGTCATCACCTTAAATCTTAAAGATAAAGAAATGGAATTGCATATCATGTTTATAATTCCAAGCTATCACCTTATAAAGATAAGATTAAAATAAGGTTGCATAGCATGTTTATAATTCTAAGATGTCACCTAAATCTCTAAAGCTCAAGACTTACTCCTTTTATCTTAAGTGAGAATTTTAATTGTGAAGATCCTCCCAAATTTGACAAAAGAACTAGTTTCTAAATGAGTTTTATGGCTTTGCAAGGATTTTATGGGGAACTAGTATTTTATATGCACTTAAAATATGATTCTATGTAATTGCATGAGGTTCATGATTCGGCCACTGATCTGAGTTTAGTATCAATGTGTGATAATGATTTGATATGATTGAAGTTGTGATAATTATGGTTTATTGTTAAGAGAATGATTCATAATTGGTTTAGTAACTAATTAGTTCTATAATTGATAATTCTATGTAAGGATTGGATGCTTATTAAGTACTTGATATCATTGAATGATTTCCTGACTTGCATGTTATAGTTGCTGTTGCAAATAATAAGAATGCTTATACATGAAATGTTCTTATGTAAAATTCACCTTTGTTGCTAGAAGAAAGTGTATCATTGTAAAAGTGTAATTTGGAAAGGTTACGGCTAAGGAAAGACTTGGTATTTAAGCGTGTCCATTGTGACCCACCTCTCTTTCTGGGAATCTCCCATATGCATGATTACAGTTGATATATATTATTCTAGCTTAAGACTATAAATGAGAAAATGTTATGATGTTTATGAATTGTATTATGATATAACATGCAAAGATTTAATGGTGACTTAAACTTATAAGAAAATGATCCTTTGGAACCATCAGACTATAGGTGGTGAAAAGGTGATTTTAGCCGCCTAACCCCTTCTCTCAAAAGGGTAGAGTCGGGACTTTAGCTTATCAAAAGGGATAAGTATATGCTAGTGACGACTAGTAAAGTATGAGCTCATAATCTAAATTACTCCCAAAAGGGTGGAGTATAGGGTGGCCCAAGGAAAATAATGATGATGATAAGATTTTAAGTCACCTAAGGCACTAAAGAAATGAAATATGTGCACTGTGTCCATGTGTAGCTAATATTATATGACGTTCTTTTATGCATGTTATTTTGATAATGATGATGAGGAATATGATGTAATGATAAAGGAAAAGTTCATTGTAAATATGACATGTTAAGAATAAGATGCATTATAAGACGATGATTAAAAATTGACGAACCTCGGTTAAGTATTTGTCAGAACTTAAAATGAATCTTTGCATGCTCACTATTTTAGAATAATCCCGAGGTTCTGGGGACTTTGATGATGACACTGTAGAAGGAGGTACCTTCTTGAGAATTCTTTAGCAAGATTCTCACTCCCTTTTCTTTATTTCCGTCATTGTCTCCAGATTCAAATGGCGACATTCGTCCTGTTCGTTGATACCCCTACTTGGGAATTCCACTATGATCCGGTGCATCGCTCGTATCATTTTGAAGGAGGTGCGTGATTCGTGTTTTTATTTACATAGGTCGCCCATTTGCACATCCTGTCCCTAGTTATCGATTTTCTCCTACTTCACCCTATGGCGATGAAATGGTTCTCGAACTTGCACGACCACTTGATGAAAGGATGTTACGTTCTTATCCCGCTTCATCTCTGTCCATGGATTTCCAGAGTATGTTCCGAGACGAGATATTCTCAAACCGATCCTTCAGAGGACACTCCTACTCATGTATATTCTGAGAGCTCTGCTCCTACTCCCACACGTGTAAGAGAGGGTAGTGAGGAAACAGTTGTTCAGCCGAGGTTAGCGAGAAGGCCGTCCATGCGACTCTCACTGGTGCATCTCGTGTGTCCCTCCCGAGGAGCTCATCGATGGATCGGATTTATTCCCCATTTTCGTGACTGGTGGCCATAGAAGGTTCTTAGTAGACTTATGTGTGATCATGCACCCTAGTTTTAGGATAACCTTCCGGCTTATGGAGTTATCTAGTTTAGGGCATGAATTTCCTTAAGTATATTTTCTTTTATGGGTTTGCATAAGATAATGATGTATGAACATAACCCACCCTTTGAGTGAGGTTATTGTATGTAAATATATGCTATAATGTGCTTATGGATGTTATATGATGGAGCCTAAGTGATATGATGTGATATATTCTTAAACGTCTTATTATACTCCGCTTACTCGTTCACGTTGTACTCGGCTCACGTTTTCAATTATGTGTTTAAAAAAAAAAAAAGGCTCGTAATTTCACTAAGTATTTTCAAATTATGAAGAAAGAACCAAAGCAAGGAGTAAAGTCTAGTCATTAATCAGATTCAACCTAGGTGTATCTGGTTAATTACTAGGTGTTCTGCTTTAGTATCGAGGCGATTCGATTCTCATGGAGCCTGAGGATTGGACTAGCTATGCTTCTAAAGCATAATACGTTAGTGACGTCATGTGTAGATGTTTATCATTAGGATGAGCTTGGGGAGTAGAAATACATGACTCTTTGTATGTTGAAAGTGCCATGGTAACTTGCTCACTTTGCATGGAATATTGGGCCTGATCACCTCAGTGTTGCTGTTTTGTGTGTATAGGGACCAATGGCACGTCGACAACAGACTAGGAGCGCAACACAAAATAATCACGACAACGAGACAGCCGAAGCACTCCGCGACGTAGCAAGGACCATGAGAATGATGATGGAACGAATGGATCAGGATCGTCAAGCCAATATGAATCAGCGACATGAGATTCTTGAACATGCCTGTTTCCGGGAGTTTCGTAAGGCAAACCCACCGGTTTTCAAGGGGACACTGAATCCAAATATTGCAGATGAATGGATTCGGAATATTGAGAAGGTCTTTGCTGTAGTCCCATGCTCGGAGGAGCAAAAGGTCACCTTCGCTACTCATATGCTTGAGGGTGATGCCAGTTTCTGGTGGACAGGTGTTCGAAGACTCCTGGAGACGACCGATGTGGACATTGATTGGGAACTATTCAAGGTCCATTTTTACGAAAAGTACTTTCCAGAGTCAATTAGAAATGCCAAGGACATTGAATTCATGCAACTTGTCCAGGGGAATATGAATGTGGCCCAAGACATCGCCAGATTTGAAGAACTCATTAAGTTCTCAAGAATGTACCAAGGAAATCCTGATGAGTACTTGAAATGCATTAAATACGAGTCAGGGTTGAAGGTGAACTTAATGTGGCAGTTGCACATTTGGAGATTAGGGATTTCTCTACCCTAGTTAACAAATGTCGGATTATTGAACATGGTCGGAGAGAACTAAACGCCCCAAAGTCAGATAATATTACCAAAAAGTTGACACCTCAAGGTCAGCAGTTCAAGAGGCAGAATCGACCTCCATTTCCCCCTCAATCAAGACCACAAGGGACACAAAGAAATTTTCAACAAGGAAGGCCAAACAACAACAATCACTATAATAACAACCGCTACAACAATAACCCCAGTAACAATCACAACAACAACAATAACAACAATAAAGGGAAAGCACCACAAAGAGGTCCAAAGAAGACCTCCACGGCTGCGCCATCCATGGAATGTCCCAAGTGCGGCAAGAATCATGGGAGCATGCCATGTCGAGCCGGAACAAACGTGTGCTATCGGTGTGGAAAACCAGGTCATTACTGCCGAGAATGCACTGAAAGGAACCCGCCAACCCCCAATCCCAAGCCACAATACCAGCGAAGGGTATTTACTGTTAATCCTGAAGAAACAACGAAGTCACGAAATCTCGTGGAAGGTAAGGGTAATATGCATGGTAAAGACTTAATTGTACTATATGATTCTGGCGCTTCTCATTCTTTAATCTCCCATTCATGTGTTAAAAGCCTTAATTTACCTATGTCTGAGCTTCCTTTTGACCTTATTGTTTCTACCTGACCGAAAACCCGTTAGGACTTGTAAATGTTGTTTAGATTGTAGTTTTATTATAGATAATAGATCCTTTGTTTTAGATCTTATTTGCTTACCCATGCGAGGTTTAGATGTGATTCTTGGCATGGATTGGCTTGAGGCCAACCGTGTACTGTTAAACTGTTATGAGAAAACCATCACTTTTCTTCCTATTCCTATTGAACCTAAGAAACCCATAAGTCTTTACATAACTGCTGTGGAAATGGACTGTGGTAAGGGTGAGAGTAAAGGTTACATTTTCTTAGCCGCTAGTGATGTAGACTTTGAGCAAAGTATCGATGAGATACCAATAGTAAGAAATTATCCCGAAGTATTTCCAGATGAGATACCAGAGTTTCCCCCCAAGAGAGAGATAGAATTTTCCATAGAGTTGCTTCCGGGTGCGGGACCTATATCCATAGCCCCATACAGGATGTCCCCATTAGAATTGACCGAGTTAAAAACTCAATTGGAAGATTTATTGGAGAAAAATTTTGTTAGGCCTAGTGCATCACCTTGGGGAGCCCCTGTGTTGTTTGTAAAGAAAAAGGATGGGAGTATGAGGATGTGTGTAGATTATAGGCAGTTGAATAAAGTAACGGTGAAAAACAAGTATCCTCTGCCTAGGATCGATGATTTGATGGACCAACTGAAAGGTGCGGTAGTGTTTTCTAAGATAGATTTGAGGTCAGGCTACCATCAAATTAGAGTGAGAGATGAAGACATACCTAAAACGGCCTTTCGCACTCGATACGGCCATTTTGAGTTTGCAGTAATGTCCTTTGGGTTAACCAATGCTCCAGCTATTTTTATGGATTACATGAATAGGATCTTTCGACCCTATTTAGATCAGTTTGTAGTTGTCTTTATAGATGACATTCTCATATATTCTAAGACCCATGAAGAGCATGAATGCCACCTAACCATAGTACTAGAGATCTTGAAGGAAAAGAAACTATATGCCAAGATTTCCAAGTGTGAGTTTTGGTTGGATAAGGTGCAATTTTTAGGGCATGTAGTATCTAAGAAAGGAATTGCAGTAGATCCTAGTAAGGTAGAAGCGGTAGTAAACTGGGAAAGACCAACCACGGTAACTGAAGTAAGGAGCTTTTTGGGTTTAGCCGGTTATTACCGTCGATTTATCAAGGGATTTTCCCAGATTTCCCTACCTTTGACCAAGCTGACTAGGAAGAACACCCTTTTTTCATGGACCCCGGTGTGTGAAAAGAGCTTTCAAGAGTTAAAACACAAGCTAACCTCGACCGCTGTTTTAGTGTTACCCGACCCCAATGTGCCTTTCGAGGTGTATTGTGATGCTTCAAAAAAGGGTTTAGGTTGTGTATTGATGCAGGATAGGCAAGTGGTGGCCTATGCATCAAGACAACTCAAGCCACATGAGGCAAACTACCCTACCCATGACCTTGAGTTAGTCAGTCGTGTTTGCTCTAAAGATTTGGAGACACCATTTATATGGAGTTAAGTTTGAGGTGTTTTCCGATCACAAGAGTTTGAAATATCTCTTTGATCAAAAAGAGCTAAACATGAGGCAAAGGCGATGGATGGAGTTCTTGAAAGATTATGATTTTGGATTGAACTACCATCCTGGTAAAGCTAATGTAGTAGCAGATGCTTTGAGTAGGAAGTCCTTACAAGTGTCCCGTTTGATGGTGAAGGAGGTTGAATTGATTGAGCAATTTAGGGACTTAAACCTAGGAATGACTTTGACCACTAAGGGCATCAGAGCTTGTCATCTTAGAGTGACAAGTGAGTTCAAAGAAAGGATTGTTCAAGCTCAAGGGGACGATCTTTGAGTTTCAAGAGACTTTAGAGGCGTGAAGGCGGGAAAGTTGATAGGTTTTACCCAAGGAATGGGCGATTTGTGGAGGTTTAAAGGTCGAATATGTGTACTGCTAGTGGTGGCCTCCGAAAGGATATTTTGGAGGAAGCCCATAAGAGCCATTTTACCCTTCATCCTGGTGCCACCAAGATGTATCAAGATTTGAAGAAGATGTTACGGTGGCCTGGAATGAAGAAAGATGTGTGCACATGGGTGAGTAAGTGCTTGGTGTGTCAAAAGGTGAAGATTGAACACCAAAAACCCTTTGGAATGCTGCAACCTCTGCCGATCCCCGAGTGGAAGTGGGATAGTATCTCCATGGATTTTGTGATTTGGATTACCAAGGACCCAAATGAATCATGATACCATATGGGTAATCGTGGATCGATTGACAAAGTCAGCCCACTTTTTACCTATTAAGGTGACTTATTCCTTGGATAGGTTAGCACAATTATATATTCAGGAGATAGTGAGGTTACATGGGGTGCCGTCGACGATAATCTCGGATCGAGATCCGCGATTTACGTCGCGATTTTGGGGAGCCTTTCAAAAGGCATTTGGTTCAAAGTCGTGTCTAAGCACGACCTATCACCCCCAAACAGACGGTCAATCTGAAAGAACTATCCAAACCTTGGAGGATATGTTAAGGGCATGTGTTTTAGATCAAAGGGGAAGTTGGGATAAGTACCTGCCACTGATTGAATTTGCATATAACAACAATTATCATGCAAGTATCGGTATGGCACCGTATGAGGCCCTCTATGGACGGAAATGTCAATCTCCCTTATGTTGGTATGAACCCGAAGAGCAAAGTTTACTTGGACCTGATATTGTGAGGAAACAACGGAACAAATCAAAAAGATTAGGGATAAGATTCTTACTGCTCAAAGTCGACAGAAAAACTATGCGGACAAGCGGCGAAAACCGCTAGATTTTCAAGAAGGGGACCACGTGTTCCTAAGGATCACCCCCACCACAGGCATAGGCCGAGCAATAAAAGTAAAGAAATTGAGCCCCGGATTTCTTGGTCCGTTTGAAATCCTTACCAAAGTAGGACCTGTTGCCTACCGTATAGGCCTACCCCCGAGTCTATCCAACCTTCATGATGTTTTCCATGTCTCTCGATTAAGAAAGTATCAATCGACCCGAGTCATGTACTAGAGCCGAACATGTACAATTAAGAGATAACACGACATTTAACTTACTACCCACGAGAATCGTCGATCGAGGAGTTAGCGAGTTAAGGAACAAGGGCACCCTGGTCAAAGTAGCATGGGACAGGTGAAACCGAAGAACTTACATGGGAGCTGGAATCAAACATGAAAGCACAATACCCCGAGTTGTTCTCAGCTAACGAATTTCCGGGGCGAAATTCTTTTTAAGGAGGGGAGTAATGTGACGCCCCAATTTTTACTGTAATTTTTACTGTCATTAGAAATTACTCAATTACCGAATTACCGTAGGTAATTATTACATAAAATTTGAGGCCGAACAATCCTCAATAAAGGAATATAACATTAGAAGAGAGGTTAGGAACGATTCATGCGAGAGTCGCAAATCCCGAATTTCTGTACGTATAAAATGACCAAAATGCCCCTGAAGTTATTTTACTCAGAAATGAGGATTGTGGGCCCACATATTCTCAAGGGATGTTTTGAGAATAATAAGGGATTGTTTGTGTTATATGTGCTAATAGAGCAGAAGAATCTCAATTTTGAGTTCCGACGCACGAAAAGACCAAAACGCCCCTGCGGGTGTTTTAACTCCGATGTGCGTGCCGACTGAGCCCGAACCTCACTAAAATGTTTTAAAATGTGTTTTTAAGCCATGATTAACCATTGGTTAAGCTCGGGTGGCCTTGGGCAGATTTTAAGTGAAAGTACGATTTTGCCCCTGCTTTTGGGCGCTTTGCGAATTCGGGATTTTCGATTCATATACGAAACCTAAGCAATATTAGGCTCAAATTAAAGCTTATTAAATTCTAAATATTAATCTAGATTCAAAATTATGTATTTAGATTGATTAGAACCCAAAATTGCTCAAAAACACCCAAATTGCTTACTAATTCACTTAAGCCCTTAACCGTAAATTCTCTAAATTACATGAATACCTTGCCTACACCTAAATAATGCATGGAACACACAAATTTCACTTCTTTGGGCTGTAATGCACGAAATTATTGATGCCATTATGCAGCTGAATTATTTCCAAAAGTTGCACTAAAACAAAATGCCAAAATGTCACCATAAGAGACATAATTCCTTAATTTCATACAACTTTGTCTAAAATGATTTTTCCTCCATTATTACTCCTGAAAAATTCTGACAACTACCTCCTCATTTTGGCCAATTAGAAGCCTCAAAATCTTCTATAAATAGGCTTGCTTGAGTGGTCTTGGAATGCTTGGTTCATAACTAGTTTTTAGGAGCACCAAAAACTTTCTTTCTTCCTCCTCTTTGGCTGAATTCTTTCTTCAATTTTTCAAAGAGATTTTGTGTCATTTCACTTCAAGAAATCAAGTTCTCTTCCTCTTCTTCAACTCAGATTAGGTAGGGAGTAGTTTCTAAATTTATTTCTATGCTTTGAGGAGTTGTGTTTTTAGCTCAAAATGATGAAATTATGAACTTGCCTTAGCTTTTCATTTTGGTTTTCCTCTTCAATTTTTCTTTAACCAATTCAACCATATGGCCTAGGTGGAACTAAGATGATGGCTTGATGATGAGGACCTTGAGGGTGGGTTGTAAATCCATCACAAGTTAGGCCTCTAAAGCTTGAAAATTCCACTTGATGCAAAACCTTAAAGAATAATGCTTTATGATGCTAAAACAAAGATTTTTAGTTTAGAACTTGAAAGATGTATTTTTTCCTTTTATGTTTTATTTCTTGTTAAGATATGTATTGGGTTGAATTTATAATTCTTTTAAAGTCTTGAAGGAGCTCTAGTAAAGAAACAAAATGAATTTTGCATCCATGATTAAGTTTATGCTTTGCATAACCATGTTTACCTTCTATGTCATCACTAAATTTTCAAGAATGAATAAATGAACTTGCATTTCTCATGTTTAAATTCCAAGCTTGTATTTCATGTTTATGTTTCAAGTCATCACTTAATCTTTCAAGATAATTAAGAGGTTGCATCTCATATTTAATCTATGCTCTCACTATATTTTATAATGGCTAAAAGAATCAACGCATGACATGTTTATTTTATGCCATCACCTAAAGATCCTAGAGCTTAAAGACTTGCCCATGTATCACAAGCAAAGAAATATGATTATTGGAGTTAAAGAATTTATTCTTTAAAAAGTCTTGAGATTGGAGCTTAAAAAGATGTAATAATAATTCTCTTCTCCTCTCTGGTCCTGCGGACTCACATCAGCTCCGGTTTCTTAATATTCTCTTCTCCCTCTCTTGGTCTGTATGGACTACCGCCGCTCAGGTTTCTTAATATTCTTTTCTCCCTCTCTTTGGTCTGTGCGGATTACCGCCGCTCCAGCTTTCTTCTATCATGTTTATATTTCAAGTTCTTGCATCATGTTTAATTTTCAAGTCATCACCTTAAATCTTAAAGATAAAGAAATGGAATTGCATATCATGTTTATAATTCCAAGCTATCACCTTATAAAGATAAGATTAAAATAAGGTTGCATAGCATGTTTATAATTCTAAGATGTCACCTAAATCTCTAAAGCTCAAGACTTACTCCTTTTATCTTAAGTGAGAATTTTAATTGTGAAGATCCTCCCAAATTTGACAAAAGAACTAGTTTCTAAATGAGTTTTATGGCTTTGCAAGGATTTTATGGGGAACTAGTATTTTATATGCACTTAAAATATGATTCTATGTAATTGCATGAGGTTCATGATCTCGCCATCGATCCGAGTTTAGTATCAATGTGTGATAATGATTTGATATGATTGAAGTTGTGATAATTATGGTTTATTGTTAAGAGAATGATTCATAATTGGTTTAGTAACTAATTAGTTCTATAATTGATAATTCTATGTAAGGATTGGATGCTTATTAAGTACTTGATATCATTGAATGATTTCCTGACTTGCATGTTATAGTTGCTGTTGCAAATAATAAGAATGCTTATACATGAAATGTTCTTATGTAAAATTCACCTTTGTTGCTAGAAGAAAGTGTATCATTGTAAAAGTGTAATTTGGAAAGGTTACGGCTAAGGAAAGACTTGGTATTTAAGCGTGTCCATTGTGACCCACCTCTCTTTCTGGGAATCTCCCATATGCATGATTACTGATTGATATATATTATTCTAGCTTAAGACTATAAATGAGAAAATGTTATGATGTTTATGAATTGTATTATGATATAACATGCAAAGATTTAATGGTGACTTAAACTTATAAGAAAATGATCCTTTGGAACCATCAGACTATAGGTGGTGAAAAGGTGATTTTAGCCCCCTAACCCGTTCTCTCAAAAGGGTAGAGTCGGAACTTTAGCTTATCAAAAGGGATAAGTATATGCTAGTGACGACTAGTAAAGTATGAGCTCATAATCTAAATTACTCCCAAAAGGGTGGAGTATAGGGTGGCCCAAGGAAAATAATGATGATGATAAGATTTTAAGTCACCTAAGGCACTAAAGAAATGAAATATGTGCACTGTGTCCATGTGTAGCTAATATTATATGACGTTCTTTTATGCATGTTATTTTGATAATGATGATGAGGAATATGATGTAATGATAAAGGAAAAGTTCATTGTAAATATGACATGTTAAGAATAAGATGCATTATAAGACGGATGATTAAAAATTGACGAACCTCGGTTAAGTATTTGTCCGAACTTAAAATGAATCTTTGCATGCTCACTATTTTAGAATAATCCCGAGGTTCCTGGGGACTTTGATGATGACACTGTAGAAGGAGGTACCTTCTTGAGAATACTTTAGCAAGATTCGCACTCCTTTTTCTTTATTTCCGTCATTGTCTCCAGATTCAAATGGCGACATTCGTCTGTTCGTTGATACCCCTACTTGGGAATTCCACTATGATCAGGTGCATCGCTCGTATCATTTTGAAGGAGGTGTGATTCGTGTTTTTATTTACATAGGTCGTCCATTTGCACATCCTGTCCCTAGTTATCGATTTTCTCCTACTTCTCCCTATGGCGATGAAATGGTTTTCGAACATGCACGTCCACTTGATGAAAGGATGTTACGTTCTTATCCCGCTTCATCTGCTTTGTCCATGGATTTCAGTATGTTCCCGAGACGAGATATTCTGAAACTGATCCTTCAGAGGACACTCCTACTCATGTATATTCTGAGAGCTCTGCACCTACTCCCACACGTGTAAGAGAGGGTAGTGAGGAAACACTTGTTCAGCCGACGTTACGGAGTAGGCCGTCCATGCGACCCCACCCTGGTGCATCTCGTCTGTCCCTCCCGAGGAGCTCATCGATGGATCGGATTTATTCCCCCATTTTGGAGACAGTGGCCATAGAAGGTTCTTAGTAGACTTATGTGTGATCATGCACCCTAGTTTTAGGATAACCTTCCCGGCTTATGGAGTTATCTAGTTTAGGGGCATGAATTTCCTTAAGTATATTTTCTTTTATGGGTTTGCATAAGATAATGATGTATGAACATAACCCACCCTTTGAGTGAGGTTATTGTATGTAAATATATGCTATAATGTGCTTATGGATGTTATATGATGGAGCCTAAGTGATATGATGTGATATATTCTTAAACGTCTTATTATACTCCGCTTACTCGTTCACGTTGTACTCGGCTCACGTTTTCAATTATGTGTTTAAAAAAAAAAAGGCTCGTAATTTCACTAAGTATTTTCAAATTATGAAGAAAGAACCAAAGCAAGGAGTAAAGTCTAGTCATTAATCAGATTCAACCTAGGTGTATCTGGTTAATTACTAGGGTGTTACAGGAATGCCTCATAATTGATTTAGATTTAATCCATAGAGCTTTTCGCTAAAAACGGGAAATCCAAGAAAGGGTCTAAGACGTAAGTTCTAGAACCCCGTATTCACATGTTAGGATTTCCACCCTATGCCATTCAGATTTAAAAGTAAAATGAGAGGATTATGGATGATGTTTAATTATGAGCCTTAGGTGCTTAAAATATGAACGACGGATGTCGAGAACTATATCTCAAGATTAAGACCCGTAAGGGTCAAAGCATAAGCTACCGTAAGGATAAGCGTTTGGATGTTTTATGATGATGCATGAAGTATGCTAATGATGATGATGTTATTCATATGAGGAATTTATGAGGTTATATGTTTATGTGGCATAAAGCAAATTTGGAAGGAAATTCGATTGTAATGACCGTTGTGCGCTAATTTCCGACAAATTTGGGGACTTAAAGAAATTTTGAAAATTAAGGTACTAAGATGGGTTCTAGGATGACACCAGTTCGGCCGAGCACCTCCATAGAACTCATGTGACATCGGTACCATTTTATACTCTTAGGTGACACCGTTCGGCCCAGCACCCCTAAGAGTTTTGCCCCCTAACCCGTACTCAGATAGTCGGGATTTATGATTTATGATACGCTTGTCGTTAAGTGGTAAGTAAGAACTAGTGACGACTAGTTAAGGTATGAGCTCATAACCTAGATGTATGACACGATCGGTGACACCGGTTCGCCGAGCACCCCGATTCGATTGTCTTTTAGGGTGGCCCACGAGGAAGAGAAGTTTCATGATTATGATTATGTCACTAAGTTTTGTCCCATATGAATGTTACTATTGCCACTTTATGCCACCAAGAATGATGATGCTTGACGTTATGTTTTATGTATGTGCATTAGATAGTGCCATGCATACATTTTCTATTATGTTGCATTCATGACATTAAGATCATCCTAAAATGAATGGACCTTAGCTAAAATATATTTTAAAGTTTAAAATGAACTTAATACATGCTCAGTCATTTTGTATAAATAAACCCAAGGTTCCTGAGGACGTAGATGATGACACCTAGGTAGTAGGAGGCCCTACTGAGATTCTTTAGCAAGATTCTCACTCCCTCTATCTCTTTCTTTCCGTCACGTCTTCAGATGGCGACGTTCGTAGTGTTCGTGGACACCCCGACATGGGAGGTGCACTATGACCCGGCTCACGGGTCATACCATTTTGAGGGGCAGTGCACGGTGCGGGTTTTCATGTTCATAGGACGCCCCTTCGCTCATCCCGTGCACACCCATCGCTTCTCCCTGACTGCACCCTATGGCGACGACGAGCGGGTTTTTGAGCGTGCGCGTACGCATGACGAGAGAGTGCTCCGCATGCACACCACCGCCTTAGCCATGCGAGACTATCCCGATTACGTGCCCCGGACCTACTTCTCGGAGACCGACCCGTCCGAGGACCCGCCTACTCATCCGTACAGCGAGAGCTCTGCCCCCTCTCCACCATTGATGAGGGAGGGCAGTGAGGATACCGTGACTCAGCCCCGACTTGCACGACGACCGGAGATGCGGCCACACCGCGGGGGTCATTCTCGATCCCCGTTCCGCCTCTTTACGCCCGAGGAGCTCGCACAGTTTCCCGGATACTTGCCTCGTTCACGAGACGGACGTCAGTAGGAGGTGACGATCGACCGATGGAGTACCCGGTTAGAGCACACACCACTTAAATAGGGATAAACCTTCTTTTGTTTAGAGGTTATCCTATTAGGTGCACTCGGGTAGGGGAGTAGATTATGTTCATGTTTTATGTTGTATTTTCTTTTATGCATTTCCCCTGTACTAAACTAAGTCCCACATTTATAAGTAGGCAAATTATATATATATGAAATGATATTCAGTGATGTTCATGTTGTGCCTCATGTTATGATGTTGTGAGATAATTGTCTTACCATACGTGGTTTACCGCTTATCGCATCACGCGGCTCTCACTTTTATTTCAAAAAAATTTACCCGTATTTTCCGCTAAGTAATTCAAAGTTAAATGAGAACTATGAAGTAAAAGACTAATGATTAACCTAAATATGTTCTAGAGTATTGGGTTAAAAATTAGGATGTTACAATGACCCGGACCAAGGGTCATTCCATTTTGTGGGTCGATGCACAGTTAGAGTATTCATGTTCATGGGTCGACCCTTCACTCCCCCTGTACATTCCCATCGTTTCTCCCCCGTCTCACCTTTTGGCAATGACCTAGTGTTCGAGCGCGCAAGTCCCCGAGAGGAGAGGCTACGCCGTACTCCACCTTCCGCGTCCGCCGTTCGAGACTACCCCCAGTATGTGCCCCGTTGCCTATTGTCTTTCTCGGAGATGGATCTTTCCGAGGATTCAGCCACCCAGGTACCCTCCGGGGGATCTTCCCCCAACATACCTATGGACTTTGGAGAGGATAGCGAGCCAATCGTGACTCAGCCGAGGCGTGCACGACGACCGGAGATGCGGCCATACCCCGGGAGTCACACTCAATCCCCGTTCCGCCTCTTCACGCCCGAGGAGCTCGCCCAGTTTCCCGGATATCTGCCTCGTTCACGAGATAGTTGCCAGTAGGAGGCCGTGGATGGCCCGGGTTAGAGCACACACCACTTAGATGGAGATAAACCTTCTTTTGTTTAGAGGTTATCCCATTAGATGCACTCGGGTAGGGGAGTAGATTAAGTTTATGTTATGTTGTATTTCCTTTCTTGCATTCCTTGTACCAAATTAAGTCCCACACTTATAAGTGGGCAAGTTATATATATATATATATATATATGTGATGATATTCAGTGTTTCTCATGATGTGCCTTCATGTTCTTTGTGCTATAACGATATGGGTTATATGTTTTTGCCCGTTACTTGTTACATCGCATCGCGCGGCTCTCACTTTATATTTCAAAAAAAAAATTTACCCGTATTTTCCGCTAAGTATTTCAAAGCAAAAATGAGAACTATGAAGTAACAGACTAATGATTAACCTAAGTATGTTCTAGAGTATTGGGTTAAAAATTAGGAAGTTACAGCTCCCACGTCGGTGCATCAACGTAAATCACGAAGGATGCCATCGTCCTCTGAAGACGCGATGGAAAGAAAAGATAGAGGGAGTGAGAAACTTTCTAAAGAATCTCAATAAGGCATTCTCCTTTCTTGGTGTCATCGTCTACGTCCTCTGTAACATCCTAATTTTTAACCCAATACTCTAGAACATATTTAGGTTAATCATTAGTCTGTTACTTCATAGTTCTCATTTATCTTTGAATTACTTAGCGAAAAATACGGGTAAATTTTTTTTGAAAAACAAAGTGAGAGCCGCGTGATGCGATATAACTTGCAACGGACAAAACATACATCTCATAACGTCATAGCATAAAGCATATAAGGGCACATCATGAGAGACACTGAATAACATCTCATATATAATTATAATTTGCCCACTTATAAGCGTGGGACTTGATTTAGTACATGGAAATACATGAAAGAAAATACAACATAAACATAAACATAATCTACTCCCCTACCCGAGTGCAACTAATAGGATAACCTTTAAACAAAAGAAGGTTCATCCCCATCTAAGTGGTGTGTGTTCTAACTCGGGGACGTCTTGGCTGGCCGAACACTTGGCCATCGCCAAAAGGTGAGACGGGGGAGAAACGATGGGAATGTACAAGGGGAGTGAAGGGTCGACCCATGTACATGAATACTCTAACTGTGTATCGACCCACAAAATGGTATGATCCGTGGTCCGGGTCATGGTGCACCTCCTATGTCGGCGTGTCCACGAATATCACGAACGTCGCCATCTGAAGACGTGACGGAAAGAAAGAGATAGAGGGAGTGAGAATCTTGCTAAAGAATCTCAGTAGGGCCTCCTACTACCTAGGTGTCATCATCTACGTCCTCAGGAACCTTGGGTTTATTTATACGAAATGACTGAGCATGTATTAGGTTCATTTTAAACTTTAAAATATATACTTTAGCCAAGGTCCATTCATTTTAGGATGATCTTAATGTCATGAATGCAACATAATAGAAAGTGTATGCATGGCACTACCTAATGCACATACATAAAACATAACATCAAGCATCATCATCATTGGTGGCATAAAGTGGCAATAGTAACATTCATATGGGACAAAACTTAGTGACATAATCATAATCATGAACTTCTCTTCCTCATGGGCCACCCTAAAAGACAATCGAACTGGGGGTGCTCGGCCGAACCGGTGTCACCCAGAACGTGTCATACATCTAGGTTATGAGCTCATACCTTAACTAGTCGTCACTAGTTCTTACTTACCACTTAACGATAAGCGTATCATAAATCCCGACTATCTGAGTACGGGTTAGGGGGCAAATCTCTTAGGGGTGCTCGGCCGAACCGGTGTCACCTAAGAGTATAAAATGGTACCGATGTCACATGAGTTCTATGGAGGTGCTCGGCCGAACCGGTGTCATCCTAGAACCCATCTTAGTACCTTAATTTTCAAAATCTCTTTAAGTCCCCAAATTTGTCGGAAATTCGGCGGCCAAACGGTCATTACACCGAATTTCCTTCCAAATTTGCTTTATGCCACATAAACATATAACCTCATAAATTCCTCATACGAATAACATCATCATCATTAGCATACTTCATGCATCATCATAAATCATCCAAACGCTTACCCTTACGGTAGCTTATGCTTTGACCCTTACGGTCTTAATCTTGAGATATAGTTCTCTAATATCCGTCGCTCATATTTTATGCCCCTAAGGCTCATATTTAAACATCATTCTTCATTCTCATGTTCATACTTAAATCTGAATAGCATAGGGCAGAAATCTCTAACTTGTTTTTACGGGGTTCTAGAACTTACGTTTTAGACCCTTTCTCGGTTCCGTCTTCGCCTAAGGCGCTATACATTAAATCTAAATCAATTATGAGACATTCCTATGCTTAAGGACTAATTATTAATCATGTTTATCATGTTGTAAGGGTGCTGGACAGATTCCAGAAAATTAAATGTTCTAAGAGTTCTACATTTGCATTTTTACGGTTTTCTAGTTACTAGTTTCCCCGTAGGTGCTAGAATTCAATTCTAACTCAAATGATACCAAGTTTTTCATGTCTAAACAATCTAAATCTGATTATGTTCCCATTAAAACAGTTTGGATTAGTTCCATAAACAAATGGGTCAAAACTATGTTAAATTCTAGCTTTACGGTATTTCTAGTTAGCTAGTTTCTTACCTATCATGCATAGGATCGTTTCTACATCATCGTACGATATTTTCACACATTCCAACACATCAAAACATCATCATACAGCATCATACTCATCACATCAGAACCGAAAACATTCATCCTCAATAAGAGAGTTAAATTGACATTTCTAGGTACATAAGTCAACTAGTTTCTCTTGGAATCAATCTAGAACTTCTAAAACTCTTTGAAGACATTTTAAATCATTTAGAGGCTAAGTGAAACCTTGGGTCAGTGACCAAAACATATTCCATCCCCTAAAAGAGATTGGAATCACATCTTATAATGACATAACCTTATAAAGATTTGTAAAACTTTAAGGAACACTTAAAACATAGACTATTGGTCCTAGTAGCTAGATGAAAACTCATTGGAAGTCCATCATCACTATTTGGCCGAAAAACATACATTCAAAGTATGGTTTACGTTAAACTTTAACTTGGAATGAAATGGGCAAGTCTTTGAGCTCTAGGTTCTTAAGTTACGACATAAACTAAACGTGCTCATGCTTTTCATTCTTAATCTTGCTTACAAAGTAAAGTGATGACTTAAAATTAAATATGCAAGGCATAACTTAAACGTGCAAGCTTGAAAGTAAATGTGCAAGATTCAATTCTTTATTTTAGTGCTCTTGGCCCAACAACAATCGACTTTAAGGCCGAAATAGATAGGCATTCGAGAAATTAATTAGGTGATAATGCAAGTTCAATTCTTTATTTTAGTGCTCTAGGCCCAACAACAATCGACTTTAAGGCCGAAATAGAAAGGCTTCGAGAATTAAATTAAGTGAAGATGCAAGTTCCATTTTAATCTTTATGTTCTTAGGTGATAGCTTGAAAGTAAAGATGCATAGCAAGAATGTAAATATGAATGCAAGCATAAGATAAATTATGCAAGTTCATTTTATCTTTCTAGAGCTCTTAACAAGACTTTAGAGGAATTTAAACCTCAACCCAAACTCATTAAACCAAGACAAAGTAAAAGTCTAGAGTTCTTAGAACTCAACATAATATATTTAGAAAATCAAACATCTAGCATGAAAAGGAAAGGTAATGGCCGAAACTTCAAGGAAAGAAAAGAAATGTTTGAAACTCTAGAATCCATGATCTTGGTGATATACTAACACCAACATCATGAGACCTCATCATTGAGTCATTAGAACCATTTTGAAACAACATCAAAGTTAAAGTTCTCAAAGGTTCAAGAAAGGAAAATCTAGAAACACTTTTGCTCAAGAACAAAAATCAAGCTCTAGAGTTTGTTTCAAGTGATGAACATCATCGTGAAACTCTCATCATCAAGCTCTCATTCCTTTGTTCTCCAAGGCCCATGGCCGAAAATGAGTAGGAACAAGGAAAGGAAAAGAAGTTCTAAAAAGAATCAAGAGAAACTATGAACATAAAGCTTGAAGCAAGAACTCTAAAGAAAGAATACATGAAAGAAAATCCCTACTTGGTGTGATGAACTTGAAGATGGAAGAAGAAGATGAAGAAGATGAAGAACTTGAAGAACTCCAAGAACTTGAAGAACACAAAAACTTTGAGAGAAAAAGAAAGCTTTGAGTGTTTCCTAAACTTAGCAAATGATCTAAAAGTGGTGCAAGCTCCTCAAGGCCATCTATTTATAGAGAAATGAAACAAATGGAGGATGTATGTGGGCTGATGCATTTTCGGCCAAGAGGTGCAGAATTGGAGGGTTCTATGTGTTCCATGAGGTGAGATAATGTGTTCTTGAGGTATGGTGAGGTATGGCTTAAGGTATGGTGAGGTATGGTTCAAGGTATGGCCTCAAGCATGGTTCTTTGAGTGAGAAAACAATTAAACATGTGGTCAATGGGGATGAGGTCTGGCCGAAACTTCATCATGCATGGGGAGGATTAGTTTGCATTTTAATTGTGGTTTAGAGTTGTGTTTAGGTGTATCTTTGATTATGCTTAAGATTAGGGATTTGTAAGAAAGTGTTTAGGTAAGGTAAATGGGTAATTAAGGTGGTCTAGACATAATTAAGGAGTGGTCTTGCACCATTAGTGAGTTAAATCCTCAATTTAGAGTCTAAACAACTCTAGACACATTTCCTTGATTTAAGGAAATGGAGAGAGAAAACACTATTCAAGATTCCAAGACTAGGAATCTTGAGTTCTAAAAAGGGATTTAAGTTTAATCTAAGCAATTTTAGGTTCTAATTAACTTTAATAAATTATTTTGACTCTAGATTAATTAGGGAAATAAATTAATCTTCGTTTAGAGCCTAATATTGCTTAGGTTTGCTTAATTACGTCATTAAGCTCAAAAACACTATTCTAGGGGCAAAATCGTAATTTTGCACTAAAACTGCCCGGGACCACCGGGACTTGAACAGAGACCTCTAGACACATGAAAACATGTTTTTAAACCTCTGGGGAAAGTTCCGGGCTCAAACGGCACCTTTACCCGCGTAAAAACGCTATAGGGGTATTTTGGTCATTTTGACCCGAAACTGCGGAAAATGAAATTTTCGCTTCCGGAAGCATTCAAAGGCCATTCAATCCCCTTCAAACATTGAGTTAACCCTTCGAGGATGACCGAGTTGGTTATCCTCGAGTTCAGGTCAGGAAATGACCTCAGGGGCATTTTGGTCATTTCCCTCGGACAGAAAAATCGGGGTGTTACATCCTCAGGAACCTTAGGGTTCTTTATGAAAAGGGTGAATGTGCATAAGGTTCAATTTTAAAGTTCGAAAATACTATTTACCTAGGCCCATTCATTTTAGTATGCGTCTCAGATGTTATGAATGCAACATATCTTATTATGCTATGCATGTTTATGCAACATAGAAACATAAGTAATGCATATAGGGCAAAATGGATATAGCATGAATTCCTTATTCTCATTCCTTTGGTGACTTAACCTTATTCTTTCACTTATTGGGGCCACCCTCCTACTTTTCCTTTTGAAAGTTCTAGGTTATGAGCTTATACCTCACTAGTCGTCACATAGCATAGTCTTATCCTATGATAAGTTAACACCCGACTCTTAGAGTATGGGATAAGGGGCAATAGGATCACCTTTCATAACCTTTAATTCGGGAAGTCCAAATGATCATTTCCTTATTAGATCACCTCTCATAACCTTTAATTTGGGGAGTCTAGAGGATCATTTCCACATATTTTTATGTCCCATTATTAGCATATTATGTTAAGATACAAAAACACAACTTGGTCACATGCTTTCATATTACTTTCACACATGCATCTTAAACATCTCAAGTGAAATCATAACATGCTATAACAATATTTGTGCAAACATGATTATCACATAAATCTCAGGTACATCAATTCAGAACACTTTATAAAGCAAGCACTTATAATAATTCTTCATTCGATTAGACTTCTAATCGGGTAAACCTAACTTTTGTATTTATTTATTTTTGCATCTAAGGGATCAATTCTCATCGTTATTACTAATTTTAACCTTAAGAACATTACTAAAGAAATCTGTACAAAATTGGATCAAAAGAGAAAATGAACCATTTTGGTGTTCTAGAAGTTATGTTTTTGACCCTTTCTCGTTATCGACTTTTCCTAAGATGCTAGAATTAATTTCTAAACCAATTATGAGTGATTTTAACACATATGCGCCTAATATAATACACTTCTACCATTTTTAAACATGCTGAAGCAGAAACTATAGTTTTAGTTCTTAGAAAGCTTTAGAAGCCACATCTTTGACCCTTTTTAATTACTAGACTTGCCTAAGGTGCCAAGAATAATTATCACATCAATTAATAGTAGTTTTCACACAGTTAAACCACTCCAAACAACATACATCAGATCTGGAATTGTTAGAATAGAAATTGTAACGCCCCAATTTTCTGTCTCAGTAGAAAATGACCAAAATGCCCATGAGGTCATTTTTGGCCCGGAATTCGAGGATGGCCGACCCGGCAATCCTCAAAGGGCCAACTCAATGTTTGAAGGGGATTGAATGACCCTTGAGTGGTTCCGGAGGCGAAAGTCTCATTTTCTGCAGTTTCGGGTCAAAATGACCAAAATACCCCTATAGCGTTTTACGCGGGTAAAGGTGTCGTTTGAGCCCGAAACTTTCCCCAGAGGTTTAAAACAATGTTTTTACATGTTTCAAAGCATCTGTTTGAGTCCCGGCAGTCCCGGACAGTTTTAGTGCAAAATTACGATTTTGCCCCTAGAATAGTAATTTTGAGCTTAATGATGTAATTAAGAAAACCTAAGCAATATTAGGCTCTAATCGAAGATTAATTAATTTTCATAATTAATCTAGAGTCAAAATAAATTATTAAAATTAATTAGAACCTAAGATTGCTTATATTATATTTAAATCTCCTTTCTAAAACTCAAGATTTCACTCTTGGAATCTTGAATAGTATTTTCTCTCTTCAATTTCTTAAATCAAGGAATTGTGTCTAGAATTATTTATACACTAAAATGAGTTTATAACTCACTAATGATGCAAGAACACTTTTTAATTATGTCTTGACAACCTTGATTACCCATTTTCTCACCTAAACACTTTCTTACAAATTCCTAATCTTAGTCCTAATCAAAGATACATCTAAACACAACTCTAAACCACAATTAAAATGCAAGAAATCCTCCCCCCATGGCTGATGCACATTCGGCCATCTCTCTCTCATTTACAACACATGTTGATATGTTTCTCACTCAAAAAACCATGCTTGAGCCATACCTTGAACCATACTTCACCATACTTTGAACCATACCTCACCATGCCTCAAGACCACATTATCTCACCTCATGGAACTCATGGGCTGCCCATGAGGCTGATGGCCGAGGCCTTCCCTCCTCCTTGCACCTTTCATTTGTTTCATTTTTCTATAAATAGCTTGCTTGGGTGAACTTGCATCATTTTGGGTTCATTTGCTAAGTGTAAGTTTTCAAAGAGCACTTCAAAGTTTCCTTTTTCTCTCAAGTTCAAGTTTTCAAGTTCTTCATCCTCTTCTCTCATCCCAATCTTCAAACCACTAGGTAGGGATTTTCTTTCAAGAGTTCTTTCATTTAAAGTTCTTAATCTCTTTATATGTTCATAGTTTCTCTTGAATCTTTTTAGAACTTCTTTTCTTCTTCTTCTCCTCTTTGTTTTCGGCCATGAGGCTTGAAGATCAAAGGAATGAGAGCTTGATGATGAGCTTTCATGATGATGTTCATCACTTGAGCAATCTCTAAAGCTTGATCTTTGTTCTTGAGTTAAAGATGTTTTTAGTTTTCCTTTTGAATCCTTGAAACCTTTCACTTTGATGATGTTTTAAAATGGTTAACATGAACTCAATGATGAGGACTCATGATATTGGTGTTAATGCATCATCAAGGTCATGGTCTCTAGAGTTTCAAATGTCTCCTCTTCTTCTTAGAGGTTTCGGTTCCTTTTCCTTTTCTTCCTTCACATTTTCGGCCATGTTGGCCATTAAGGTTCACAATGGCTTGATGATGAGAGCTTCTAAATGATGACTATGTGTTCATCACAATGAGGCCTCTAGAGCTTGAGTTTTAATAAAAATGTTATTTATGTTTACACTTCAAGAAAAGAAACTTTGTGTTTTAAAGAACCCTTGAGGTTCACTCTTGTTTTTACTTTATCTTGTGATGACAAGTTTGGGTTGAGGTTTAAGTTCCTTAAAAGTCTTGTATGAGCTCTAATAAGAAATGAAATGGACTAGCATTCATATCTAAATTCAAGCTTATGCATTACATCTTTATTTTGAGCTTTGCATTCATATTCAATTTCCAAGCCATCACTTAAAGTTAAAGGATAAAGAATGGATTGCATTTCATATTTACATTCTTGTCTAGCATATTTACTTTTCATCACTAAAGAACATAAAGATTTAAAATGAGAATTGCACTATCACCTAACTAAATCTCAAAGCCTTTCTATTTCGGCCTTAAAGTCGATTGTTGCTCGGCCTAGAGCACTAAAATAAAGAAATGAACTTGCATATTTATAATTTAAAGTTTTGCATATTTATATTTCAAGTCTTGCATATTTAATTCAAGCTTTGCATATTTACAATTCAAGTCTTGCATGTTTACTTTAAGCTCTCACTTTATTTTGTAATGAAGAATAAAAATGAAGTGCATAGCATGTTTAAATTATGTCATCACTTAAAAGACCTTAGAGCTCAAAGACTTGCCCATTTTATCTCAAGTTAAAGTTTAATGTAGGAGCATTCTTTGAATGCATGATTTCGGCCTTGTAGTGATGATGAACTTGGAATGAGTTTCATCTAGCTTCAAGGACCAATAAGTCAAGTTTTAAGAATCCTTTTAAATCACATGAATTTGTTTGAGTTTAAGACCAACCAGGTCCTATGAATTTAACTCTCTTTAAGGAAGGATCAAGTGGTCACCGACCTAAGGATGTTTTAGCCTCTTTTACAAAATAAATTGGTTTGCAAAAGAGTTTTAAAGGTTCTAAATTGGTTCCAAGGGAAACTAGCACGTTATATGTCTTAGAAACATCAAGTTATGCACCTTCTTGGGGACTTGGTGTTTCGGCCTTGTCATGATGAGTTTGTTGTTGTGTGATGATGTTTTGATATGTTATAATGTGTGGAAACTATGTATGATGAGGTAGGAACACTTCTATGCACGTTAAGAAAGAAACTAACTTTCTAGAAAAATCGTAAAGTCAAGATTTAGTATAGTTTTAACCCAATTATATTTGGACACTGCCCAAACTGTTTCAATGGGAATATAATCAGATTAGGATTGTTTAATCATGAAAAATTTGGTTACAATTGAAGTAGGATTGAGTTTTAGCACCTACGGAGAAACTAGTAACTAGTAAACCGTAAAACCGCAATTCTAGAACTCTTAGAACATTTAATTGTAGAATCTGTCCAGCAACCTCATAATATGGTAGACATGGTTTATAATTAGTCCTTATACATAGGAATGTCTCATAATTGGATTAGGTTTAACTTATAGCGCCTTAGGCGAAGACAGAACCAAGAAAGAGTCTAAAACGTAAGTTCTAGAACCCCGTAATTTTAAGGTTATAATGCTGCCCCCAAGGAGTGATGATGTTCAGATTTAATAGAAAGCAAAAATAATAATAAGAATTGTTAGAAGAGAACCCTTAGGTGCATAAAAGTTTGATAGAAGGTGATAGATTAATTACACCACAAGTTTAAGGCCCGTAAGGGTCAAAACATAAGATACCGTAGGTCCAAGAGCATAACGGATTTTAATGATGCTTGTGAAAGTATGAGGATGATTATGTGAATGCACGAAATTTTGATGGAGGATGCATGTTTGATTGACCTATGTGGCATAAAGAAGAATTTGGAAGAAATTCGGCATGCTACAATTATGCCGTCGAATTTCTGACAAATTCGGGACTAAGAAAGTTTTTGAAAACCTATGAAATTTTTATGAGGTACTAAGATGAGTTCTCGGATGACACTGGTTCGGCTGAGCACCTCCAGAGAACTCATGTGACATCGGTACCAAGATGAATTCTTGGGTGACACCGGTTCGGCCGAGCACCCCCAAGAAATGCCCCCTAGCCCGTACTGAATAAGTCGAGATTATGTTTATGATTATGTTACGCTTATCGGTATTGATAAGTAAGAACTAGTGACGACTAGTTAAGGTATGAGTTCATAACCTAGAGATGTGACACGTTCTGGGTGACACCGGTTCGGCCGAGCACCCCTAGAGCGATTGTCTTCTAGGGTGGCCTACGAGGAAGTTATGATGATTATGTCACAAAGAGAATTTAATTGCCACTTTATGCCACTATTATGATGTTCTTAAAGATATGATGATTATTCTTGTATTAAGTAGAGCCATGCATACATCCTTTAATATGTTTGCATCCATGTCATTAAGAATCATGTTAAAATGAACGGACCTTGGTTAAATTATGTTTTCGAACCTAAAAATGGACTTAATGCATGCTCACTTATTTTGTTTACTAAACCCAAGGTTCCTGAGGATGTAGATGATGACACCTAGGTAGTGGGAGGCCCTACTGAGATTCTTTAGCAAGATTCTCACTCCCTCTATCTCTTTCTTTTCGTCACGTCTTTAGATGGTGACGTTCGTGGTTTTTGTGGACACCCCGACGTGGGAGGTGCACTATGACCCTGATCACGGGTCATACCATTTTGAGGGACAGTGCACGGTGCGAGTCTTCATGTTCGTAGGACGTCCCTTCGCTCACCCCGTGCATACCCATCGCTTCTCCCCGACAGCACCCTACGGCGACGACGAACGGGTTTTTGAGCGCGCTCGTACGCATAACGAGAGAGTGCTCCGCATGCACACTACCGCCTCAGCCATGCGTGACTATCCCGATTACGTGCCTCGGACTTACTTCTCGGAGACCGACCCGTCCGAGGACCTGCCTACCCATCCTTATAGCTAGAGCTCCGCTCCCACTCCACCACTGATGAGGGAGGGCAGTGAGGATACCGTGACTCAGCCACGGCTTGCACGATGACCGGAGATGCGGCCACATTGTGGGGGTCACTCTTGATCCCCGTTCTGCCTCTTTACGCCCGCGGAGCTCGCCCAGTTTCCCGGATATGTGCCTCGCTCGCGAGATGGACGTCAGTAGGAGGTGACGTACGACCGATGGAGTACCCGGGTAGAGCACACACCACTTAGATGAGGATGAACCTCCTTTTGTTTAGAGGTTATCCCTTTAGTTACACTTGGGTAGGGGAGTTGCTTTTACGTTTCTGTAGTATTTTCCTTTGTATTTTCTTTTAGTTGTATCTGTTTATGATGTATCAAACTAAGCCCCACTCTACACGAGTGGGCATATCATATATTATATAAATATGCAGTTCAAGGTTATTATGATGTGCCTTTACTTGCTTATGTCATGTTGCTATGCGATGCTTGCTTTATTACCTTTCGTGCATTATTAATTAACGTGTCGCGCGGCTCTCACTTTGCTTTCATATATTTCAAAAAAAAATTTACCAGTATTTCTGCTAAATATTTTAAAGTAATAAGGAAGCTATGACGTAACAGACTAATGATTAACCTAATTATGTTCTAGAGTGTTGGGTTAAAAATTAGGATGTTACAAAAATCAGAATTTAATTTTCCAAAGTCATGAAAAATTGCAATAAGTATTTCTAGTAACTAGTCTTTCTTAAAATTAATTCTAGATCAAGGAATGCCCTTATAATCAATTCTTATTTTTATACTAACACAAATAATAACCTTGAATTAGTAGCATAATTAGAGAGCTCAATAAAAGGATAGTTACATTTATAAAGATATATATTTCATGAGTCAAAGTTCTCATGTGAGTTAAAAGGGTAAGTCTTGAGCACTAGATTAATTAAGTGATGACATAACTTTAAACGTGCAAATGCAAGTTTCATTTTAATCTTGGCATTATAAGGTGATGGCAATAGAAACATAAATATGATATGCAAGGCTCAAATATAAACATGAAATGCAAAGATTTGAAATATAAATATGAAAATGCAAGCTCATTTTTAATCTTTAAGTTTAGGTGATGGCTTGAAATGTAAACATGCTAGACAAGAAATATAAACATGAAATACAAGTTCATTTCTTATCTTTAAACTTTAGGTGATAACTTGGAAATAAATATGATGTGCAAGTCCAATTCTTTATTTTAGTGCTCTAGGCCCCTTAGAGTATTCACTCTAAATCAACAATCAACTTTAAGGTTGAAATAGGTAGGCTTCGAGATTAATTATTTAGTGAGGATATGAATGCAAAGGTGCAAATGTAAGCTTCATTTTTAGTCTTTACTATTATAAGGTGATGGCAAGGAAATATAAATATGGATGCAAAGCTTGAACATAAATATGAGAATGCAAACTTTATTCTTAATCTTTAAGTTTAGGTGGTGACTTGAAAAGTAAATATGCTAGACAAGAAATATAGATATGAATGCAAAACTTAAACATAAATATGCAATGCAAGGGCTTGAAATATAAATATGAATGCAACCCACTTGTTATCTTTTTGAGTCCTAGGTTCAAGATTACCATTTAACAACATAATAGCTTCATTTGCTCAAAACTCTTAAAAGTGAAACCTTCAAGCTTTAGAGGTCAAATAAATGATGGTTTTGCAATCAACACCCAAGATCCTCATCATCAAGCCATGATTCTCAACCCACAAAGCCATCAAGGGTGAACAATGAAAGAAAGAAAAAGGAAGGCCTTGTGGCCGAAAAAGAAAGAAAGAAGAAGAAAGAACCAACATTTCAATGTTCCAACTAAAATGATTCAAAAGAAAAGAATGTAAACTTTTAAAACAACTCCCTACCTTGGATGTGCTTCTTGATTGAGGGAGAGTTTGATCTTGGAGAAGGAATAAAGGAAGGAGAAGGAGAAGAAGAACTCTTTGAGATGAAAGAAAGAAAGATTTGGAGGTGTAAGAGAAATGAGTAAAGGGATTCTTTGGGGAGCTTCTCCTATTTATAGAAAATTTCATCATGAAGGGAATGAGGAGGAGGAGCTAGCCGGCCATCATGGAGGGAAAAAGAAGGAAAAATATCTCTTTGTGTGTGTCATTCCAAGTTATGGCTAGGTTTGGTTGAAGGTATGGCTTGTGGTATGGTTCTTTGAGTGTGAATTATTATTAAAATAAATTAACATGTGATGAAATGGAGGAGGAGTAGCTGTGTGGTTTAATGGCCATGGGGGAGGAAAATTATCTCATTTCTTTTGTGTTATGACATGGTTTAGAAAATAGTTTTGATTAGGTAATTGATTAGGGGTTGTGATTAAGTGTTTGGGTGAGAAAGAGGGTGATTAAGGCTTCTCAAGACAAGTTTTAGGAGTGGTCTTGGTTATTAATGGAGTCAAATATCTTCTAATCAAGATTCTCAATCACATCCATTGGTTCCTTAATTTAAGGAAATTGATAGAAAGAACACTATTTAATGATTCATGACATAAAGTCTTGATTTTAAGAAAGGGATTTTGTGTTTCTCTAAGCAATCTTAGGTTCTAATTAGTCTCAATTAATTATTTTGACTCTAGATTAGTAATTAGAAGTTGCTAATCTTTAATTAGAGCTTAATATTATTTAGGTTTCGTTAATTATATCATTTGGTGTAATGCCCGATTTTTCTGCCTGAGAGAAAAATGACCAAAACGCCCCTAAGGTCATTTTCTGCCCGGAATTCGAGGAAAGCCATCGCGGCCATCCTTGAAGGGCCGACTCAATGTTTGAAGGGGATTGGGTGATCCTTGAGTGATTTCAGAAACAAAATCTCATTTTCTGCAGTTTCGGGTCAAAATGACCAAAATATCCCTATAGCGTTTTTACGCGGGTAAAGGTGTCATTTGAGCCCAAAACTTTCCCCGAAGATTTAAAACAATGTTTTTACCTATTTAAAAGCATCTGTTTAAGTCCCGGTGGTCCCGAGCAGTTTCAGTGCAAAATTACGATTTTGCCCCTGGAATAGTATTTTTGAGCTTAATGACGTAATTAAGCAAACCTAAGCAATATTAGGCTCTAATCGAAGATTAATTAATTTCCATGATTAATCTGGAGTCAAAATAAGCTATTAAAATTAATTAGAACCTATAATTGCTTAGATTAAACTTAAATTTCTTTTTAAAACTCAAGATTCCAATATTGGAATCTTGAATAGTATTTTCTCTTTCCAATTCCTTAAATCATGAAATTGTGTCTAGAGTTGTTTATGAACTAAAATGAATTTATAACTCACTAATGATGCAAGACCACTCCTTAAACATGTCTTGACAACCTTGACTACCCATTTTCTCACCTAAATACTTTCTTACAAATTCCTAATCTTAATCCTAATCAAAGATACACCTAAACACAACTCTAAACCACAATTAAAATGCAAGAAATCCTCCCCCATGGCTAATGCATGTTTCGACCATCCCTCCCCTAATTCCATCACATGTTGATTTATTTCTCACACAAAGAACCATGCTTGACCCATACTTGCACCCATACTTGAACCCATACCTAGCCATGCTTCCCACCATGCCTTGAACCATGCCTTGGAGAAGATATTTTTCTCCTCCTTGTGGCTGTAATGGCCGAAGCCATTCCCTCCCCAAACACCCCTCATTTGTTTCATTTCTCTATAAATAACATGCTTGGGTGAACTTGCATCGTTTTGGGTTCATTTGCTAAGTGTAAGTTTTCAAAGAGCACTTCAAAGTTTTCTTTTTCTCTCAAAGTTCAAGTGTCCAAGTTCTTCAAGTTCTTTATCCTCTTCACTCATCTCAAACCTCCAATCTCTTGGTAGGGATTTTCTTTCAAGTGTTTCTTTCATTTAAGTTCTTAATCTAGTTATTTGTTTTATGGTTTCTCTTGAATCTTTTTGGAACTTCTTTTCTTCTTCTCTTCCTTCTTCATTTTCGGCCATGAGCCTTTGAAAACAAAGAAATGCGAGCTTGATGATGAGAGTTTCATGATGATGTTCATCACTAGAACAACCTCTAAAGCTTGATCTTTATTCTTAAGCAAAAGGTGTTTTTAGTTTCTTTCTTTCTTGAACCTTAAGATTCTTAACTTTGATGTTGATTTAAAATGAGTTAGTGAACTCAGTGATGAGGACTCATGATGTTGCTGTTAATACATCATCAAGATCATGGTCTCTAGAGTTTCAAAATGGTTCTTTCTTGCTCTTAAGTTTCAATTTCTTTCCTTTTCTTTTTCTCTAAAATTTTCGGCCAACAATTGTTGGATGAACCCTCATGATAGCTTGATGATGAGAGTTCTAGTTGGTGACTTTATGTTCACCACAAAGAAATCTCTAAAGCTTGAGTTTTCATAAAGGTGTTATAAAGTTCATTTATGGTTATATTTTTAAGGAATGTTATCTTGAGTTCTAAGAACTCTAGACCTCACTTTATCTTGTCATGATGAGTTTGGGTTAAGGTTTAAGTTCCTCTAAAGTCTTGAATGAGCTCTAATAAGATATAAATGAACTTGCATATTTACTTTGAGGTTGCACTCATGTTTATATTCTTGCTTTGCATCTTTATTTTCAAGTCATCACCTAAGGACTCAAAGATTAAAACAAGACTTGCATTATCACCTAATTAATTCTCAAAGCCTTTCTATTTTGGCCTTAAAGTCGATTGTTGCTGGGCCTAGAGCACTAAAATAAAGAAATGAACTTGCATTGCATATTTATTTCAAGCCTTGCATATTTACTTCAAGTCTTGCATATTTAAATTCCAAGCCTTGCATATTTACTTCAAGTCTTGCATATTTATTTCCAAGTCGTGCATATTTACTTTAAAGTTCTCACTTTACTTTGTAATGAAGAATAAAAATGAAGTGCATAGCATGTTTATATTTTGTCATCACTTAAAGACCTTAGAGCTCAAAGACTTGCCCATTTTATCTCAGGTTAAAGTTTAATATGGAAGCATTCTTTGAATGTATAATTTCGGCCAAGTAATAATGATGAGCTTGGAATGAGTTCCATCTAGTTACAAGGGCAAACAACCTATGTTCTAGGATTTTCTTTAAGCTTGATGAGTTTTATAAAGTTATGACCAACAAGATTTATGATTTTAATCCTCTTCTAAAGAAGAATTAAATTGGTTACTGACCTAAGGTTGTTTTTAGCCTCTTGATAAAATAAAATGGTTTGTAAAAAGTTTTAGAAGTCCTAAAATGATTCCAAGGGAAACTACAAGTCCTAAGTTGGTTGATGTTCATGGTTTTCCGCTTAGGTTTGAATTGTGCTAAACAACAAAAATGGGCGAATAAGCTTAATGGGGCTAGCCAAGGGATAAATGCATGCGAAGAAGGCTATATGGCTAAGTGGGTGAAAAGAAAGAGTGCCTCAATCATTAATATACCAGATAGTGTGAAGACAATGCTTTAACCAAGAATCAGGCAAGTTCTAGAATCCATTCCAAGAGAGTGCACAAACACCAGTAGAAATACTGATTAAGCAGTAAAAATCACATTTAGTCACAAAAGCTCATAGGTAAAAATAATTAACTAGCCAAACAAGTTAAATTCCATTACATTGCTCAAGTGACCATCAGATTAACTAGTGTACCATGGAGATCAAAACAGAAAATAAGGTGCAAGCAGTGTTCAACTATAAACTAATCAACTCCCTTTTTTATTTATTATGCAAAATGATATGCAAACAACTACCATATAATGCAAGACACAAAGCTAAAACAAAATGAAAAGTACAAGGAAAATGGAGATGAAAATACTTAAGTAAAAGGCACTTACCAAAGACCCATAGAATAACCCTCCTCACATTTACAAAAGGCACTGCCCTCAATGTCTAGGCGAGTCCAACCAATCAAAATGACGAGAAGGCAAGCTCAATAATCCTCGGTATCAGAGGTCTCCAACTCTAAAATCTCAACATCAGGATCATCTTCCCTAGAATCTGAATCAGGATCCACATGGGGCTCAGTATGCCGGATAAGTGGTGGTGAAGCCGGCTTTGCAGCCGCCTCCTTTACAAGGGGCTCAATGTAATATCCTAATTTTTAACCCAATACTCTAGAACATACTTAGGTTAATCATTAGTTTGTTACTTCATAGTTCTCAATTTTACTTAGAAATACTTAGCGGAAAATACGGGTAAATTTTTTTTTTGAAATACAAAGTGAGAGCTGCGTGATGCGATGTAACAAGAAACGGTCAAACATACATCTCATAACGTCATAGCATAAGGCATATAAAGACACATCATGAGAAACACTGAATATCATCTCATATAGATATATAACTTGCCCACTTATAAGCGTGGGACTTAATTTAATACAAGGGAATACATGAAAGAAAATACAACATGAGCATAAACATAAACTACTCCCCTACCCGAGTGCACCTAATGGGATAACCTCAAATCAAAAGAAGGTTTATCCCCATCTAAGTGGTGTGTGCTCTAACCCAGGCCATCCACAGCCTCCTACTGCCTACTATCCCTCGAGCGTGGCATGTAACCAGGAAACTGAGCAAGCTCCTCCGGCGTGAATAGGCAAGATGGGGCTCGGAAGTGACCTCCATGGCGTGGCCTCATCTCCGGTCATCGTGCAAGCCTCAGCTGAGTCACAGAAGGCTCGCTACCCTTCCTAAGGTCCATGGGTATGGTGGGGGAAGATCCCTCGGAGGGTACCTGGGTTGCCGAATCCTCGGAAGGATCCGTCTCCGAAAAAGACGACGGGCAACGGGGCACATACCAGGGGTAGTCTCGAGCCGCGGATGTGGACGGTGGGGTACGGCGAAGCCTCTCCTCTAGGGGACGCGCGCGCTCGAACACCAGGTCATCGCCAAAAGGTGAGACGGGGGAGAAATGATGGGAATGTACAGGGGGAGTGAAGGGTTGACCCATGAACATGAATACTCTAACCGTGCATCGACCCACAAAATGGAATGACCCGTGGTCCGGGTCATGGTGCACCTCCCATGTCGGCGTGTCCACGAACACTACGAATGTCGCCATCTGAAGACGTGACAGAAAGAAAGAGATAGAGGGAGTGAGAGTCTTGCTAAAGAATCTCAGTAGGGCCTCCTACTACCAAGGTGTCATCATCTACATCCTCAGGAACCTTCGGTTTAATTATACAAAATGACTGAACATGTATTAAGTTCATTTTAAACTTTAAAATATAGTTTAGCCAAGATCCATTCATTTTAGGATGATCTTAATGTCATGAATGCAACATAATAGAAGATGTATGCATGGCACTACCTAATACACATACATAAAACATAACATCAAGCATCATCATACTTAGTGGCATAAAGTGGCAATAGAAACATTCATATGGTACAAACTTGGTGACATAATCATAATCATGAAACTTCTCTTCCTCATGGGCCACCTTAAAAGACAATCGAACTGGGGGTGCTCGGCCGAATCGGTGTCACCCAGAACGTGTCACATATCTAGGTTATGAGCTCATACCTTAACTAGTCGTCACTAGTTCTTACTTACCACTTAACGATAAGCGTATCATAAATCATAAATTCCGACTATCTGAGTACGGGTTAAGGGGCAATTCTCTTAGGGGTGCTCGGCCGAACCGGTGTCACCTAAGAGTATAAATTGGTACCGATGTCACATGAGTTCTATGGAGGTGCTCGGCCGAACCGGTGTCATCCTAGAACCCATCTTAGTACCTTAATTTTCAAAATCTCTTTAAGTCCCCAAATTTGACGGAAATTCGGCGGCATAAAGGCATTACGCTGAATTCCTTCCAAATTTGCTTTATGCCACATAAACATATATCCTCATGAATTCCTCATATGAATAACATTAATATCCTTCACATAACACGTACATCATCATGGAACATTCAACCGTTTATCCTTACGGTAGCTTATGCTTTGACCCTTACGGGTCTTAATCATGAGATATGGTTCTCATATTTTATGCACCTAAAGGCTCATAATTAAACATCATTCATAATCCTCATGTTCACACTTAAATCTGAAAAGCATAGGGCAGAATTCCTAACTTATGATTACAGGGTTCTAGAACTTACGTTTTAGATCCTTTCTTGGTTCCGTCTTTGCCTAAGGCGCTATGAATTAAATCTAAATCAATTATGAGGCATTCCTATGCTTAAGGACTAATTATTAATCACGTTTATCATGTTGTAAGGGTGCTGGACAGAATCCAGAAAAATAAATGTTCTAAGAGTTCTAAACTTGCACTTTTACGGTTTTCTAGTTACTAGTTTCCCTATAGGTGATAGAATTCGATTCTAATCCAAATGTTACCAAGTTTTTCATGTCTAAAAAATCCTAATCTGATTATGCTCGCATTAAAACAGTTTGGATAAGTTCCAAAAACAAATGGGTCGAAACTATGTTAAATTCTAGCTTTATGGTATTTCTAGTTAACTAGTTTCTTACCTATTATGCATAGAATCGTTTCTACATCATCATATGATATTTTCACACATTCTAACACATCAAAACATCACCATACAGCATCACACTCATCATATCAGAACTGAAAACATTTAGCTTCAGTAAAGGATTTAAATTGACATTTCTAGGTGCATAAGTTAACTAGTTTCTCTTGGAATCAATTTAAAATTTCGAAAACTCTTTGCAAATCATTTTAATTCATCAAGAGGCTAAGAGAAGCCTTAGGTCAGTGACCAAAATATATCTCATCTTCTAAGAGGGAATAAAGTCATATCTCATGATAACATAACCTTGTAAAGATTGTAAAGCTTTTAAGAAAAACTTAGGACATGGACTATTGGTCCTTGTAGCTAGATGAAAACTCATTGCAAGTCCATCATCACTACTTGGCCGAAAACATGCATTCAAGGAAAGCATTCACTTAAACTTTAACTTGAAATGAAATGGGCAAGTCTTTGAGCTCTAGGTTCTTAAGTTACGACACAAAATAAACGTGCTCATGCTTTTCATTTCTAATCTTGCTTACAAAATAAAGTGATGACTTAAATTAAATATGCAAGGCATAATCTTAAACGTGCAAGCTTGAAAGTAAATATGCAAGGTTCAATTCTTTATTTTAGTGCTCTTGGCCCAACAACAATCGACTTTAAGGCCGAAATAGATAGGCATTCGAGAAATTAATTAGGTGATGATGCATGTTCAATTCTTTATTTTAGTGCTCTAGGCCCAACAACAATCGACTTTAAAGCCGAAATAGATAGGCTTTGAGAATTAAATTAGGTGATGATGCAAGTTTCATTTTAATCTTTATGTTCTTAGGTGATAGCTTGAAAGTAAAGGTGCATAGCAAGAATGTAAATATAAATGTAAGCATAAAATAATTTATGCAAGTTCATTTTATCTTTCTAGAGCTCTTAATCAAGACTTTAAAGGAACTTAAACCTCAACCCAAACTCATCAAACTAAGATAAAGTAAAGTCTAGAGTTCTTAGAACTCAACATAACATTTTTAGAAAATCAAAACATTTTGCATGTAAAGAAAAGGAAATGGCCGAAATCTCAAGGAACAAAAAGAACCTTTTGAAACTCTAGAGTCCATGATCTTGATGATATATTAACACCAACATCATGAGACTTCATCATTGAGTCCTTAGAACCATTTTAAAACACCATCAAAACTAAAGTTCTCAAGAGTTCAAGAAAGGAAGAACTAGAAACATTTTTGCTCAAGAACAAAGATCAAGCTCTAGAGTTTGTTTCAAGTGATGAACATCATCATGAAACTCTCATCATCAAGCTCTCATTTCTTTGAACCTCAAGGCCCATGGCCGAAAATGAGAAAGAACAAGGAAAAGAAAAGAAGTTCTAAAAAGAATCAAGAGAAACTATGAACATCAAGCTTGAAACAAGAACTTTAAAGAAAAGAATACATGAAAGGAAATCCCTACTTGATGTGATGAACTTGAAGATGGAAGAAGATGAAGATGATGAAGAACTTTGAAGAACTTGAAGAACACTAGAACTTTGAGAGAAAAGAAAAGCTTTGAGTGTTCCTAAACTTAGCAAATGATCTAAAAGTGGTGCAAGCTCCTCAAGGCATTCTATTTATAGAAGAATGAAGCAAATGGAGTATATGTGTGGCTGAAGGGGTTTCGGCCATGAGGGTGCAGAATGGAGGCATCCATGAGTTCCATGAGGTGAGATAATGTGGTCTAAAGGCATGGTGAGGTATGGTTCAAAGTATGGTGAGGTATGGTTCAAGGTATGGCCTCAAGCATGGTTCTTTGAGTGAGAAACAATTCAACATGTGTGGTAATTGGGGGAGAGGTGGCCGAAACTTCATCAGCCATGGGGGAGGGTTCTTTGCATTTTAATTGTGGTTTAGAGTTGTGTTTAGGTGTATCTTTGATTATGCTTAAGATTAGGAATTTGTAAGAAATTGTTTAGGTAAGGAAAATGGATAATTAGGATGGTCTAGACATAATTAAAGAGTGGTCTTGCACCATTAGTGAGTTAGATCCTCAATTTAGAGTCTAAACAACTCTAGACACATTTCCTTGATTTAAGGAATTGGAGAGAGAAAACACTATTCAAGATTCCAAGACTAGGAATCTTGAGTTCTAAAAAGGGATTTAAGTTTAATCTAAGCAATTTTAGGTTCTAATTAACTTTAATAATTTATTTTGACTCTAGATTAATTAGGAAAATTAATTAATCTTCATTTAGAGCCTAATATTGCTTAGGTTTGCTTAATTACGTCATTAAGCTCAAAAATACTATTCTAGGGGCAAAATCGTAATTTTGTACTAAAACTGCCCGAGACCACCGGGACTTGAACAGAGACCTCTAGACACATGAAAACATGTTTTTAAACCTCTGAGGAAAGTTTCGGGCTCAAACGACACTTCTACCCGCGTAAAAACGCTATAGGGGTATTTTGGTCATTTTGACCAAAGCTATGAAACGAGATTTTCGCTTCCGGAAGCATTCAAAGGCCATTCAATCCCCTTCAAACATTGAGTCAACCCTCGAGGACGACCGAGTTGGTTACCCTCGAATTCGGATCAGGAAATGATCTCAGGGGCATTTTGGTCATTTCCCTCGGACAGAAAAATCGGGGTGTTACACTCAATGCCCTGAATCCGCAACTCTAGGCAGGTCATCCTCCTCATGATCCGCTCCTTTGAGGCTTGAATGGAGGAAGTGACATGAGCCATGAGCTGCTCAGTAATCTCCCATTGCATAGTAGTGAGGGCTGCCCCAAGTGGGTTGGAAGAATTAGTCCCATTCTCTCCTCTTTGGGACTTTTTCTTCACCTTAGAATCCTTAGAAAGTAAAATTTTTACCACAACAGGCTTGCCCGGCTCCATCAGGACATCATCAGGGAAAATGGGGACGATAGCGGACATGGCCATCCTAGTAATCAAGGATGGGTATGGAAGACGATTGTAGGCTTTATCATGGTAAACCTTCTCCATGTGCTGTCGGATAAGACGAGGAAGATAGACCCTCTTCCCTTCAACCAGGCAATAAATGAGGCAAACCTGATCCAGAGTGAGGATGAAGACATGGGAACAAGGAAGGACATATGAGAATACTAGCTTCATCCACAAACGAGCCTCAAAGTTCAACAGAGACCTCTTCATATAAGTAGAGAGGAACTGGGCATTGCGGATCCACTCCGTGCCTGAATATGTGATTCTGTCCTTGATCACATCTTTATCCATTGTTGTCGGCTATTATAGGAGCTGCTGGTAGTAATTTGGCTGGCGGTCGTATGGGGTGACATTAAGCTGTAAAGCATCCTGGAGGGTATGCGGGCTGACGGGAATCTGGTGCCCTCTAAGATAAACCTCTGACTGACCTGTTCGCCCCCAATTGGCATAAAACTCCTGCACCAAAGAAGCATTAATGGGTGCAGGGGTGTCCAGAAAGAATCTCCAACCCTGTGCCTCAATATCATGGAGGACCTTGTCAGCACAGGCCTCCACGCCACTAAATTCAAATGGTGCTTCTACCAGAAGTGGGTAGTGTCGGATGATCTTTATATATTGCTGCTCCGTTTGGTAATTAATGAATCGGAGAGGGTCTTGGGCAAGAAGGTTATTAGTGTCTTCGCCCTCAACACGGAGGCTCTTACCCCTGTCAGCTTTGGGAGCCATAACTGAAAAAGACATAGAGTGCATGATTCTAATGCTAATGGTGATCAAAGACGAAATAAGAACAGAGCATAAGGAAGAGAACTTGAGAACTCAACAAAACAACAACATGGGGTGTTCATGGTGGGAGGAAAACCTCAACTAGAGGGTATCAAACAAAATGAGAAATCAAAACAAATAAAATGAATCTATCAACATAATGTGATTTCTCAAAATGAATGAAAAACTCAAAAGGAAAAGTGGTTGAGACATTTTCACAAACACGTGGTATGCATAACAAAGGAATCACTCAAAATCACCAAACATAATGGGTGAACACCCCATAATTTAAAATCCAGCCAGTAGAGGAGTAGAAGTAGGAAGAGAAGGAACAAACTTGATGAAAAACCCAAATAAAATGAGGTTGGGAGGAGGATGGAGGTGTCATGGTCGAAGTGTAGAGAAAAGGGGTTGGCGTTTGAAGAACAAAGGAAATAGGAAAGATAAACGCGCCCCTGAGCACATTTTCAACAAAATGCATGCCCACTTGACCGCTATAGCAGTCCCTTCAATACACGCATCCCTTTTCCTTAAGTGAAACGCAGTGTTTCACTTAAGGCCCTCCATTTTTTTTAAGTTATTTTTTTTGAACGTAAAAGAGAATGCAGATTTTTTTTTTTTGAAAAAAAACAAACTTACCTGACCGCTATAGTGGTCGCTGAGTGTGCAAACATGGCATGAGAAGCAAGTGACCGCTATAGCGGTTGGAGACAGCTATAGCAGTGTCCAAAGGCCCTTTTCTGCATATTTATGCAGCAGAATTGTTGCAACAAGTCTAGACCAGTTTCTTGAACCTAAAAATCTGCACACTCCACAAACAGTGAGTATAAAAGAAATGGATGAAATAAAATAAAATAAAATAAACTAAAATTGAAGAATTAAATAGTGGGTTGTCTCCTACTCAGCACTTTGCTTTAACGTCCCTAAGTTGGACGTTTAGACCCCTACTAGGAAGGGTAAACAGCTTGCACCAATTTAACTTCATACTCTCCCCTAAGATCCATAGAAGTTTCATGGTAAGCCTTCAGCCGGTGTCTATTGACTTTAAAAATTGTTTTGGATTTGGGGTCCTCAATTTCCACATCACCAAAGGGATATACTTTTGTGACCTTGAAAGATCTATCCCATCGAGACCTCAACTTCCCGGGCATCAGTTTCAATCGGGAATTGTAGAGGAGCACCAGTTGCCTCTCTTGGAACTTTTTCCTCAAGGTATTCTTTTCATGACACACGTTAGTCCTCTCCTTATACAACCGAGAGTTCTCATAGGCCTCATATTTCAATTCTTCTAACTTTTGCAGCTGCAATTTTTGGGCTTTACCTGCCTCTTCCAAATCCATGTTGCACTGCTTGACAGCCCAGTAAGCCCGATGCATCATCTCTACAGGCAAATGGAACGCCTTACCAAAAACAAGCCGAAAAGGACTCATTCTGATAGGCGTCTTGTAGGCTGTGCGATAAGCCCATAGAGCGTCATCCAATCTCACACTCTTGTCCTTCCGATTAGGTTTCACAGTTTTGCCAGGATTCTCTTTATTTCCCGGTTAGACACTTCAGCGTGCCCGTTAGTTTGGGGGTGGTAAGGAGTGGATACCTTATGAACAACCCCATATCTATGAAGCAAAGCTTCCATGCTCCGGTTATAGAAGTGAGTCCCCTGGTCACTAATAATAGTTCTAGGCATGCCAAACCTGCAGAAAATGTGAGAACGGACAAAAGAGACAACTACAGCAGAATTATTAGTACAGGTGGCAATGGCCTCCACCTACTTTGAAACATAATCCACAGCCAAAAGGATGTAAACATAGCCAAAGGAACCAGGGAAAGGACCCATGAAATCAATCCCCCAAACATCAAAAACTTCACAAAATTGTATGGGTTATTGGGGCGTCACATTTCTCCAAGTGATATTCCCTGTTCTTTGGCATTGTTCATAGGCCTTATAGAAATTATAAGCATCTCTAAACGAAGTGGGCCAATATAAACCCGAGTCCAATACTTTCCTAGCAGTACGTTGGGGCCCAAAATGACCTCTACTCCTATGAGTATGAAAAAATCAGAGTATGGACTCGAATTCCTCCTGGGGCACACATCGCCTGACTACTTGGTCACTACAAATTTTCCACAGATAAGGGTCATCCCACACATAGTATTTAGCACCACTTTTCAGCTTTGCAAACTTAGCTGGTGAAAAGTGTGAGGGACCCACTCTAGCAACCAAGTAGTTAACAATTTAGCATACCATGGGGCAACAGACACGCTTATCAATTGTTCATCAGGAAAGTTATCATTGAGAGGTCTGTTGTCCAGGTCAAGATGCTCAAGCCTATTTAGATAGTCTGCTACTATGTTTTCAGCTCCAGTTTTATCTTTTATTTCCGAATCAAATTCTTGGAGTAGCAGCGTCAATCTAATGAGCCTAGACTTGGCTTTCGGTTTCTTCAGCAAGTATTTAAGAGCTGCATGGTCTGAATACACCACCACTTTAGAGCCTAGCAAATAAGAACGAAATTTATCCAAAGTAAAAACAATGGCTAGGAGCTCTTTCTCAGTAGTGATATAGTTGGACTGTGTAGCATCCAAGGTACAAGAAGCATAGTAGATAGCATGAGGAACCTTACCTTCGCATTATGTAAGTATAGCGTCTATCGCATGGTCAGAGGCATCGTATATAAGCTCAAATGACTGGCTCCAGTTAGGTGGCTGGATGATTGGAGTGGCGGTTAAGGCCTTCTTCAACCTCTCAAATGCCTCCCTGCACTTGTCATAAAAAAAAATTCAGTATCTTTCTGCAATAGGGAGGTGAGAGGCTGGGTAATCTTGTTGAAGTCCTTAATGAACCTCCTGTAAAAACCTGCATGACCCAGAAAAGAATGAATCTCCGGCATGCATGTGGGGTGAGGTAAAGAGGTAATAACTTCTACCTTAGCAGGATCAACAGTAATGCCCTTGCTAGAGATTACATGGCCTAAGACTATACCTTGTTCCAGCATAAAATGACATTTTTCAAAATTCAGAACAAGGTTGGTCTCAACACATCTCTATAGGTCTCTAGCTAAGCTACTCAAGTAAGAATCAAAAGAAGAACCAAAAACAGTAAAGTCATCCATAAATACCTCTATGCACTCTTCCAACAGGTCAGAAAAAATGCTCATCATGCGCCGCTGAAAAGTAGCTGGTGCATTGCAAAGCCCAAAGGGCATCCGCCCATAAGCATAAGTGTCAAAGGGGTACGTGAATGTGGTCTTCTCTTAGTCCTTCGGGGCAATGTGAATCTGAAAGTATCCCGTATAGCCATCCAAGAAATAGTAATGAGACTTCCCTGCCAACCTTTCCAATATCTGATCAATGAAAGGCAGGGGGTAGTGATCCTTCCGGGTGGCTTGGTCAAGCCTCCGATAATCAATGCAAACCCTCCAACTGTTCTGTACCCGGGTAGGAACCAACTCACCCTTCTCATTCTTCACCACGGTGATCCCGAACTTCTTGGGAACCACCTGCACCAGGCTCACCCATTCACTGTCAGAAATAGGATAGATGATGCCGGCTTGTAAAAGCCTTGTCACCTCCTTCTTAACCACATCAAGAATCAATGGGTTGAGCCGGCACTGTGGCTGTCTAGTCGGCTTAACCCCCTCCGCGAGAAATATCCTGTGCAGGCAGGTGGAGGGACTAATCCTTGTGATATCATCTAAGGTCCAGCCAATGGCCCTCTTGTGCCTTCTCAAAACCATAATCAGATTATCCTTTTGGGACTTAGAGAGGTTATTGGCTATGATGACTGTCAGTATCTCACCCTCCCCCAAGAATGCATACTTGAGGTGGTCAGGGAGGGGCTTTAGTTCTGGCCCTGCTAACTGTGTACATATTCCTATAAGCTTAGACAATTCTAGAGTAGCAGAATCATCATATCCAGTGGAAGAAACAGATAATATGGGCTCAGAAATTAAAGTAGTCTCAGAATTGGGGGTGATGCTACTAAATGTGTCAATGACAGGGTTTGTGGCATTAGATACCAAAAGTTCAGAAGTTTTCTCAAAAATTACCTTATCAATGATGCATCAATAGTGGCATACTCCCTGCACAAATTGGTGGTACCATCACAGTTAAGACATTCAAACTCTGGTGTTAACCCAACAAAAACATCATCAATCAAGGAGTCAATGATATCAACGCTGAAAATAGAATGCTCTTCAGGTGGGCACTTCATGGTATCAGTTAAGCAAAACTGAGCCTTCATATCCCCACACTCAAAAGACAAGGTACCCGCGTACACATTGATCTTGGTTCTTGCAGTCTTAAAAATGGCATTCCCAAGATCAATGTGTGCTCAGGAGCATTGACATCATCCTCCATAGCCAAAACATAAAAGTCAATTGGGAAAATTAAATATTTTACCTAGACTAGGACGTCTTCAATTATCCTATCTGGACTCTGAATGCTCCGGTTGGCCAATTGGACTCTCAATCTGGTGGGTGTCAACTCTCCCCCACCTAAAACCTCATATACCAAACGGGGCATGATACTGATGCCGGCCCCAAGATCCACCAAAGCTTGTCCAATGTGCAGGTTTCCAATAGTGCAGGGAACATTGAACTCGCTTGGATCCTTATGCTTCACGGGGAGCTGACCTGGCTGAAAAAAGGAGGAGGCTTTCACCTCCATGCCACTCTCTCCGCTTCATTGCCCTTCAACTTCCTCTCGTCGATGCATAGGTCTTTTAAGAACTTGGCATACTTTGGAATCCGCCTAATTGCATCCAACAGAGGGATGTTGATTTCTTCCTTCCTGAAGGTCAGCAGGAGGTCCTTCTCCAATTCCAATTCATTGGACCTTTTGGGTCTTGCAACTCACTGTGGGAAGGGTAATGAAATGGGTTTTATCACCTGTTCTTCCGTTTCCTTTTGCTTGGTTGCAGGCTCATCTTGCTGCACCTCTGGTTGAACAGTCTCATCCTCCTGGCTCTCAATCACAACCTGTTCTGGAGGACCAGTAACTTTAAGTAAAATTGTACCAGACCTCAATGTGATGGCAGAGACATTCCCCTTGGAGTTGGGAATTGTCTATGAAAGAATGGTAGATGCACTTCCCTGCTAAGACTGGGAGTTCTTAAGCCTCTGAATCACATTCCTCATCTCTTGTATGCCTTGTTCTTGTTTCCTCCGAGTCTCAATCATCATCTTTATCATCTCCTGCCATGGTGCTTCGAAGGCGGGGAGGTGCAGTAATCTTTGGAGGTTCTTTGAAATTTGGGAAGCTGTGGGATAGGTGGTGGGTGAAATATAGGCTGGTTATACTGCTGCCTCTGCTGTGGTGGTGTAACATCCCCTGCTGCTTTATGGATTGATGACTGTCCCCACAAACCAACATGGGTCTTTTTAGCGTACTTTGTCCTCACTTATACACTTCCTGGGAAAACTTCCCAGGAGGTCACCAATCCCAAAATTGCTCCAAGTCAAGCACGCTTAACTATGGAGTTCTTTCGTGATGGGCTACTGAAAAGAAGAAGCATCTTGTTGGTATAGGTAGTACAAATCAATTCATATCAATCCTCCTTAACTATATAAGCCCATACCTATACAGTCTCAGGATCCCTCTCATTCGGGTGTGTAATCAGTTCATTCATGTACCACTCCACTTTCGAAGTCTACTAGGAGCCGCTCCTTGTCCATGCCTCCTTGCACCGGTGATCACTCCCTGACTTCGCAATCGCCGGGTATTACATGCCCACTACTTTTCGCTTCGTTCGTCCCCGAACCACACCGTACTGGGAGAGGTACAGGGTCTGATATCAATTGTAACATCCCCTGCTACTTTATGGATTGATGACTGTCCTCACAAACCAACATGAGTCTTTTCAGCGTGCTTTGTCCTTACTCACACGCTTCCTAGGAAAACTTCCCAGAAGGTCACCAATCCCAAAAATTTTCCAAGTCAAGCACGCTTAACTATGCCGTTCCTTCGTGATGGGCTACCAAAAAGAAGATGCATCTTGTTGGTATAGGTAGTACAAATCAATTCATATAAGTCCTCGTTAACTATATAGTCTCATACCTATATAGTCTCAGGATCCCTCTCATTCGGGTGTGTAATCGGTTCATTTGTGTACCCTTCCACTTTCGAAGTCTGCCAGGAGCCGCTCCTTGTCCGTACCTCCTTGCACCGATGATCACTTCCCGACTTCGCAATCCCCGGGCATTACATGCCCACCAGCTTTCACTTGGTTCATCCCTGAACTACACCGTACTGGGAGAGGTGCAGGCTCTGATACCATTTGTAACATCCCCTGCTGCTTTATGGATTGATGACTGTCCTCACAAACCAACACGAGTCTTTTCAGCGTGCTTTGTCCTTACTCACACGCTTCCTAGGAAAACTTCCCAGAAGGTCACCAATCCCAAAAATTTTCCAAGTCAAGCACACTTAACTATGCCGTTCCTTCGTGATGGGCTACCAAAAAGAAGATGCATCTTGTTGGTATAGGTAGTACAAATCAATTCATATAAGTCCTCGTTAACTATATAGTCCCATACCTATATAGTCTCAGGATCCCTCTCATTCGGGTGTGTAATCGGTTCATTTGTGTACCCTTCCACTTTCGAAGTCTGCCAGGAGTCGCTCCTTGTCCGTACCTCCTTGCACCGATGATCACTTCCCGACTTCGCAATCCCCGGGCATTACATGCCCACCAGCTTTCACTTGGTTCGTCCCTGAACCACACCGTACTGGGAGAGGTGCAGGCTCTGATACCATTTGTAACATCCCCTGCTACTTTATGGATTAATGACTGTCCCTACAAATCAACACGGGTCTTTTCAGCGTGCTTTATCCCCACTCAAACGCTTCCTAGGAAAACTTCCCAGGAGGTCACCAATTCCAAAATTGTTCCAAGTCAAGCACACTTAACTATGGGGTTCTTTCGTGATGGGCTACTGAAAAGAAGATGCATCTTGTTGGTATAGGTAGTACAAATCAATTCGTATAAGCCCTTCTTAATTATATAGTCCCATACCTATACAGTCTCAGGATCCCTCTCATTCGGGTGTGTAATCGGTTCATTCATGTACCCCTATGCTTTTGAAGTATGCCAAGAGCCACTCCTTGTTCGTGCCTTCTTGCATCGACGATCACTCTTCAACTTCGCAATCCCAGGGCATTACATGCCCACTAGCTTCTGCTTGGTTCGTCCTCGAACCACACCATACTGGGAGAGGTGCAGGCTCTGATACCATTTGTAACATCCCCTGCTGCTTTATGGATTGATGACTGTCCCCACAAACTAACACGGGTCTTTTTAGCGTGCTTTGTCCTCACTCAAATGCTTCCTGGGAAAACTTCCCAGGGGGTCACCAATTCCAAAATTGTTCCAAGTCAAGCACACTTAACTATGGGGTTCTTTTGTGATGGGCTACTGAAAAGAAGATGCATCTTGTTGGTATAGGTAGTACAAATCAATTCATATAAGCCCTCATTAACTATATAGTCCCATACCTATACAGTCTCAGGATCCCTCTTATTCGGGTATGTAATCGATTCATTCATGTATCCCTCCACTTTTAAAGTCTGCCAGGAGCTGCTCCTTGTCCGTGCCTTCTTGTACTAGCGATTACTCCCTGACTTTGCAATCCCCGGGCATTACATGATAATGTAACACCCTAATTTTTCTATCTGAGTAAAAATGATCAAAATGCCCCTGAGGTCATTTTGCACCTGGAATTCGAGGACAACCGATCCAACAGTCCTAGAAGGGCCAACTCAATGGTAAAAGGGGATTATGTGTGGTATGTGTACTAATAGAGTAGAAGAATCTCGTTTTCGAGTTTTGATGCGTAAAATGACCAAAACGCCCCTGTGGCTGTTTGACCCTAATTAATGAGCCGATTAAGCCCGAACTTCACCCAAAGGTTTTAAAATGATGTTTTTATGAGTCTGGGCTGGTATGTTTAAGTCCCGATGGTCTTGGGTAGTTTTTGTACGAAATTATGATTTTGCTCATAATTAAGTACCTAATGAGCTTAATCATACGATTAAGCAAACCTAAGCAATATTAGGCTTTGATCGAAGATTAATTAATTTCCGTAATTAATCTAGAATCAAAACAATTAATTGGAATGAATTAGAATCTAAGATTTCTTAGAGAAGCTCAAAATCCTTTTTCAAAAAATCAAGACATTATGTCATAAATCGAAGAATAGTGTCCTTCTTATCAATTTCCTTAAATCAAGGAAGCAATGGATATGATTGAGAATCTTGATTAGAGGATGTTTGACTCCACTAATAACCAAGATCACTCCTAAACTTGTCTTGAGAAGCCCTTAATTACCCATTTTCTCATTCAAACACTTAATCACAAACTCCTAATCAAACCTATCTTCAAAACCACATCATAACACAAAGGAAATAAAATAATCTCCCTCCCCTATGGCCAATAAAAACCCACGGCCACTCCTCCTCCAAATTCCATCACATGTTGATTTATTTTAATAACATTTCACACTCAAAGAACCATACCTTCAACCATACCTAGCCATACTTTGAAATGACACACACAAGAGATATTTTCCCTTCTTTTCCCTCCTAAATAGCCAGCCTCCCTCCTTCTCACCCTCCATGTGTTTCATTTCTCTATAAATAGAAGGAGCCTTTCAAGAGCTCATTTTGTTCATTTCTCTTACACCTCCTAAGTTTTCTTTCTCTCATCTCAACGGGCTATTCTTCTTCTTCCTCTACTCTTTTCAAGGCCAAGCTCTCCCTCTTAATCAAGAAGCACATCCAAGATAAGGAGTTGTATTCTTTTCTTTTGTTGTTTATCTCTTGACTTGCGAAGATATAATGTTGGTATTTCTTTCCTTCTCCACTTTCTTTCTTCTTGGTTCTTATTCATCTTTTTCCCTTCCTTTGATTTTCGGCCATATGGCCTATATTGGAAGAAACCATAGCTTAATGGAGGATCTTGAGTGTTGGTTGCAAAACCATCACTTGTTTGGCCTCTAAAGCTTGAAGGTTTCATTTTTGAAAAGGTTTTTAACACAAAGAAACTATATTGTTGTGAAGAGTAATCTTGAGCCTAAATTCAAATAGATAAGAAACGGTTGCATTCATTTTTATTTTCTTTGCTATCACCTTAATAATTAATCTCAAAGCCTACCAATTTCAACTTTAAAGTTGATTGTTGATTTAGACTAAAAACTCTAAAGGGCCTAGAGCACTAAAATAAAGAATTGAACTTACATATCATATTTATTTTCAAGTCATCACCTAAAGCCCAAAGATAAGAAGTGGACTTGCATTCATGTTTACTTTTCTTGTCTAGCATGTTTATGTTTCAAGCCATCACATAAACTTAAAGATTAAGAATGAACTTGCATTCTCATGTTTATTTCAAGCCTTGCATCTTTACTTTTCCTTGCCATCACTCTACAATGATAAGATCAAAATGGAACTTGCATTGGCATGTTTATATTTATCACCTAAAAATCTAAGGTTCAAAGATTCTCTTTCAACTAAATCTTGAAAGCTGTGGGCTTTTATCTTGTAAAAGTGTTTTGATTTCAAAGTAAGTGTTGGAACAAGGTTCAAAATGGTTAAAGAAGGGAAGAATAACTTAGAAGAAGCTTTAGACTGAAATTTTCATATTTTAAAGGTACTGGTAATCGATTACAGAGCCCATATAACTGATTACCAGAAAGTTTTTCCAGGCTCAGAGATGAACTTTTAAGCCTGAGTAATCGATTACATCCCTATGTAATCGATTACGCGCATTGGAACTCCAGTAATCGATTACCATTCCATGTAATCGATTACTCGGATGTTCTTGGGGCCCAAGAATGCAACAGTGTAATTGATTATAAGGCTCATGTAATCAATTACTAGAGTCCTCATTTCATCTGTTTTGAAAACCTGATGTTGTGTAATCGATTACAAGGCTCATGTAATCGATTACCAGAGCCCTCACTTCATCTGTTTTGAAAACTCAAAGCTGTGTAATCGATTACAAGGCCCATGTAATCGATTACCAGAGCCCCCAATTCTTCTGTTTTAAAACTCGAAGCTGTGTAATCGATTACAAGGCTCATGTAATCGATTACCAGAACCTAATAAATATAGTAGACACTTTCCTTACTTGAATGATAATGAGCTATGATCTTATGCTACTTGGATTTATGATTTTGTATGATATGAACCTATGATCTTGTTTACCATGAATCTATGAAGTTTACATGATATAAATTGATGAGGTATGAATGGCCAATTTTGGATCATGAGCATGTTTATTTTCTGAGCAATATAAATTCATTAACTTAAGTTATGGTGTATTGATGCATATGAAGTACATGTTTATATGACCTTGATGACTTATCTTGAATATGGAATTATGATTGAACGTACATACTCTAAGAGTTCTAGTGGCATAAAGCAAGTTTAAAGGAAATCTGGTGTACCGCCGTTACGTTGCCAAATTTTTGTCAAACTTGAGGACTTAAGGAAAGTTTTTGAAAACTCCTGGATGACACCAGTTCGGCTGAGCACCCCCAGAACAAATGTGACATGTATTAAGACATGTTCTGGGTGACTCCGATTTAGTCGAGAACCCCCAAAAATAAAACTGTGATGGCTAGAGCAGACAAATAACTGAGTACTAGTTACCAGTAATTGTGTTTCAAAGAAGGAAATATTCCTATGGACTCCCCGAATTAATGGTTATGATAGGTGATCCTTATGCCCAATAGTGCGTACTCTAGAAGTCGGGATTATTATGTTACGCTTATCAAAATGGATAAGTAAGAACTAGTGACGACTAGTTAGGTATGAGCTCATAACTTAGAGATGTTTTTAGAGTGGCCCCCCATGATGAAAAGTATGAAGGTTAATGTCACACAGTTATGAAAAATGAAAGTCTCACATGAAAAGTTATATATCCCACTAAACGCCACCTATATGATGTTTCTTGATGATTATGTTCTACTGTTTTCTTGCATAATGTATATTCATGCATTCATGTCTTGCTATGTTGCATCCATGACATTAAGATTCATCCTAAAATGAACGGGCCTTTGATAATTATGTTTGAAAACCTAATAATGAACTCTATGCATGCACACCATTTTATAATAAACCCAAAGTTCCTGAGGATGTAGATGATGACACTAGGATTGGAGGATTTCCCTACTGAGATTCTTTAGAAAGTTTCTCACCCCTCTCTATCTTCTCTTTCCATTACATCTTTAGAGGATGATGACATCCTTCGTCATATACGTTGACGTGCCGACATGGGAGCTACATTTTGACACCACGCACCAGTCATATCACTTCATAGGCCGTTGCTCCTTCCATATGTTTGTGAACCTGGATCGCCCCTTTGCTAGGCCAGTCACTAGCTTCCGGTTCACTCTGGCCTCATCCTTTGCTGACGATCTCCTGTTTGACCGCACGCACCCCCGAAGAGAGCGTATTCGTTGTACCCCCAACGCTGCCTCTGCTATCCACGCCTACCCCGACTACGTTCCTCGTTCACCCTGGGCCTTCTCCGAGACCGACCCCTCTGAGACGGACATTCTATCCATGGGTTCTTCCTCTACCATACCCATGGAGTTGGGGAGTGAGGATACCGTGACGCAGCCACTCTGAGGAGGTAGAGTAAGGATGGTACCCCACAGTAGAGCACACGCCCAACCCGCTCATCGCTTGGCCACCCCGGCCGAGCTGGCTCAGTGGATTGGATATGTACCTCCCGTTGACGAGCAGGAGTGGGAGCTAGCAGCTGACTTCAATGCATACATTCCTACATGACTAGGGTAGCCTTCTTTTGGTTTTAGAGGTTATCTATTTTTAGATGCACTGTTGTAGGTGGAGATCCAGATGTATCTTTCTTTAGATGCACTAGGGTTTCCTTTGAGTATGATGTACTTTTCCCTCTTGTTTTTCTTGCGAGGTGACAATGTAGTTTACTTAGTACATGCGTATAACTCATGATTTGTCTTTCCTTTCAGAAAGAAAAATTTTACCCATATTTTTCGCTTAGTATTTAAATAAATGTTTTTTAAAAAAGAATGATACTAAAAGTGTAATAACTAATGATCAACCTAGTTACGTCCTAGGAGTATTGGGTTGAAAATTCGGATGTTACATTTTGGTGTCAGAGCAGTTCGGTTCTCACGGAGCTTGAGGATTGGACTGACTATGCTTTACAAGCATTCTGTGGTAGTCATGTCATGTGTAGTGCTTAATAGAGAAAAGCTCTAGGTTAGACATGCATGACCTTATTTGTTTGAGTGTGCCATGGTAACTAGCTCATTTCACATAGAATATTGAGCCTGATCAACTCAGTGTTTATTGTCTTATGTGTTTAGGAACCAATGGCACCCAGACGACAGACTAGGACCCCAACTGAGGGGAGCGAAGGTGATGCAATTGCCACGGCTGTTCCAGGCATGGCAAGAGCCATGGAACGCTTGTTCAAGCGGATAAACCAGCAGGGAGATGCTGGGCGTGCTCCCTTGACCATGGAAATGATCGAGCAAGCTTGCTTCGGTGAATTTTGCTAGGCAAACCTGTCTGCTTTTTCAGGGAGCCATGGATCCCGATAAGGCTAACGAGTGGATCAAGAACATGGAAAAGATCTACACCGTGGTCGCTGATGTCTGCTTACAAGAGTGGATAAATTACCGCAAGTGCACGGGTTGTCAAGTAATATAATGTGTGTTAAGAGTATCGTCTCCACAGGGATTGGGTTTAGATATGCTATCAATTTACTAAACTACCGTGTTCAGGCCTAAGCAAAACGAATTAAAGGAGTTAAGAAGAAATTCAACAGAGCAAGTAATTAGATAACACTAATGCAATTTAAAGTTGAGAAACAACCAAGGTTAAAAGGCCTAGGGGACCTTTTTCACCCTCTACTTCACTTGGATATGCAAATTACTTAAATGAACATTAAGGAATTGGTTTTGTTAGCATGCCAATTATAGTTAAAAGCCTATGTCTAGGTCGATTAACCATGTCTCCTTCACCTAAAACACTAAGTGTCCTTGTGAGTTAGTGTGAAATCAACCCATTGTGAACTAACATCAAACATCTACTATGAAAGGTCAATGGGTATGTTTCCATCCCATTGACTAATCCTCACACCTAAACCAATTAAGTGTAAAAGAACAAGCATTACCCATACCAAGGTCCAATGTCTCCATTCCTATGTCTAGTTCAATAGAATCCCCCAAATCAACTTAGATGGTGGCCAAACATATAAGAGCATTAAGAATAGAAATGGGTAACCAAAACCAATATCATCAACATTCAAATAAGCAACATTACAAACTTCCAAGATCCATAGAGGGATTCAAAGGATCCCCTAGCTACAAGTTTAGCTATCCATTATAATGAGCAAAACACAAACTAGTTCAAGAGGCATAGTGAATATTAAAGACATAAAGAGAGAGGAAGAGATGAACAAATGAGGCTTCAATCCTCTGCTAGCCCTTGGTCTTCAATCTTCAAGATGAATCCTTCTGTAGTGTTGGCTCTTTCCAAAACCTAGGGTTCCTCACTCAAAAACTGCTGAAAAAGGCAGCAAAAAATGAACTTCTTGAGCTCTCCGCGTCTATTGGGTAAATATTTACTAAAAATGGGCCTGGGCCGCGTTGGGTTGCGACCCGGCACAAATTGTCGGGTCGCGACCTGACTCACAAAACTGATCCAATGTTTAGGCGCCCAGTAGGTTGCAACCCAGCAAAATTCAGGTTGTGACCCAATAGCAAAAACTTCAATTTAATGGCTTTTTTTCCTTCTTGCTTTGCTTCCCTCCTCTTGGCTTCAACTTGAATTCTCCTCAAGCTCCAAAATTCTACAATTTTCTCTGTCAAAAATCATTCAATGAAAATTTAATTTGAATTATGCAATTCATACCAATAGTCTTGATTTATGACATCAAATTTTTCAACAAAAGTTCTAAACAAATATGAGCCAATTCTTCCTATTTTTAAGTGTTTCACTTGGATAATGAAGAACAAGTCATGTAATTTCAATTCCAATTAGAAGCTAAATAACTCCATAAACTGGAGTTATTAATCGCCTGCTCAGAGGAGCAGAAGGTCGCATTTGCTGCTCACATGATGGAGTCCAATGCCGCGTTCTAGTGGACTGGCACTTGGAGACTGCTTAAGGCATCTAATATTGCTATCAATTGGGAGCTATTTAAGACGTATTTCTGTGAGAATTACTTTTTAGAATTTGTAAGGAACGCCAAGGACATCGAATTCATGCAACTGACCCAGGGTGCGTCTACTGTCACCTAATACATAACGAAGTTCAAAGAACTGATCAAGTTTTCACAGGTGTTCCAAGGAAACCCCGATAAAATATGGAAATGCATAAAGTACGAGGCTGGATTGAAGGCGGAGTTGAACTTCGCTATGGCACACATGGAGATCATGGATTTCCTTACCCTAGTCAACAAGTGTCGGATCCTAGAAGAAGGACAACGAAAGCTTAATGCTGCGAGGGCAGAACGTGCCAAGGGACTAAGGCCACAGACTCCAAGGTTCAAGCCACAACATCATAACCAGTCAAGGAGTCATTACAACCCGTATCACAACCATAACCAGTTCAAGCCATAACAACAACAACAACAACAGCAGCAGAGGACACCCACCAATCAATAATCCAGACAAAACCAAAGACCCCTGTTCAAGCACAACGTCCCTCGAAACCACAATAACTAACAAGAAGGATCGGGAGGACTTCAGAACAACAACCATCACCAAGGAAGGTCCAGCGTTTGTCATAGACTTGATTTGTTTACCCATGAAAGACATAGGCATAATCCTTGGCATGGATTGGCTTTATGCCAACCGTGTATTGCTAGACTGTTACACCAAGTCTGTCATCTTCCCTTCCACCCCTAGTGACACCAGTCAACCCTTAAGACTATATTTGAATTTCATAAAGGTCAACTGTAGTGGGAAGGAAACTAAGGGATATGTTCTCCTAGCCGCCAGTGAGGTAGACTTTGAGCAAAACATTGATGACATACCTATAGTAAGAGACTATCCCGAGATATTTTTGGATGAAATACCCGAGTTCCTTCTTGAAAGAGAAGTAGAGTTCTTCATAGAGTTGGTCCCTGGAGTAGGACCTATCTCTATAGCTCCTTATCGGATGTCACCCCTAGAGCTGGCCGAGTTGAAAACCCAGTTGGAGGAGCTTTTAGAGAAAAGTTTTATAAGACCCAGTGCTTCACCTTGGGGAGCCCCCGTCTTGTTTGTCACGAAGAAGGATGGAAGTATGAGGTTGTGTATAGATTATAGGCTGTTGAATCGAGTAACAGTGAAAAACAAATACCCGTTGCCTAGGATTGATGATCTGATGGACTAATTGAAAGGAGCAATGGTATTTTCTAAGATTGATTTACGGTCGGGATACCACTAGATTAGAGTAAGAGACCAGGACATACCAAAAACCGCCTTTAGAACTCAGTATGGACACTTTGAGTTCATCGTGATGTCTTTTAAGCTGACAATTGCTCCCGCAGTGTTTATGGATTACATGAATAGGATCTTTAGACCCTATTTAGACCAGTTCATGGTTGTTTTCATAGATGATATACCGATCTATTCAAAGACCTGCGAGGAGTATGAACATCACTTAAGGATGGTTTTAGAGATTTTGAAGGAAAATAAGCTATATGCCAAACTCTCTAAGTGTGAATTTTGGCTGGAAGAGGTGAAGTTCCTAGGGCATGTAGTGTCTAGAGGAGGCATAGCTGTTGACCCCAGTAAAGTTGAGGCAGTAATGAATTGGGATAAACCAACCACCATGATAGAAATACAGAGTTTCTTAGGCTTAGCAGGCTACTACCGTAGGTTTATCAAAGGGTTTTCCCAAATTGCCCCACCCCTAACCAAGCTCACTAGGAAGAATGCCCCCTTTGGGTGGAACCTCGAGTGTGAAAAGAGCTTCTAAGAGCTGAAGGAAAAGCTAACCTCAACCCCAGTTTTGGTTTTACCCGACCCCAATGTACCTTTTGAGGTGTATTGTGACACTTTGGGCAAAGGTTTAGGCTGTGTGCTGATGCAAAATAGGCAAGTGGTAGCCTATGTGTCTAGACAACTCAAGCCTCACAAGGTAAACTACCCTACCCATGACCTAGAACTAGCAGCCATAGTGTTTGCTTTGAAGATGTGGAGGCACCATTTATATGGTGTGAGGTTTGAAGTTTTCTCTAATCATAAGAGTCTTAAGTACCTCTTTGATCAAAAGGAGTTGAACATGAGGTAGGGGAGATGGATGGAGTTTGTGAAGGACTATGATTTCGGCTTAAGTTACCACCTCGGCAAGGCTAACGTAGTCACCGACACCTTGAGTCGAAAATCGTTACACCTGTCTCACATGATGGTTAAAGAAGTTGAGTTGATAGAGTAGTTTAGGAATATGAATCTGGGAATATCCTTAACCAACGAAGGTATGAAGATGTGTCACCTAAGCATGACAAGTGGATTTAAATAGAGAGTTGCCCTAGCCTAAAGAGAAAATGAGGGGTTTAGAGAGACCTTGGAAGTTGTAAAGGCGGGCAAGTTGAAAGGTTTCGAGCAAGGCCCTGATGGTCTGTGGAGGTTTGGAGGGCGAATCTGTGTACCATAGGATGGTGACCTCTGAGAAAAGATTTTGGAGGAGGCTCACATGAGCCACTTTACCATTCACCCTATTACTACCAAGATGTATCAGGACCTAAAGAAGATGTTCTGGTGGCCCGGATTAAAGAAAGATGTGGTCACCTGGGTTAGTAAGTGCTTGATTTGCCAAAAGGTGAAAATCGAGCACTAAAAGCCTTCGGGTATATTGCAACCCTTGTCAATTCTCGAGTGGAAGTGGGAAAGTATATCTATGGATTTGTGATAGGATTGCCTAGGACCCAAACTGGCCATGATGCCATATGGGTGATTGTGGATCGACTGACCAAGTCGGCTCACTTTCAGCCAATTAGAGTGACCTACTCTCTGGACAAGTTGGCACAGTTATACATCCAAGAGATAGAGAGATTACATGGAGTACCGTTGATGATAATCTCAGATAGGGATCCACGGTTTACATCACATTTTTGGGGAGCCTTTCAAAAGGTGTTTGGTTCAAAGTTGTGTTTGAGCACAGCATACCACCCATAAACAGATGGCCAATCGAAAAGAGCGATCCAAACTTTGGAGGACACGTTAAGAGCCTGTGTTATAGACCAGAAGGGAAACTGGGATAGGTATCTGCTACTGATTGAATTTGCGTATAACAACAATTATCACGTGAGTATCGGCATGGCACCCTACGAGGCCTTGTATGGACGGAATATCAATCTCCTCTATATTGCTATGAACCGGGGGAGTAGAGTCTGTTAGGACCTGAGATATTGAGGGAAATGACGGAGCAGATTAAAGGTATACGGGATAGGATGCTTACCGCTCAAAGTAGACAAAAGAGCTATGCAGATAGACGGTAAAAGCTATTGGAGTTTAATAAGGGAGAACATGTATTCCTTAGGATCACCCCCACTACAGGCATAGGAAAAGCCATGAAGGTTAAAAAGTTGAGCCCCCAATTTCTTGGCCCTTTCAAAATTGTTCAAAGAGTTGGGTCAGTAGCCTACAAAATAGCCTTACCCCCTAACCTTTCAAATCTCCACGACGTCTTTCATGTCTCTCAGTTAAGAAAATACGAGTCCGACCCTAGCCATGTTTTAAAACCAAAGTAAGTGCAGTAAAGGGATGACCTAACTTTCAATTTGCCACCAACGAGGATCGTGGACCATGGAGTCAAGTAGTTGAGGAACAAGTCTGTTCCTTTGGTGAAAGTGGCATGGGGACGAGGCGAGTCAGAAGAGTACACGTGGGAACTGAAGTAATGTAACACCCCGATTTTTCTGTCTGAGCGAAATGACCAAAATGCCTCTGAGATCATTTTTTCACCTAGAATTCGAGGACAACATATCTGACAGTCCTCAAAGGATCAACTCAATGTTAAAAGGGGATTATGTGTGGTATGTGTGCTAATAGAGTAGACGAATCTCGTTTTTGAGTTCTGATGCGCAAAATGACCAAAATGCCCTTGTAGCTGTTTGACCCTCATTAATGAGCTGATCAAGCCCGAACTTCACCCAAAGGTTTTAAAATGATGTTTTTATGAGTCTAGGCAGGTCTGTTTAAGTCCCGGTGGTCTTGGGCAGTTTTTGTATGAAATTACGATTTTTCTCCTGATTAAGCACCTAATGAGCTTAATCATACGATTAAGCAAACCTAAGCAATATTAGGCTCTAATTGAAGATTAATTAAATTAATTGGAATTAATTAAAATCTAAGATTGCTTAGAGAAGCTCAAAATCCTTTTTCAAAAAATCAAGACATTATGTCATAAATCAAAGAATAGTGTCCTTCCTATCAATTTCCTTAAATCAAGGAAACAATGGATGTGATTGAGAATCTTGATTAGAGGATGTTTGACTCCACTAATAACCAAGATCACTCCTAAACTTGTCTTGAGAAGCCCTTAATTACCCATTTTCTTATTCAAACACTTAATCACAAACTCCTAATCAAACCTATCTTCTAAACCACATCATAAAACAAAGGAAATGAAATAATCTCCCTCCCCTATGGCCAATAAAAACCCACGGCTACTTCTTCTCCAAATTCTATCACATGTTGATTTATTTTAATAACATTTCACACTCAAAGAACTATACCTTCAACCATACCTAGCCATACCTTGAATGACACACACAAGAGATATTTTCCCTTCTTTTCCCTCGTAAATGGCCGGCCTTCCTCATTCTCATCCTTCATGTGTTTCATTTCTCTATAAATTGAAGGAGCCTTCCAAGAGCTCATTTTGTTCATTTCTCTTACACCTCCTAAGTTTTCTTTGTCTCATCTCAAAGAGCTCTTCTTCTTTTTCCTCTACTATTTTCAAGGCCAAGCTCTCCCTCTCAATCAAGAAGCACATCCAAGATAGGGAGTTGTATTCTTTTCTTTTTTTGTTTATCTTTTGACTTGCGAAGATACAATGTTGGTATTTCTTTCCTTCTCCACTTTCTTTCTTTTTGGTTCTTATTCATCTTTTTCCCTTCCTTTGATTCTTGGCCATATGGCCTACATTGGAAGAAACCATAGCTTGATGATGAGGATCTTGAGTGTTGGTTGCAAAACCATCACTTATTTGACCTCTAAAGCTTGAAGATTTCACTTTTGAAAAGGTTTTTAACACAAAGAAACTATGTTTTTGTGAACAGTAATCTTGAGCCGAAGATTCAAATAGATAAGAAATGGTTGCATTCATGTTTATTTTCTTTGCTATCACCTTAATAATTAATCTCAAAGACTACCTATTTCAACTTTAAAGTTGATCGTTAATTTAGACTAAAAACTGTAAGGAGCCTAGAGCACTAAAATAAAGAATTGAACTTGCATATCATATTTATTTTCAAGTCATCACCTAAAGCCTAAAGATAAGAAGTGGACTTGCATTCATGTTTACTTTTCTTATCTAGCATGTTTATGTTTCAGGCCATCACATAAGCTTAAAGATTAAGAATGAACTTGCATTCTCATGTTTATTTCAAGCCTTGCATCTTTACTTTTCCTTGCCATCACTCTATAATGATAAGATCAAAATGGAACTTGCATTGGCATGTTTATGTTTATCACCAAAAGATCTAAGGTTCAAAGACTCTTTTTCAACTAAATCTTGAAAGCTATGGGCTTTTATCTTGTAAAAGTGTTTTGAATTCAAAGTAAGTGTTGGAACAAGGTCCAAAATGGTTAGAGAATGGAGGAATAACTTAGAAGAAGCTTTATATTGAGAATTTCATATTTTAAAGGTATTGGTAATCGATTACAGAGTCCATGTAATCGATTACCAGAAAGTTTTGCCTGGCTCAAACATGAACTTTCAAGCCTGAGTAATCGATTACGTGCACTGGAACTCCAGTAATCGATTACCATTCCATGTAATTGATTACTCGGATGTTCTTGGGGCCCAAGAATGCAACAATGTAATTGACAGAGCCCTCATTTCATTTGTTTTGAAAACCCTGAAGCTATGTAATCGATTACGAGGCTCATGTAATCGATTACCAGAGCCCTTACTTCATCTGTTTTGGAAACCTGAAGTTGTGTAATCGATTATAAAGCCCATGTAATCGATTACCAGAACCTAATAAATGCAGTAGATACTTTCCTTACTTGAATGACAATGAGCTATGATCTTATGCTACTTGGATTTATGATTTTGTATGGTATGAACCTATGATCTTGTTTACCATGAATCTATGAGGTTTACATGATATAAATTGATGAGGTATGAATGGCCAATTTTGGATCATGAGCATGCTTATTTTATGAGCAACATAAATTCATTAACTCAAGTTATAGTGTATTGATGCATATGAAGTACATGTTTATATGACCTTGATGACTTATCTTGAATATGGAATTATGATTGAACGTACATATTCTAAGAGTTCTTGTGGCATAAAGCAAGTTTAAAGGAAATCCGGTATACCGCCGTTACGCTGTCGAATTTTTGTCAAACTTGAGGACTTAAGGAAAGTTTTTGAAAACTCCTAGGTGACACTAGTTCGGCCAAGCACCCCCAGAACAAATGTGATATGTACTGAGACACGTTCTGGGTGACTCCGGTTCGGCCGAGCACCCCCTAGAAACAAAACCATGAGGGTATTGACATTGAGCTTGCCAGAGCAGACAAATAACTGAGTACTAGTTACCAGTAATTGCATTTCAAAGAAGGAAATATTCCTATGGACTCGCCGAATTAATGGTTATGATAGGTGATCTTTATGTCCCCTAGCCCGTACTCTAGAAGTTGGGAATATTATGTTACACTTATCAAAAAGGATAAGTAAGAACTAGTGACGACTAGTTAGGTATGAGTTCATAACCTAGAGATGTTTTTAGGGTGGCCCCCCATGATGAAAAGTATGAAGGTTAATGCCACACAGTTATGAAAATGAAAGTCTCGCGTGAAAAGTTGTATATGCCACAAGACGCCACCTATATGATGTTTCTTGATGATTATGTTCTACTATTTTCTTGCATAATGTATATTCATGCATTCATGCCTTGCTATGTTGCATACATGACATTAAGATTCATCCTAAAATGAACGGCCTTTGGATAATCATGTTCGAAAACCTAATAATGAACTCTATGCATGCACACCATTTTATAATAAACCCAAAGTTCTTGAGGATGTAGACGATGACACTAGGAAAGGAGGATTTCCTTACTGAGATTCTTTAGAAAGTTTCTCACTCCTTCTATCTTCTCTTTCCATCATGTCTTCAAAAGACGATGGCATCCTTCGTCATATACGTTGACGCACCGACATGGGAGCTACATTTTGACGCTACGCACCAGTCCTATCACTTCGTAGGCTGTTGCTCCGTCCGTATGTTTGTGTTCCTAGATCGCCCCTTCGCTCAGTTAGTCACTAGCTTCCGGTTTGCTTCGACCTTACTCTTCGCTAACGACTGTAACATCCTAATTTTTAACCCAATACTCTAGAACATAATTAGGTTAATCATTAGTCTGTTACTTGATAGTCCTCATTTGACTTTGAATTACTTAGCGGAAAATACAGGTAAATTTTTTTTTTTGAAAACAAAGTGAGAGCCGCGTGATGCGATGTAACACGTAAAGAACAAAACATACGTCTCATAACGTCATAGTATAAGGCACATAAAGACACATCATGGGAAAACATTGAATATCATCTTATATTTATATAACTTGCCCACTTATGAGTGTGGGACTTAATTTAGTATAAGGAAAATACATGAAAGGAAATACAACATAAACATAAACATGATCTACTCCCCTACCCGAGTGCATCTAATGGGATAACCTCTAAATAAAAGAAGGTTTATCCCCATCTAAGTGGTGTGTGCTCTAACCGGGTACTCCATCGGTCGATCGTCACCTCCTACTGACGTCCGTCTCGCGAACGAGGCAAGTATCCGGGAAACTGGGCGAGCTCCTCGGGCGTAAAGAGGCGGAACGGGGATCGAGAGTGACCCCCGTGGTGTGGCCGTATCTCCGGTCGCCGTGCAAGTCGTGGCTGAGTCACGGTATCCTCACTGCCCTCCCTCATCAATGGTGGAGAGAGGGCAGAGCTCTCGCTATATGGATGAGTAGGCGGGTCCTCGGAGAAGTAGGTCTGGGACACGTAATCGGGATAGTCTCGTATGGCTAAGGCGGTGGTGTGCATGCGGAGCACTCTCTCGTCATGCGTGCGCGCGCGCTGTAACATCCTAATTTTTAACCCAATACTCTAGAACATATTTAGGTTAATCATTAGTCTGTTACTTCATAGTTCTCATTTATCTTTGAATTACTTAGCGAAAAATACGGGTAATTTTTTTTTGAAAAACAAAGTGAGAGCCGTGTGATGCGATATAACTTGCAACGGACAAAACATACATCTCATAACGTCATAGCATAAAGCATATAAGGGCACATCATGAGAGACACTGAATAACATCTCATATATAATTATAATTTGCCCACTTATAAGCGTGGGACTTGATTTAGTACATGGAAATACATGAAAGAAAATACAACATAAACATAAACATAATCTACTCCCCTACCCGAGTGCAACTAATAGGATAACCTTTAAACAAAAGAAGGTTCATCCCCATCTAAGTGGTGTGTGTTCTAACTGGGGGACGTGCGCGCTCGAACACCAGGCCATCGCCAAAAGGTGAGACGGGGGAGAAACGATGGGAATGTACAAGGGGAGTGAAGGGTCGACCCATGTACATGAATACTCTAACTGTGTATCGACCCACAAAATGGTATGATCCGTGGTCCGGGTCATGGTGCACCTCCTATGTCGGCGTGTCCACGAATATCACGAACGTCGCCATCTGAAGACGTGACGGAAAGAAAGAGATAGAGGGAGTGAGAATCTTGCTAAAGAATCTCAAGAGGGCCTCCTACTACCTAGCTGTCAACATCTACCTCCTCAGGAACCTTGGGTTTATTTATACGAAATGACTGAGCATGTATTAGGTTCATTTTAAACTTTAAAATATATTTTAGCCAAGGTCCATTCATTTTAGGCTGATCTTAATGTCATAAATGCAACATAATAGACAATGTATGCATGGCACTACCTAATGCACATACATAAAACATAACATCAAGCTTCATCATCATTGGTGGCATAAAGTGGCAATAGTAACATTCATATGGGACAAAACTTAGTGACATAATCATAATCATGAACTTCTCTTCCTCATGGGCCACCCTAAAAGACAATCGAACTGGGGGTCACTAGGTTATGAGCTCATACCTTAACTAGTCGTCACTAGTTCTTACTTACCACTTAACGATAAGCGTATCATAAATCCCGACTATCTGAGTACGGGTTAGGGGGCAAATCTCTTAGGGGTGCTCGGCCGAACCGGTGTCACCTAAGAGTATAAAATGGTACCGATGTCACATGAGTTCTATGGAGGTGCTCGGCCGAACCGGTGTCATCCTAGAACCCATCTTAGTACCTTAATTTTCAAAATCTCTTTAAGTCCCCAAATTTGTCGGAAATTCGGCGGCCAAACGGTCATTACACCGAAGTTTCTTCCAAATTTGTCGGAAATTGGCGCCAAACGGTCATTACACCGAATTTCCTTCCAAATTTGTTTTATGCCACATAAACATATAACCTCATAAATTCCTCATATGAATAACATCATCATCATTAGCATACTTCATGCATCATCATAAATCATCCAAACGCTTACCCTTACGGTAGCTTATGCTTTGACCCTTACGGGTCTTAATCTTGAGATATAGTTCTCTAATATCCGTCGCTCATACTTTATGCCCCTAAGGCTCATATTTAAACATCATTCTTCATTCTCATGTTCATACTTAAATCTGAATAGCATAGGGCAGAAATCTCTAACTTGTTTTTACGGGGTTCTAGAACTTACGTTTTAGACCCTTTCTCGGTTCCGTCTTCGCCTAAGGCGCTATACATTAAATCTAAATCAATTATGAGACATTCCTATGCTTAAGGACTAATTATTAATCATGTTTATCATGTTGTAAGGGTGCTGGACAGATTCCAGAAAATTAAATGTTCTAAGAGTTCTACATTTGCATTTTTACGGTTTTCTAGTTACTAGTTTCCCCGTAGGTGCTAGAATTCAATTCTCACTCAAACGATACCAAGTTTTTCATGTCTAAACAATCTAAATCTGATTATGTTCCCATTAAAACAGTTTGGATTAGTTCCATAAACAAATGGGTCAAAACTATGTTAAATTCTAGCTTTACGGTATTTCTAGTTAGCTAGTTTCTTACCTATCATGCATAGGATCGTTTCTACATCATCATACGATATTTTCACACATTCCAACACATCAAAACATCATCATACAGCATCATACTCATCACATCAGAACCGAAAACATTCATCCTCAATAAGAGAGTTAAATTGACATTTCTAGGTACATAAGTCAACTAGTTTCTCTTGGAATCAATCTAGAACTTCTAAAACTCTTTGAAGACATTTTAAATCATTTAGAGGCTAAGTGAAACCTTGGGTCAGTGACCAAAACATATTCCATCCCCTAAAAGAGATTGGAATCACATCTTATGATGACATAGCCTTATAAAGATTTGTAAAACTTTGAGGAACACTTAAAACATAGACTATTGGTCCTAGTAGCTAGATGAAAACTCATTGGAAGTCCATCATCACTACTTGGCCAAAAAACATACATTCAAAGTATGGTTTACATTAAACTTTAACTTGGAATGAAATGGGTAAGTCTTTGAGCTCTAGGTTCTTAAGTTACGACATAAACTAAACGTGCTCATGCTTTTCATTTTTAATCTTGCTTACAAAATAAAGTGATGACTTAAATTAAATATGCAAGGCATAACTTAAACGTGCAAGCTTGAAAGTAAATATGCGAGGCATAATCTTAAACGTGCAAGCTTGAAAGTAAATGTGCAAGATTCAATTCTTTATTTTAGTGCTCTTGGCCCAACAACAATCGACTTTAAGGCCGAAATAGATAGGCATTCGAGTAATTAATTAGGTGATAATGCAAGTTCAATTCTTTATTTTAGTGCTCTAGGCCCAACAACAATCGACTTTAAGGCCGAAATAGAAAGGCTTCGAGAATTAAATTAAGTGATGATACAAGTTCCATTTTAATCTTTATGTTCTTAGGTGATAGCTTGAAAGTAAAGATGCATAGCAAGAATGTAAATATGAATGCAAGCATAAAATAAATTATGCAAGTTCATTTTATCTTTCTAGAGCTCTTAACAAGACTTTAAAGGAATTTAAACCTTAACCCAAACTCATTCAAACAAGGTAAAGTCAAGCTTGGAAAACTAGAAACACTTTTAAAACATAGAGTTCATAGAGTCATTTTAAAACATTATCAAAGTTAAAGTTCTCAAAAGTTCAAGAAAGGAAAACTAGAAACACTTTTGCTCAAGAATAAAGATCAAGCTCTAGAGTTTGTTTCAAGTGATGAACATCATCATGAAACTCTCATCATCAAGCTCTCATTCCTTTGTTCTCCAAGGCCCATGGCCGAAAATGAGTAAGAACAAGGAAAGAAAAAGAAGTTCTAAAAAGAATCAAGAGAAACTATGAACATTAAGCTTGAAACAAGAACTTTAAAGAAAAGAATACATGAAAGAAAATCCCTACTTGGTGTGATGAACTTGAAGATGGAAGAAGAAGATGAAGGTGATGAAGAACTTTGAAGAGCTTGAAGAACTTGAAGAACACAAGAACTTTTGAGAGAAAAGGAAAAGCTTTGAGTGCTCCTAAACTTAGGAAATGATCTAAAAGTAGTGCAAGCTCCTCAAGGCATTCTATTTATAGAGAAATGAAACAAATGAAGGATGCTCATGGGTGAGGATGGCTTCGGCCATGAGGTGCAGAATGGAGGCTTTCCATGAGTTCCATGAGGTGAGATAATGTGTTCTTGAGGTATGGTGAGGTATGGCTTAAGGTATGGTGAGGTATGGTTCAAGGTATGGCCTCAAGCATGGTTCTTTGAGTGAGAAAACAATTAAACATGTGGTCAATGGGGAAGGATGTGGCCGAAATGCATCAGCCCATGGGGAGGATTAGTTTGCATTTTAATTGTGGTTTAGAGTTGTGTTTAGGTGTGTCTTTGATTATGCTTAAGATTAGGAATTTGTAAGAAAGTGTTTAGGTAAGGTAATTGGGTAATTAAGGTGGTCTAGACAAAATTAAGGAGTGGTCTTGCACCATTAGAGAGTTAAATCCTCAATTTAGAGTCTAAACAACTCTAGACATATTTCCTTGATTTAAGGAATTGGAGAGAGAAAACACTATTCATGATTCCAAGACTAGGAATCTTGAGTTCTAAAAAGGGATTTAAGTTTAATCTAAGCAATTTTAGGTTCTAATTAACTTTAATAAATTATTTTGACTCTAGATTAATTAGGGAAATAAATTAATCTTCGTTTAGAGCCTAATATTGCTTAGGTTTGCTTAATTACGTCATTAAGCTTAAAAACACTATTCCAGGGGCAAAATCATAATTTTGCACTAAAACTGCCCGGGATCACCGGGACTTGAACAGAGACCTCTAGACACATGAAAACATGTTTTTGATCCTCTGGGGAAAGTTCCGGGCTCAAACGGCACCTTTACCCGCGTAAAAACGCTATAGGGGTATTTTGGTCATTTTGACCAAATCATGAAAATGAAATTTTCGCCCAAAGCATTCAAAGGCCATTCAATCCCCTTCAAACATTGAGTTGACCCTTCGAGGATGACCGAGTTGGTTACCCTCGAGTTCGGGTCAGGAAATGACCTCAGGGGCATTTTGGTCATTTCCCTCGGACAGAAAAATCGGGGTGTTACAGATCCTTCCTTCAAACCTCCATATCCAATCCTCACCTCTTTCGAAACCCTTCAACTTTCCCGCCTTAACAGCATCTATGATCTCTTCGAACTCCTCATTCTCTCGTTGTGCTAACATGATTCTTTGCTTAAATCCACTTGTCACACTAAGATAGCACATCCTCATCCCTTTATCGGTCGCTGACATCCCTAGATTCATATCCCTAAACTTCTCTATTAACTCGACTTCTTTGACCATCACATGGGACAGGTGTAACGACTTTCGGCTCAAGGCATCGGTGACTACATTAGCCTTGCCGGGGTGGTAACTTAAACCGAAATCGTAATCTTTGAGGAATTCCATCCACCTTCTTTGCCTCATGTTCAACTCTTTTGATCAAAGAGGTACTTGAGACTCTTATGATCGGAGAAAACTTCAAACCTTACACCATACAAATGGTGTCTCCAAATCTTTAAGGCGAACACTACGGCGGCTAGCTCTAGGTCATGGGTGGGGTAATTAGCCTCGTGAGGCTTGAGTTGTCGAGATGCATAGGCTACCACTTGCCTATTTTGCATCAACACACACCCTAGTCCTTTGCCCGAAGCATCGCAATATACCTTGAAAGGTACATTGGGGCTAGGTAAGACTAAGACTGGGGTCGTGGTTAACCTTTCCTTAAGCTCTTGGAAACTTTTCTCATACTCTGGGTTCCAAACGAAGGGGGTATTCTTTCTAGTTAGCTTGGTTAGGGGTAGGGCAATTTGGGAGAATCCTTTGATAAACCTACGGTAGTAGCCTGCTAAACCCAAAAAGCTCCGTATTTCCATTACGGTAGTTGGTCTATCCCAATTCATTACAGCTTCTACCTTACTAGGATCAACGGCTATACCTCCTTTTTACACAATGTGCCCTAAAAACTTGACCTCCTCCAACCAAAATTCACACTTAGAGAGTTTTGCATACAGCTTTTTCTCCTTCAAAATCTCCAAAACTATCCTCAAATGACGCTCATGCTCCTCGTGGGTTTTTGAATAGATGAGTATATCATCTATGAAAATGACCACGAACTGATCTAAATAGGGTCTAAAGATCCTATTCATGTAATCCATAAATACTGTAGGAGCATTCGTCAATCCAAAAGACATCACCGCGAACTCAAAGTGTCCATACCGAGTTCTAAAGGCGGTCTTTGGTATATCTTGATCTCTCACTCTAATTTGGTGGTATCCTGACCTTAGGTCGATCTTGGAAAATACTACCGCTCCTCTCAATTGGTCCATAAGATCATCTATCCTAGGCAAGGGGTACTTGTTTTTCACCGTCACACGGTTTAATTGCCTATAGTCTATACACAACCTCATGCTTCCGTTCTTCTTCTTCACAAACAAGACCGGGGCTCCCCACGGTGAAGCACTAGGTCTTGTGAAGCTCTTCTCTAAAAGTTCCTCAAGTTGGGTTTTAAGCTCGGCTAGTTCTAGGGGTGACATTCTATAGGGCGCAATGGAGATTGGTCCCGCTCCAGGAACCAACTCAATGGAGAACTCCACTTCTCTCTCGGGAGGGAACTCGGGTATATCTTTCGAAAATACCTCGGGATAGTCTCTCACTACTGGTATATTCTCTAAATTCTGCTCAAAGTGTACTTCGCTAGCGGCTAGGAGAACATATCCCTTAGTCTTTTTCCCACTATAGTGGACCTCTACGGCATTGAGATAGAGTCTCAAAGGTTGACTTACTTCACTAGGGGGAGAAGGAAAGACGACTGTTTTGGTGTCACAGTCTAACAACACACCGTTGGCGTGAAGCCAATCCATGCCAAGAACTACTCCTATACCTTTCATGGGTAAACAAATTAAATCCACAACATATGATCTATTTTCTGTGGTGAGGTGACAGTTTAGACAACAATAACAAGTATTCACAGGATGATTTGTGGGGGTAGAGACAATAAGATCAAAAGGAAGTTTGGAAGTTTTCAAATTTAGAGCCTCGACACTAGCATATGAAATAAAAGAATGTGTTGTACCAGAGTCATAAAGTACAGTTAAGGTCCTACCATCTATTTCGCACTTACCTTCTATGAGACCATTGGATGTGTCCGCTTCGTCTACATTGAGGGTGAAGACCCTCCCATGGTGTTGTGGCCGGGGATTCTGGCTTGCTGGCCTCCCATTAGTGCAGTTGTTGGCGTAGTGGCCAGGCTTTCCGCATCGGAAGCAGACGTTTTGTCCAGCTAGGCAGGGACGGTTGCCATGATCTTTCCCGCACTAGGGGCATATTATCGCCGATGTAGGCCTAGCAAAGGTGGCAGGGGCTCCTTGGGGCATCTTGTTCTTGGTCCCACTGGACCCTCCTTGTTGCGCATTGTTCCGGGGGCCTCCCGACACTCCTTGCCGGTTATTGTTGTTGTTGTTGTTTCGGTGGTTGTTGTTCTGGAATTGTGGTCGGTGTGGTTGCTTGGGTTGTTGGTGGAAGGGGGTTCTTTGTTGTTGTTGTGGTTTGAACTGGTTGGTTTGGTAGGGATTATAGTGATTTCGCGATTGGTTTGGATATTGGGGCTTGAATTTTGGGGCTTGAAGTGCTAGCCCTTTGTTCCGCGCTGCCCTTGCAGCATTGGTTTTCTTCTGTCCCTCTTCCATGATCCGACACTTGTTGACTAGGGTTGGGAAGTCCCTAATCTCCATGTGCGCCACAGCATAGTTGAGCTCTGCCGTTAGTCCGGCCTCATATTTGACGCACTTCCACACCTCATCAGGGTTTCCTTGAAACACCTAGAGAACTTGATCAGCTCCTCGAATTTCGCCGTGTACTGGGCGACAGTAGACCCTCCTTGGGTCAGTTGCATAAACTCAATGTCCTTCGCGTTCCTCACAGACTCCGAGAAGTACTTCTCGTAGAAGCATGTCTTGAACAACTCCCAGTTGATAGCAGTGCCCGAAGCCTCAAGCAGTCTTCGGGTGCCGAACCACTAGAATTCGGCGTCGGATTCCATCATGTATGCAGCAAATGTGACCTTTTGCTCCTCCGAGCAAGCTACCACGGAGTAGATCTTCTCCATGTTCTCGACACACTCATCAGCTTTGTCGGGGTCCATGGCTCCTCGGAAGGTTGGTGGGTTCGCCTGGCGAAACTCACCAAACCTCGCTTGCTCGACCATTTCAGCAGTAGAGGGAGCACGTCCGGTGTCCCCTTGTTGGTTCATCCTCTCGAACATTCGTTCCATGGCCCCAGCCATGTCACGAACAGCAGCAGCAGTAGCATCGTTTTGGTCTCCCTCGGTCGGGGTCCTAGGTTGTCTCCTTAGTACCATTGGTTCCTAAACACACGAGACAATAAACACTGAGCTGATCAGGCTCAATATTCCATGTAAAATAAGCTAGTTACCATGGCACACGCAAGTAGACAAGGGTCATGCACTTCTACCCTATAGCTTATCTCTAGGTAAGCTCTACGCATGACATAGCTATCGTACTACGCTTTAGAAAGCATAGTCAGTCCAATCCTCAGGCTCCATGAGAATCGAACTGCTTTGATACTATAATGTAACATCCTAATTTTTAACCCAATACTCTAGAACATAATTAGGTTAATCATTAGTCTGTTACTTCATAGTCCTCATTTGACTTTGAATTACTTAGCGGAAAATACGGGTAAATTTTTTTTTTTTGAAAAACAAAGTGAGAGCCGTGTGATGCGATGTAACACGTAAAGAACAAAACATACGTCTCATAACGTCATAGTATAAGGCACATAAAGGCACATCATGGGAAAACACTGAATATCATCTTATATTTATATAACTTGCCCACTTATGAGTGTGGGACTTAATTTAGTACAAGGAAAATACATGAAAGGAAATACAACATAAACATAAACATGATCTACTCCCCTACCCGAGTGCATCTAATGGGATAACCTCTAAACAAAAGAAGGTTTATCCCCATCTAAGTGGTGTGTGCTCTAACCGGGTACTCCATCGGTCGATCGTCACCTGCCATTGACGTCCGCCTCGCAGAGACGAGGCAAGTATCCGGGAAACTGGGTGAGCTCCTCGGGCGTAAACAAGCGGAACGGGGATCGAGAGTGACCCCCGCGGTGTGGCCGCATCTCCGGTCGCCGTGCAAGTCGTGGCTGAGTCACGGTATCCTCACTGCCCTCCCTCATCAATGGTGGAGAGGGGGCAGAGCTCTCGCTATAAGGATGAGTAGGCGGGTCCTCGGACGGGTCGGTCTCCGAGAAGTAGGTCTGGGGCACGTAATCTGGATAGTCTCGCATGGCTAAGGCGGTGGTGTGCATGCGGAGCACTCTCTCGTCATGCGTGCGCGCGCGCTCAAAAACCCGCTCGTTGTCGCCATAGGGTGCAGTCGGGGAGAAGCGATGGGTGTGCACGGGATGAGCGAAGGGGCATCCTACTAACATGAAAACCCGCACCGTGCACTGCCCCTCAAAATGGTATGACCCGTGAGCCGGGTCATAGTGCACCTCCCATGTCGGGGTGTCCACTGACACTACGAACGTCGCCATTTGAAGACGTGACAGAAAGAAAGAGATAGAAGGAGTGAGAATCTTACTAAAGAATCTCAGTAGGGCCTCTTACTAGCTAGGTGTCATCATCTACGTCCTCAGGAACCTTGGGTTTAATTATACAAAATGACTAAACATGCATTAAGTTCATTTTAAACTTTAAAACGTACTTTAGCCAAGGTCCATTCATTTTAGGATGATCTTAATGTCATGAATGCAACATAATAGAAAATGTATGCATGCCGCTACCTAATACACATACATAAAACATAACATCAAGCATCATCATACTTGGTGGCATAAAGTGGCAATAGTAACATTCATATGGGACAAACTTAGTGACATAATCATAATCATGAAACATCTCTTCCTCATGGGCCACCCTAAAAGACAATCGAACTGGGGGTGCTCGGCCGAACCGGTGTCACCCAGAACGTGTCATACATCTAGGTTATGAGCTCATACCTTAACTAGTCGTCACTAGTTCTTACTTACCACTTAACGATAAGCGTATCATAAATCATAAATCCAGACTATCTGAGTACGGGTTACGGGGCAAAACTCATAGGGGTGCTCGTCCGAACCGGTGTCACCTAAGAGTATAAAATGGTACCGATGTCACATGAGTTCTATGGAGGTGCTCAGCCGAACCGGTGTCATCCTAGAACTCATCTTAGTACCTTAATTTTCAAAATCTCTTTAAGTCCCCAAATTTGTCGGGAATTTGGCGGCACGATGGCATTACGCCGAATTCCTTCCAAATTTGCTTTATGCCACATAAACATATATCCTCATGAATTCCTCATATGAATAACATCATCATCTCTTTCATAACACATGCGTCATCATAGAACATTCAACCGTTTATCCTTACGGTAGCTTATGTTTTGACCCTTACGGGTCTTAATCATGAGATATGATTCTCTAACGTCCGTCGCTCATATTTTATGCACCTAAGGGCTCATAATTAAACATCATTCATCATCCTCATGTTCACACTTAAATCTGAATAGCATAGGGCAGAATTCCTAACTTGTGATTACGGGGTTCTAGAACGTACGTTTTAGACCCTTTCTTGGTTCCGTCTTCGCCTAAGGCGCTATGAATTAAATCTAAATCAATTATGAGGCATTCCTATGCTTAAGGACTAAATATTAATCATGTTTATCATGTTGTAAGGGTGCTGGACAGAATCCAGAAAAATAAATGTTCTAAGAGTTCTAAACTTGCACTTTTACGGTTTTCTAGTTACTAGTTTCCCCATAGGTGCTAGAATTCGATTCTAATCCAAATGTTACCAAGTGTTTCATGTCTAAACAATCCTAATCTGATTATGCTCCCATTAAAACAGTTTGGATAAGTTCCATAAACAAATGGGTCAAAACTATGTTAAATTCTAGCTTTACGGTATTTCTAGTTAGCTAGTTTCTTACCTATTATGCATAGAATCATTTCTACATCATTATATGATATTTTCACACATTCTAACACATAAAAACATCATCATACAGCATCATACTCATCATATCAGAACCGAAAACATTTGGCTTTAGTAAAGGATTTAAATTGACATTTCTAGGTACATAAGTTAACTAGTTTCTCTTGGAATCAATCTAGAATTTCTAAAACTCTTTGCAAATCATTTTAATTCATCAAGAGGCTAAGAGAAGCCTAAGGTCAATGACCAAAATATATTTCATCTCCTAAAAGGGAATGAAGTCATATCTCATGACAACATAACCTTGAAAAGGTTTGTAAAGCTTTAAGGAAAACATAGAACATAGGCTATTGGTCCTTGTAGCTAGATGAAAACTCATTACAAGTCCATCATCACTACTTGGCCGAAAATATGCATTCAAAGAATGGTTTCACATTAAACTTTAACTTGGAATGAAATGGGCAAGTCTTTGAGCTCTAGGTTCTTAAGTTACGACATAAAGTAAACGTGCTCATGCTTTTCATTTTTAATCTTGCTTACAAAATAAAGTGATGACATAAATTAAATATGCAAGGCATAAACTTAAACGTGCAAGCTTGAAAGTAAATATGCGAGGCATAAACTTAAACGTGCAAGCTTGAAAGTAAATATGCGAGATTCAATTCTTTATTTTAGTGCTCTTGGCCCAACAACAATCGACTTTAAGGCCGAAATAGATAGGCATTCGAGAAATTAATTAGGTGATGATGCAAGTTCAATTCTTTATTTTAGTGCTCTAGGCCCAACAACAATCGACTTTAAGGTCGAAATAGAAAGGCTTTGAGAATTAAATTAAGTGATGATGCAAGTTCCATTTTAATCTTTATGTTCTTAGGTGATGGCTTGAAAGTAAAGGTGCATAACAAGAATGTAAATATGAGTGCAAGCATAAGATAAATTATGCAAGTTCATTTAATCTTTCTAGAGCTCTTAACAAGACTTTAAAGGAACTTAAACCTCAACCCAAACTCATCCAACCAAGGTAAAGTAAAGTCTAGAGTTCTTAGAACTCAAAACAACCTCTTTAGAAAATCAAACCATCAGGCTTATAAAAGAAAAGGAAATGGCCGAAACATCTAGGCAAGAAAAGACATATTTGAAGCTCTAGAGTCCATGATCTTGGTGATATATTAACACCAACATCATGAGCCCTCATCATTGAGTTCATAGAATCATTTTAAAACATCATCAAAGCTAAAGTTCTCAAGAGTTCAAGAAAGGAAGAACTAGAAATATTTTTGCTCAAGAACAAAGATCAAGCTCTAGAGTTTGTTTCAAGTGATGAACATCATCATGAAACTCTCATCATCAAGCTCTCATTTCTTTGAACTTCAAGGCCCATGGCCGAGAATAAGAAAGAACAAGGAAAGGAAAAGAAGTTCTAAAAAGAATCAAGAGAAACTATGAACATAAAGCTTAGAACAAGAACTTTAAAGAATGGAATACTTGAAAGAAAATCCCTACTTGATGTGATGAACTTGAAGATGGAAGAAGAAGATGAAGATGATGAAGAACTTTGAAGAACTTGAAGAACACTAGAACTTTGAGAGAAAAAGAAAAGCTTTGAGTGTTCCTAAACTTAGCAAATGATCTAAAAGTGATGCAAGCTCCTCAAGGCATTCTATTTATAGAGAAATGAAACAAATGAAGGGAGCTCATGGAGGAGGATGGCTTCGGCCATGTGTGCAGATTGGAGGGCATCCCATGAGTTCCATGAGGTGAGATAATGTGGTCTTGAGGCATGGTGAGGTATGGTTCAAGGTATGGCTCAAGCATGGTTCTTTGAGTGAGAAAACAATTAAACATGTGGCCAATGGGGGTGAGAATTTCGGCCATGTGCATCAGATTTGGGGGAGGATTAGTTTGCATTTTGATTATGGTTTAGTGTTGTGTTTAGGTGTATCTTTGATAATGCTTAAGATTAGGAATTTGTAAGAAAGTGTTTAGGTAAGGAAAATGGACAATTAGGATGGTCTAGACATAATTAAGGAGTGGTCTTGTGTAACATCCTAATTTTTAACCCAATACTCTAGAACATATTCAGGTTAATCATTAGTCTGTTACCTCATAGTTCTCATTTTTACTTTGAAATACTTAGCGGAAAATACGGGTAAATTTTTTTTTGAAATATAAAGTGAGAGCCTCGCGATGCGATGTAACAAGTAACGGGCAAGAACATATAACTCATATCGTTATAGCACAAAGAACATGAAGGCACATCATGAGAAACACTGAATATTATCACATATATATATATATATATATATATATATATATAACTTGCCCACTTATAAGTGTGGGACTTAATTTGGTACAAGGAATGCAAGAAAGGAAATACAACATAACATAAACATAATCTACTCTCCTACCCGAGTACATCTAATGGGAAACCTCTAAACAAAAGAAGGTTCATCCCCATCTAAGTGGTGTGTGCTCTCACCTGGGCCATCCACGACCTCCTACTGGCGACTATCTCGTGAACGAGGCAGATATCTGGGAAACTAGGCGAGCTCCTTGGACGTGAAGAGGCGGAATAGGGATCGAGCATGACTCCCGGGGTATGGCCGCATCTCCGGTCGTCGTGCACGCCTCGGCAGAGTCATGGTGGGCTCGCTATCCTCTCCAAAGTCCATAGGTATGGTGGGGGAAGATCCCTTGGAGGGTACCTGCGTGGCCGAATCCTCGGAAGGATCCGTCTCCGAGAAAGACGACGGGCAACGGGGCACATACTGGGGGTAGTCTCGAACTGCGGACGCGGAAGGTGGAGTACGGCGTAGCCTCTCCTCTCGGGGACGTGCGCGCTCGAACACTAGGTCGTCGCCAAAAGATGAGACGGGGGAGAAACGATGGGAATGTACAGGGGGAGTGAAGGGTCGACCCATGAACATGAATACTCTAACTGTGCATCGACCTACAAAATGGAATGACCCGTGGTCCGGGTCATGGTGCACCTCCCATGTCGACGTGTCCACGAACACTACGAATGTCGCCATCTGAAGACGTGACGAAAAGAAAGAGATAGAGGGAGTGAGAATCTTGCTAAAGAATCTCAATGGGGCCTCCTACTACCTAAGTGTCATCATCTACGTCCTCAGGAACCTTGGGTTTAATTATACAAAATGACTAGACATGCATTAAGTTCATTTTAAACTTTAAAATATATTTTATCCAAGGTCTATTCTTTTTAGGATGATCTTAATGTCATGAATGTAACATAATAGAAAATGTATGCATGCCACTACCTAATGCACATACATAAAACATAACATCAAGCATCATCATACTTGGTGGCATAAAGTGGCAATAGAAACATTCATATGGGACAAACTTAGTGACATAATCATAATCATAAAACTTCTCTTCCTCATGGGCCACCCTAAAAGACAATCGAACTGTGGGTGCTCGGCCGAACCGGTGTCACCCAGATCGTGTCATACATCTAGGTTATGAGCTCATACCTTAACTAGTCGTCAGTAGTTCTTACTTACCACTTAACGATAAGCGTATCATAAATCATAAATCCCGACTATCTGAGTACGGGTTAGGGAGCAATTCTCTTAGGGGTGCTCGGCCGAACCGGTGTCACCTAAGAGTATAAAATGGTACCGATGTCACATGGGTTCTATGGAGGTGCTCGGCCGAACCGGTGTCATCCTAGAACCCATCTTAGTACCTTAATTTTCAAAAATCTCTTGAAGTCCCCAAATTTGTCGGGAATTCGGCGGCACGATGGCATTACACCGAATTCCTTCCAAATTTGCTTTATGCCACATAAACATATATCCTCATGAATTCATCATATGAATAACATCATCATCATTTACATAACACATGCATCATCATAGAACTTTCAACCGTTTATCCTTACGGTAGCTTATGCTTTGACCCTTACGGGTCTTAATCATGAGATATGGTTCTCTAATATCCGTCGCTCATATTTTATGCACCTAAGGGCTCATAATTAAACATCATTCTTCATCCTCATGTTCATACTTAAATCTGAATAGCATAGGGCAGAATTCCTACCTTGTGATTACGGGGTTCTAGAACTTACGTTTTAGACCCTTTCTTAGTTCCGTCTTCACCTAAGGCGCTATGAATTAAATCTAAATCAATTATGAGCCATCCCTATGCTTAAGGACTAATTAATAATCATGTTTATCATGTTGTAAGGGTGCTGGACAGAATCCAGAAAAATAAATGTTCTAAGAGTTCTAAACTTGCACTTTTATGGTTTTCTAGTTACTAGTTTCCCTATAGGTGCTAGAATTCAATTCTAACTCAAATGATACCAAGTTTTTCATGTCTAAACAATCTAAATCTGATTACGTTCCCATTAAAACAGTTTGGATTAGTTCCATAAAGAAATGGGTCAAAACTATGTTAAATTCTAGCTTTACGATATTTCTAGTTAGCTAGTTTCTTACCTATCATGCATAGGGTCGCTTCTACATCATCATATGATATTTTACACATTCCAACACATCAAAACATAATCATACAGCATCACACTCATCATATCAGAACCGAAAAAATTTAACTTTAATAAGAGAGTTAAATTGACATTTCTAGGTACATAAGTTAACTAGTTTCTCTTAGAATCAATTTAGAATTTCTAAAACTCTTTGCAAATCATTTTAATTCATCAAGAGGCTAAGAGAAGCCTTAGGTCAGTGACCAAAATATATTCCATCCCCTAAAAGAGAGTGAAATCACAACTTGTGATGACATAACCTTATAAAGATTTGTAAAGCTTTAAGGGAAACTTAAAACATAGACTATTGGTTCTAGTAGCTAGATGAAAACTCATTGCAAGTCCATCATCACTACTTGACCGAAAAACATACATTCAAGGAATGGTTTTACATTAAACTTTAACTTGGAATGAAATGGGCAAGTCTTTGAGCTCTAGGTTCTTAAGTTACGACATAAAATAAACGTGCTCATGCTTTTCATTTTTAATCTTGCTTACAAAATAAAGTGATGACATAAATTAAATATGCAAGGCATAAACTTAAACGTGCAAGCTTGAAAGCAAATATGTGAGGTATAAACTTAAACGTGCAAGCTTGAAAGTAAATATGCAAGATTCAATTCTTTATTTTAGTGCTCTTGACCCAACAACAATCGACTTTAAGGCCGAAATAGATAGGCATTCGAGAAATTAATTAGGTGATGATGCAAGTTCAATTCTTTATTTTAGTGCTCTAGGCCCAACAACAATCGACTTTAAGGCCGAAATAGAAAGGCTTCGAGAATTAAATTAAGTGAAGATGCAAGTTCCATTTTAATCTTTATGTTCTTAGGTGATAGCTTGAAAATAAAGATGCATAGCAAGAATGTAAATATGAATGCAAGCATAAAATAAATTATGCAAGTTCATTTTATTTTTCTAGAGCTCTTAACAAGACTTTAAAGGAACTTAAACCTCAACCCAAACTCATCAAACCAAGACAAAGTAAAGTCTAGAGTTCTTAGAACTCAACATAACATATTTAGAAGATCAAACATTTTGCATGTAAAAGAAAAGGTAATGGCCGAAACTATCAAGGAAAGAAAATAAATATTTGAAACTCTAGAATCCATGATCTTGGTGATATATTAACACCAACATCATGAGACCTCATCATTGAGTCATTAGAACCATTTTGAAACACCATCAAAACTAGAGTTCTCAAGAGTTCAAGAAAAAAAGAACTAGAAACATTTTTGCTCAAGAACAAAGATCAAGCTCTAGAGTTTGTTTCAAGTGATGAACATCATCATGAAACTCTCATCATCAAGCTCTCATTCCTTTGTTCTCCAAGGCCTATGGCCGAAAATGAAAAGGAAAAAGGAGTGGAGGTGAAGTTCTAAAAAGAAACAAGAGAAACTATGAACATCAAGCTTGAAACAAGAACTTTAAAGAAAAGAATACATGAAAGAAAATCCCTACTTGATGTGATGAACTTGAAGATGGAAGAAGAAGATGAAGATGATGAAGAACTTTGAAGAACTTGAAGAACTTGAAGAACACTAAAACTTTGAGAGAAAAGAAAAGCTTTGAGTGTTTCCTAAACTTAGCAAATGATCTAAAAATGGTGCAAGCTCCTCAAGGCATTCTATTTATAGAGAAATGAAACAAATGAAGTGTGTGTGTGGGCTGAAGGTGTTCGGCCATGAGGTGCAGATTGGAGGCATTCCATGAGTTCCATGAGGTGAGATAATGTGTTCTTGAGGCATGGTGAGGTATGGCTTAAGGTATGGTGAGGTATGGTTCAAGGTATGGCCTCAAGCATGGTTCTTTGAGTAAGAAAATAATTAAACATGTGGCCAAAGAGGAGTGGGCTGGCCGAAATGCATCAGCCAAGGGAGGAGAGTTTCTTGCATTTTAATTGTGGTTTAGAGTTGTGTTTTGGTGTATCTTTGATTATGCTTAAGATTAGGAATTTGTAAGAAAGTGTTTAGGCAAGGGAAATGGATAATTAAGGTGGTCTAGACATAATTAAGGAGTGGTCTTGCACCATTAGTGAGTTAAATCCCCAATTTAGAGTCTAAATAACTCTAGACACATTTCCTTGATTTAAGGAATTGGAGAGAGAAAATACTATTCAAGATTCCAAGACTAGGAATCTTGAGTTCTAAAAAGGGATTTAAGTTTAATCTAAGCAATTTTAGGTTCTAATTAACTTTAATAAATTATTTCGACTCTAGATTAATTAGGAAAATTAATTAATCTTCATTTAGAGCCTAATATTGCTTAGGTTTGCTTAATTACGTCATTAAGCTCAAAAATACTATTCTAGGGGCAAAATCGTAATTTTGCACTAAAACTGCCCGGGACCACCGGGACTTGAACAGAGACCTCTAGACACATGAAAACATGTTTTTAAACCTCTGGGGAAAGTTTCGGGCTCAAACGGCACCTTTACCCGCGTAAAACGCTATAGGGGTATTTTGGTCATTTTGACCCGAAACTGTGAAAAACGAAATTTCCTCCTCCGGAAGCATTCAAAGGCCATTCAATCCTCTTCAAACATTGAGTTGATCCTTCGAGGATGACCGAGTTGGTTACCCTCGAATTTCGGGTCAGGAAATGACCTCAGGGGCATTTTGGTCATTTCCCTCAGACAGAAAAATCGGGGTGTTACATCTTGCACCATTAGTGAGTTAGATCCTCAATTTAGAGTCTAAACAACTCTAGACACAGTTCCTTGATTTAAGGAATTGGAGAGAGAAAACACTATTCAAGATTCCAAGACTAGGAATCTTGAGTTCTAAAAAGGGATTTAAGTTTAATCTAAGCAATTTTAGGTTCTAATTAATTTTAATAAATTATTTTGACTCTAGATTAATTATGAAAATTAATTAATCTTCGTTTAAAGGCTAATATTGCTTAGGTTTGCTTAATTACGTCATTAAGCTCAAAAACATTATTCTAGGGGCAAAATCGTAATTTTGCACTAAAACTGCCCGGGACCACCGGGACTTGAACAGAGACCTCTAGACACATGAAAACATGTTTTTAAACCTCTGGGGAAAGTTTCGGGCTCAAACGGCACATTTCCCCGCGTAAAACGCTATAGGGGTATTTTGGTCATTTTGACCCGAAACTGCGGAAAACGAAATTTTCACTTCCGGAAGCATTCAAAGGCCATTCAATCCCCTTCAAACATTGAGTTGACCCTTCGAGGATGACCGAGTTGGTTACCCTCGAATTCAGGTTAGGAAATGACCTTAGGGGCATTTTGGTCATTTCCCTCGGACAGAAAAATCGGGGTGTTACAACGACCTCCTGTTCGAGCGCACGTGCCCCCGAGGAGAGCGTATTTGTTGTACCTTCGACACTGCCTTTGCTATCCACGCCTACCCCAAGTACATTCCCCGTTCACCCCGGGCCTTCTCCGAGACCGACCCCTCCAAGACGGACATTCCATCCATGGGTTCTTCCCCCACCGTACCCATGGAGTTGGGGAGTGAGGATACCGTGATGCAACCACTCCCAGGACGTAGAGTGAGAATGGTACCTCGCCGCGGAGCACATGCCCGACCCATTTATCACTTGGCCACCTCGGCCGAGCTGGCCTAGTGGATTGGATATGTACCTCCCGTTGACGAGCAGAAGTAGGAGCTAGCAGCTGACTTTAGTGCACATACTCCTACATGACTAAGGTAGCCTTCTTTTGGTTTTAGAGGTTATCTATTTTTAGATGCACTGTTATAGGCGGAGATCCAGATGTATCTTTCTTTATGTTTCTCTTATAATGTACGAATGATTGTAACAACTCTACTACTATTCTAGTGTATGGCATGACTATTATGTAATTTCTCTTATGATATTGTGTTTCCTTTAGGTATGATGTGTTTTTCCCTTTTGTTTTTCTTGCAAGGTGATGACGTAGTTTACTTAGCACATGCGTATAGCTCATGATTTGTCTTTCCTTTCAGAACGAAAAATTTTACCTGTATTTTATGCTAAGTATTTTAAAGAAATGCTTTTAAAAAAAGAATGAGACTAAAAGAGTAATAACTAGTGATCAACCTAGTTACGTCCTAGGACTACTGGGTTGAAAATTAGGATGTTACAGGTGGCACATACTTTTGTTGTTGCTGTTGAGGAGCATTGTTCCACCTGAAGTTGGGGTGGTCTCTCCAGACGGGATTGTAAGTGTTGCTGCATGGGTTGTACCCCTGCTGTCCACCCTAATTTTGAGGCCTACTAGGAAATATGTTACCAGCTGCCACTGAGGTTGGATCTTCCTGCAACTGAGAACACATGTCTGAAGTAAGTGACTTGCAGGAACAAATGCCACACACCTGTACTGCCTTGACTGAAGGAGCTTGGTTTAGTGCAATCTGCTTCAAGAACTCGGTAAGCTCATCCAGTTTCTTCTCTACCCTGCTTCTCTCACATGGGAAAACTTCATTCACCTGATGGCTACTGCTGCTAGCTCTAGACCCAAACTGTTGAGAGTTCTCTGCCATGTTCTCAATCAACAGCCTTGCTGCGGCAGGGGTCTTGTCAACTAATGCACCCCACTGGCAACATCAATCATACTCCTCTCCATGACCAATAGCCCCTCATAGAAATACTGGATCAACAGCTGCTCTGAAATCTGATGTTGGGCACAGCTTGCACACAACCTCTTGAATCTCTCCCAGTATTTATAAAGAGATTCTCCCTGCAGTTGACGAATGCCGCAAATGTCTTTCCTGATGGCGGCTCCTCTAGAAGCTGGGAAGAACTTTTCCAGGAAGATGCGCTTCATACCGGCTTAGCTATCAATTGTCCTATGGAGGATGTAGAAGAACCAATCTTTGGCAGCTCATTCAAGAGAAAACAGAAAAGCTCTTAGCTTGATTTGCTCCTCTGTTACCCCCTGAGCTTCATAGTCATATAGATAACATGGAACTGCTTCAGGTGTTTGTGCGGGTCCTCTCCAGACAACCCATGGAACTTGGGCAGATAATGCAGGAGTCCTGATTTCAGCTCAAAATCACCTCCCTATTCGGGGTAGACAATCCCCAATGGTTGATAATTCAGGTCTTGGGCTGCAAGCTCCTTGAAATTTCTATTAACTTCTCCCATGTCACCTGAAACACTAGCAGTAGGATCAGAAACTTCAGGAAAATAAAAAGAAGAATTATTAGGTTCTCTGGTTGTATTAGAAGAGGAAGAGGGATTGCCAGATAAATTAGCTCTTTCCCTTGCAGCCTTCCTAAGCCTTTTGGCGATTTTCTCAATCTCCGGATTAGTTGGGAGTATGGGAAAATTAGGAAGGGAACGGGTCATAAAACTAATGTACCAGCAACAATCAAATACAACTGGGAATAAAGAAAAGATAAATGAATAAAATAAAATAGAACTGAATTTGTTTTTTGGTTAAATAAAAAGGAAGCAGAAATTAACAATAAAGGATAAAATAAAAATTAAACAAAATAAATAAATAAAAAGAAAGAATCAATAACACTGCTTCCCTGGCAACGGCGCCAAGATTTGTTGCGAGTGTCGCCACCCGCAACAAATTTAAAATTACACAGAAAATATAGCTATGGTGTGATCCGGATCGTCTCACGTGGAAGCAATGTAATTGATCCTAACAAAATTGGGGCTTGTAGAAATTGTCAACAGCAAATTGAATCAAAAAGAAATTCAGTTAGAGAAATTACCTGCACAAAGGTTTCTTCGGATTAAAATTGTTCAGTCATTGATTCGAGAAATAAAATCGTGATAGAGGTTACATCCATTAAAATGTAAATGTAACATCCTAATTTTTAACCCAATACTCTAGAACATATTTAGGTTAATCTTTAGTCGGTTACGTCATAGTCTCCTTTTTACTTTAAAATACTTAGCGGAAATACTGGTAAATTTGTTTGAATTATAAACACAAAGTGAGAGCCGCGCAACACGATGGGTAATAAAGCATGAAAGGAAATAAAGCAAGCATCTCACAACATCATAACATAAAGCAAGTAAAGGCACATCACAATAAAACTGAACTGCATATTTATATAATATGATATGCCCACGCATGAAGAGTGGGACTTAGTTTAGTACAATAAGTAACGAATACATCAAGAGAAAATACAAGGAAAGTGCGACGGAAAGCATAAAAGCAAACTCCCCTACCCAAGTGCAACTAAAGGGATAATCTCTAAACAAAAGAAGCTTTATCACCATCTAAGTGGTGTGTGCTCTACCCGGGTACTCCATTGGTCATACGTCACCTCCTGCTGACGTCCATCTCGCAAGCGAGGCACATATCCGGGAAACTGGGCGAACTCCTCCAGCGTGTAAAGGCGAAACGGGGATCGAGAGTGACCCCCACGACGTGGCCATGTAACATCCTAATTTTTAACCCAATACTCTAGAACATATTTAGGTTAATCATTAGTCTATTACTTCATAGTTCTCATTTAACTTTGAATTACTTAGCGGAAAATACGGGTAATTTTTTTTTGAAATAAAAGTGAGAGCCGCGTGATGCGATAAGCGGTACACCATGTAAAGTACACAAATGTCTCACAACATCATAACATAAGGCACACCATGAGTAACACTGAAAATCATCTCATATATATATAATTTGCCCACTTATAAGTGTGGGACTTAGTTTAGTACAAGGAAAGTACAGGAAAAGAAATACAACATAAACATAAACATGATCTACTCCCCTATCCGAGTGCATCTAATGGGAAACCTCTAAACAAAAGAAGGTTTATCCCCATCTAAGTGGTGTGTGCTCTAACTCGGGCCATCCACGGCCTCCTACCGGCGACTATCTCGTGATCGAGGCGGAGATATCCCGAAATCGGGCGAGCTCCTCGGCGTGAAGAGGCGAGCGGGATCGAGTGTGAGTCCCGGGGTATGGCCGCATCTCCGGTCGTCGTGCACGCCTCGGCTGAGTCACGGTGGGCTCGCTATCCTCTCCAAAGCCCATAGGTATGGAGGGGGAAGATCCCTCGGAGGGTGCCTGGGTTGCCGAATCCTCGGAAGGATCCGTCTCCGAAAAAGACGACGGGCAACGGGGGACATACTGGGGGTAGTCTCGAGCGCGACGTGGATGATGGGGTACGACAAGCCTCTCCTCTAGGGGACGTGGCGCTCGAATACCAGGTCGTCGCCAAAAGGTGAAAGCGGGGAGAAACGATGGGAATGTACAGGGGAGTGAAGGGTCGACCCATGAACATGAATACTCTAGCGTGCATCGACCCACAAAATGGAATGACCCGTGGTCCGGTCATGGTGCACCTCCCATGTCGGCGTGTCCACGAACACTACTTAACGCCGCCATCTCAAGACGTGACGGAAAGAAAGAGATAGAGGGAGTGAGAATCTTGCTAAAGAATCTCGAGGCCTCCTACTACCTAGGTGTCATCATCTACGTCCTCGGGAACCTTGGGTTTATTTATACAAAACGATCGAGCATGTATTAAGTTCATTTTAAACTTAAAAATATATTTTAGCCAAGGTCCATTCATTTTAGGATGATCTTAATGTCATGAATGCAACATAATAGAAAAATGTATGCATGGCACTACCTAATGCACATACATAAAACATAACATCAAGCATCATCATTCTTGGTGGCATAAAGTGGCAATAGTAACATTCATATGGGACAAAACTTAGTGACATAATCATAATCATGAAACTTCTCTTCCTCATGGGCCACCCTAAAAGACAATCGAACTGGGGGTGCTCGGCCGAACCGGTGTCACCCAGAACGTTTCATACATCTAGGTTATGAGCTCATACCTTAACTAGTCGTCACTAGTTCTTACTTACCACTTAACGATAAGCGTATCATAAATCATAAATCCCGACTATCTGAGTACGGGTTAGGGGGCAAAACTCTTAGGGGTGCTCGGCCGAACCGGTGTCACCTAAGAGTATAAAATGGTACCGATGTCACATGAGTTCTATGGAGGTGCTCGGCCAAACCGGTGTCATCCTAGAACCCATCTTAGTACCTTAATTTTCAAAATTTCTTTAAGTCCCCAAATTTGTCGGAAATTCGGCGGCCCAACGGTCATTACCGAATTTCCTTCCAAATTTGCTTTATGCCACATAAACATATAACCTCATAATTTCCTCATATGAATAACATCATCATCATTAGCATACTTCATGCATCATCATAAAATATTCAAACGCTTACCCTTACGGGTCTTAATCTTGAGATATAGTTCTCTACATCCGTCGTTCATATTTTAAGCACCTAAGGCTCATAATTAAACATCATTCATAATCCTCTCATTTTACTTTTAAATCTGAATGGCATAGGGTGGAAATCGTAACATGTGAATACGGGGTTCTAGAACTTACGTCTTAGACCCTTTCTTGATTCCGTTTTCGCCGAAGGCGCTATGGATTAAATCTAAATCAATTATGAGGCATTCCTATGCTTAAGGACTAATTATTAATCATGTTTATCATGTTGTAAGGGTGCTGGACAGAATCCAGAAAATTAAATGTTCTAAGAGTTCTACATTTGCATTTTTACGGTTTTCTAGTTACTAGTTTCCCCATAGGTGCTAGAATTCAATTCTAACTCAAATGATACCAAGTTTTTCATGTCTAAACAATCTAAATCTGATTATGTCCCCATTAAAACAGTTTGGAAAAGCTCCATAAACAAATGGGTCAAGACTATGTTAAATTCTAGCTTTACGGTATTTCTAGTTAGCTAGTTTCTTACCTATCATGCATAGGATCGCTTCTACATCATCATATGATATTTTCACACATTCCAACACATCAAAACATCATCATACAGCATCACACTCATCACATCAGAACCGAAAACATTTAACTTAAATGAGAGAGTTAAATTGACATTTCTAGGTACATAAGTTAACTAGTTTCTCTTGGAATCAATCTAGAACTTCTAAAACTCTTTGCAAAACATTTTAATTCATCAAGAGGCTAAGTGAAGCCTTAGGTCACTGACCAAAACATATTCCATCCCCTAAAAGGGATTGGAATCACAACTTATAATGACATAACCTTATAAAGATTTGTAAAGCTTTAAGGAAAACTTAAAACGTAGACTATTGGTCCTAGTAGCTAGATGAAAACTCATTGCAAGTCCATCATCACTACTTGGCCGAAAAACATCCATTCGAAGAATGGTTTTACATTAAACTTTAACTTGGAATGAAATGGGCAAGTCTTTGAGCTCTAGGTTCTTAAGTTACGACATAAACTAAATGCGCCCGTGCTTTTCATTTTTAATCTTGCTTACAAAGTAAAGTGATGACTTAAAATTAAATATGCAAGGCATAAACTTAAACGTGCAAGCTTGAAAGTAAATATGCGAGGCATAAACTTAAACGTGCAAGCTTGAAGGTAAATATGCATGGTTCAATTCTTTATTTTAGTGCTCTTGGCCCAACAACAATCGACTTTAAGGCTGAAATAGATAGGCATTCGTGAAATTAATTAGGTGGTAATGCAAGTTCAATTCTTTATTTTAGTGCTCTAGGCCCAACAACAATCGACTTTAAGGCCGAAATAGAAAGGCTTCGAGAATTAGATTAAGTGATGATACAAGTTTCATTTTAATCTTTATGTTCTTAGGTGATAGCTAGAAAGCAAAGATGCATAGCAAGAATGTAAGTATGGATGTAAGCATAAAATAAATTATGCAAGTTCATTTTATCTTTCTAGAGCTCTTAACAAGACTTTAAAGGAACATGAACCTCAACCCAAACTCATCAAACCAAGACAAAGTAAAAGTCTAGAGTTCTTAGAACTCAACATAACATGTTTAGAAAATCAAACATTTTGCATGTAAGAGGAAAGGTAATGGCCGAAACTTCAAGGAAAGAAAAGAAATATTTGAAACTCTAGAATCCATGATCTTGGTGATATATTAACACCAACATCATGAGACCTCATCATTGAGTTCATAGAGTCATTTTAAAACATTATCAAAGTTAAAGTTCTCAAGAGTTCAAGAAAGGAAAAACTAGAAACACTTTTGCTCAAGAACAAAGATCAAGCTCTAGAATTTGTTTCAAGTGATGAACATCATCATGAAACTCTCATCATCAAGCTCTCATTTCTTTGAACTCCAAAGGCCCATGTGCGAAACATAAAGAGGAATGAGGAGAAGAAAAGAAGTTCTAAAAGGAATCAAGAGAAACTATGAACATAAAGCTTAGAACAAGAACTTTAAAGAAAAGAATACATGAAAGAAAATCCCTACTTGATGTGATGAACTTGAAGATGGAAGAAGAAGAAGAAGATGATGAAGAACTTTGAAGAGCTTGAAGAACTTGAAGAACACTAGAACTTTGAGAGAAAAGAAAAGCTTTGAGTGTTTCCTAAACTTAGCAAATGATCTAAAAGTGGTGCAAGCTCCTCAAGGCATTCTATTTATAGAGAAATGAAACAAATGGAGGGTGTGAAGGCTGATGAAGGCTTCGGCCATATGAGGTGCAGATTGGAGGGTTCCATGTGTTCCATGAGGTGAGATAATGTGTTCTTGAGGTATGGTGAGGTATGGCTTAAGGTATGGTGAGGTATGGTTCAAGGTATGGCTTCAAGCATGGTTCTTTGAGTGAGAAAATAATTAAACATGTGGCCAATGTGGAGTGTGCTGGCCGAAACTTCATCAGCCAAGGGAGGAGAGTTTCTTGCATTTTAATTGTGGTTTAGAGTTGTGTTTAGGTGTATCTTTGATTATGCTTAAGATTAGGAATTTGTAAGAAAGTGTTTAGGCAAGGGAAATGGATAATTAAGGTGGTCTAGACATAATTAAGGAGTTGTCTTGCACCATTAGTGAGTTAAATCCTCAATTTAGAGTCTAAACAACTCTAGACACATTTCCTTGATTTAAGGAATTGGAGAGAGAAACACTATTCAAGATTCCAAGACTAGGAGTCTTGAGTTCTAAAAAGGGATTTAATGTTTAATCTAAGCAATTTTAGGTTCTAATTAACTTTAATAAATTATTTTGGCTCTAGATTAATTAGGGAAATAAATTAATCTTCGTTTAGAGCCTAATATTGCTTAGGTTTGCTTAATTACGTCATTAAGCTCAAAAACACTATTCTAGGGGCAAAATCGTAATTTTGCACTAAAACTGCCCGGGACCACCGGGACTTGAACAGAGACCTCTAGACACATGAAAACATGTTTTTAAACCTCTGGGGAAAGTTCCGGGCTCAAACGGCACCTTTACCCGCGTAAAAACGCTATAGGGGTATTTTGGTCATTTTGACCCGAAACTGGGGAAAACGAAATTTTCGCTTCCGAAAGCATTCAAAGGCCATTCAATCCCCTTCAAACATTGAGTTGACCCTTCGAGGATGACCGAGTTGGTTACCCTCGAGTTCGGGTCAGGAAATGACCTCAGGGGCATTTTGGTCATTTCCCCCGGATAGAAAAATCGGGGTGTTACATGGCCACATCTCTGGTCGTCGTGCTAGCCGTGGCTGAGTCACAGTATCCTCACTGCCCTATCTTATCAATGGTGGAGTGGGGGCGGAGCTCTCGCTGTACGGATGGGTAGGCGGGTCCTCCAACGGGTCGGTCTCCGAGAAGTAAGTCCGGGGCATGTAGTCAGGATAGTCACGCATGGCTGAGGCGGCGGTGTGCATGCGGAGCACTTTCTCATTGTGCGTACACGCGCGCTCAAAAACTCACTCGTTGTCGCCATAGGGTGTGGTCGGGGAGAAGCGATGGGTATGTACGGGGTGAGCAAAGGGACGTCCAATGAACATGAAGACTCGCACCGTGCACTGTCCCTCAAAATGGTATGATCCATGCTCCGGATCATAGTGCACTTCCTACGTCGGGGTGTCCACAAAAACTACCAACGTCGCCATCTGAAGACATGACGGAAAGAAAAGATAGAGGGAGTGAGAATCTTGCTAAAGAATCTTAGTAGGGCCTCCTACTACCTAGGTGTCATCGTCTACGTCCTCAGGAACCTTGGGTTTAGTTTACAAAATAAGTGAGCATGCATTAAGTCCATTTTTAAGCTTTGAAACATAGTTAGCCAAGGTCCATTCATTTTAGTATGATTCTTAATGTCATGGATGCAACATATTAAGAAATATATGCATGGCTCTACTTAGTGCAAGAATAATAATCATAACATTAAGAACAACATATTAGTGGCAATTGAATCTCATTTGGGAAAACTTTGTGACATAATCATCATACTTTACTTCCTCAAAGGCCACCCTAAAAGACAATCGTTCTGGGGGTGCTCGGCTGAACCGGTGTCACCCAGAACGTGTCACATCTCTAGGTTATGAGCTCATACCTTAACTAGTCATCACTAGTTCTTACTTATCAATCCCGATAAATGTATCATAATCATAAACATAATCCCGACTTATCCAGTACGGGATAGGGGGCATTTCTTGGGGGTACTCGGCCGAACTGGTGTCACCCAAGAATACATCTTAGTACCGATGTCACGTGAGTTCTCTGGAGGTGCTCGGCCGAACCGGTGTCATTCGAGAACTCATCTTAGTACCTCATAAATAAAATCTCATAGGTTTTTTAAAAACTTTCTAAGTCCCCAAATTTGGCAGAAATTCGGCAGCATAACAGCAGCATGTCGAATTTCTTCCAAATTTACTTTATGCCACATAAGTCAATCAAACGTGCATCCTCCATCATAATTCCATGCGTTTACATAATCATTCTCTTACGTTCACAAGCAACATTGAAAGTTCATCATGCTCTTGATCCTACGGTATCTTATGCTTTGACCCTTACGGGCCTTAAACTTGAAATGTAATTATTCTATCATTTTCTATCAACCTCTTATGGACATAAGGATTCTCCTCTAACAAATCTTACTATCATTTATACTCTTTATTAAATCTGGGCAGCACCATTCTTTAAGGGAATAATTATAAACTTGCAATTACGGGGTTCTAGAACTTACGTTTTAGACCCTTTTTTGGTCCTGTCTTCGCCTAAGGCGCTATAAATTAAATCTAAACCAATTATGAGGCATTCCTATGTCTAAGAACTAATTATAAACTATGTTTACCATATTATGAGATTTCTGGACAGATTCTAACACTTAAATGTTCTAAGAGTTCTAGAGTTGTATTTTTACGGTTTTCTAGTTACTAGTTTCTCTATTAGTGCTAAAATTCAATCCTACTTCAAATGTAACCAAATTTTTCATGATTAAACAATCTTAATCTGATTATATTCCCATTGAAACAGTTTGGGCAGTATCCAAAAATAAATGGGTTAAAACTATGCTAAATCTTGACTTTACGATTTTTTTTTCTAGAAAGCTAGTTTCTCTCCTATCATGCATAGAAATGTTCCTACCTCATCATACAAAATTTTCACATATTCTAACACATCAAAACATCATCACACAGCAGCAAACTCATCATGGCAGAACTGAAACATCAAGTCCCAAAAAGATGCATAATTTGACATTTCTAAAGCATGTAAGTTGCTAGTTTCTCTTGGAATCATTTTAGGACTTCTAAAACTCTTTACAAACCATTTTATTTTATCAAGAGGCTAAAAATAACCTTAGGTCAGTAACCAATTTAATACTTCTTTAGAAAAGGAATAGAATCATAAATCTTGTTAGTCACAACTTTATAAACTTCATCAAACTTAAAGAAAACACTAGAACATAGGTTGTTGGCCCTTGTAACTAGATGGAACTCATTCCAAGCTCATCATTGTTACTTGGCCGAAATTATGCATTCAAAGAATGCTTCCATTTTGAACTTTATCTTGAGATAAAATAGGCAAGTCCTTGAGTTCTAAGGTCTTTAAGTGATGACATAATTTAAACATGCTATGCACTTTATTTTTATTCTTCGTTTCAAAGTATAGTGAGAACTTTAAAGTAAATATGCAAGACTTAAAATTTAAATATTCAAGACTTGAAATAAATATGCTAGGCTTGGAATTTAAATATGCAAGACTTAAAGTAAATATGCAAGGCTTGGAATTTAAATATGCAAGACTTAAAATACATATGCCATGCAAGTTCATTTCTTTATTTTAGTGCTCTAGGCCCAGTAACAATCGACTTTAAGGCCGAAATAGAAACGTTTTGAGAATTAGTTAGGTGATAATGCAAGCTCTCATTTTAAATCTTTATGTTCTTTAGTGATGAAAAGTAAATATGCTAGACAAGAACATAAATATGAGATGCACTCCATTTCTTATCCTTTAACTTTAAGTGATGGTTTGGAAAGTAAATATGAATGCAAAGCTCAACGTAAATATGTAATGCATAAGCTTGAATATAAATATGAATGCTAGTTCATTCTATTTCTTATTAGAGCTCATACAAGACTTTTAGAGGGATTTTAGCCTTAACCCAAACTTATCATGATAAGGTAAAATGAGGTCTAGAGTTCTTAGAACTCAAGAGATCATTCCTTAAAAATATAACCATAAATGAACTTTATAACATCTTTATGAAAACTCAAGCTTTAGAGATTTCCTTGTGGTGATCACAAAGTCACCAACTAGAACTCTCATCTTCAAGCTATCATGTTTGGACCACCAAGGATAGTTGGCTGAAATTTTAGAGAGAAGGAAAGAAAAGAAACCGAAACTTGAAAGCAAGAAAGAACCATTTTGAAACTCTAGAGACCATGATCTTGATGATGCATTAATACCAACATCATGAGTCCTCATCATTGAGTTCATGTAACCATTTTAAAACATCATCAAAGTTAAAGATTTCAAGGTTCAAGAAAGAAAGAACTATGAACATTTTTAACTCAAGAACAAAGATCAAGCTTTAGAGGTTTGTTCAAGTGATGAACATCATCATGAAACCCTCATCATTAAGCTCTCATTCCTTTGATCTTCAAGCCTCATGGCCAAAACAAAGAAGGAGGAGAAGAAGAAAAGAAGTTCCAAAAAGATTCAAGAGAAACTATGAACACATAAAGAGATTAAGAACTTTAAATAAAAGAAACTTCTTGAAAGAAAATCCCTACCAAGTGATTGAAGATTGGGATGAGAGAAGAGGATAAAGAAATTGAAGAACTTGAACACTTGAACTTGAGAGAAAAAGGAAACTTTGAAGTGCTCTTTGGAAACTTACACTTAGCAAATGAACTAAAGGTGTTTCAAGTTCACTCAAGTGTGTTATTTATAGAGAAATGAAACAAATGAAAGGTGCAAAAGGGAGAGGAAGGTTTCGGCCAAGCAAGGGCAGCCCCATGAGGTCCATGAGGTGAGATGTTGTGATCTTGAGGCATGGTGAGGTATGGTTCAAAGTATGGTGAGGTATGGTTCAAGGTATGGCTCAAGCATGGTTCTTTGAGTGAGAAACAAATCAACATGTGATGCAAATGGGAGAGAGATGGCCGAAGGTGCATCAGCCATGGGGGAGGATTTTCTTGCATTTTAATTGTGGTTTAGAGTTGTGTTTAGGTGTATCTTTGATTAGGATTAAGATTAGGAATTTGTAAGAAAGTGTTTAGGTGAGAAAATGGGTAATCAAGGTTGTCAAGACATGTTTAAGGAGTGGTCTTGCATCATTAGTGAGTTATAAACTCATTTGAGTACATAAACAATTCTAGACACAATTCTTTGATTTAAGAAATTGGAGAGAGAAAATACTATTCAAAATTCCAAGATTGAAATCTTGAGTTTTAAAAAGAGATTTAAATCTAATCTAAGCAATTTTAGGTTCAAATTAATTTTAATAGCTTATTTTGACTCTAAATTAATTATGGAAATTAATTAATCTTCGATTAGAGCCTAATATTGCATAGGTTTGCTTAATTATGCCATTAAACTCAAAAACACTATTTTAGGAGCAAAATCGTAATTTTACACTAAAATTGCCCGGGACCACTGGGACTTAAACAGACACTTCTAAACATGTAAAAACATTGTTTTAAACTTTCGGGAAAAGTTTCGGCCTCAAACAGCACCTTTACCCACGTAAAAACACTATAGGGGTATTTTGGTCATTTTGACCCGAAACTGCAGAAAATGAGACTTTCGCCTCCGAAACCACTCAAGGGCCATTCAATCCTCTTCAAATATTGAGTTGGCCCTTCGAGGACTGCCGAGCCGGCCAACCTCGAATTTTGGGCCGAAAATGACCTCAGGGGCATTTTGGTCATTTTCCTCTCAGACAGAAAATTGGGGCGTTACAGTAAACATATAACAATGAAATAATTCTGGTTAACGGTGACATAATCGCATTCTCGTCAAGGATTTAACTGGATAAAAGAACTAGTAATTCACTATCGTGATCCTATGAACTAATTCAGTTTAAATAACAATTATAGCAACCTAATTTCTAACGAAATTGATTCCAATCCCTTGCCTAATGGATAAACATCACATCAGGATAACAACTCAACCAAATATATAATTGCAATAATTCACACAATCAATAATTGTAAGAATTGAAAAGAAGGAAAAGGAAAACCAACCATGATTGCGATGAAAATGAGAAAATCTCGTGAACAATTTCAATCCTCAGTTACCCCTGTACACGGTAAGGGAATTACTCCTCCATAAGGGGAGTTTCACCATTGATGTTGAAGAAAAAGCTGTAAAAATTACAATCAGAAAAGCTAAAATTAAACAATAGAGGAGAACCGTAGCCTAGAAAGAGAGTCTAGTAAGAGAATTCTCCCTTCAAAAACCTAAAACTATGTTACTCCCCAATCCCCTTGCAAAGAAAATGTGGAGTTTTTATTTTCAAAATGTCAAGACAGCCATGAGAACGTTAGCGAACACGGGAAATAAAAATCCACTTATGACCGCTATAGCAGTCTTGGCTTTTCTCGCGTGACGCTACAACCAAAATGCCCCTTGATGACCACTATAGCGGTGTTTGACCACTATAGCAGTCTTAGCTTTGCTCGCATACGCTGCTACCATGTTCTTCCTTTGGTGACCGCTATAGCGGTCTTGGCAATGTCGGTCCATGTCAAAATCATGTTATCAAAGCTCTTGAGCCATTTTCCTTGATTCGATACCTAATGGGAATTCCTGTTACTCACAAATGCTTACACAAAAAGGACAAAATGCAAGATAAGGACAAAATGCAAACTAACCAATTAAGCATCAATTAACTCTAATTAAATTGCAAATAATTCAAAGTTAGGATGAAAAATGGGTGCGTAAATGCAACCCATCAAGGGAAGAGTGAGGATGAGTGTGTTCGTGTGTGTGATTTTTTTTTTAAAAAAAAAATGGTACGTGGTCCACCGCTGTAGCGGTTAAAGAGAAACGTACCGTTTCACTTAGGGTGCCATTTTTTTTTAAGAGAGCATAGCTAGTATGGGCTCAGTTGAGCGCTGCAGCAGTCATCTCGCACTGCAGCGCTTAACCAAGGGCCAAAATTTGTCCAAGAATTCCTAATAGGCTCAGTCTACCACTGCAGCCATCATTGAGTGCTGCAGTGGTTGACAGAATGATGTTATACTCGGATTCATACAGCTTGGCCAGTACTTGTTCACTCAAAACTAATTTAATACCTGTATAACATGAAATTGAAAGAAAATGACAATAAATTGCAAGAATAAAAAATAGTGGGTTGTCTCCCACCTAGCACTTTGGTTTACTGTCCCTAAGTTGGACATGTAGCTCTTCAAGAATCATACACAGCAGAAAGCAGAGACACCTCGGAGTTCTCAGTTGAATTAGGCCGTTCATGAAAAATTTTTACTCTATGGCCATTCACTTTAGACTGTGCTTTTGTCTGAGGGTCCTACAACTCAACAACACTATATGGATAAATCTTTGTCACCAGGAAGGGGCCATCATGCAACACCCCAATTTTTTTTTCCTATTTGAGTAAAATGACCAAAATGCCCCTGAGGTCATTTTTTACCTAGAATTCGAGGATAGCCGGCCCGGCAGTCCCTGAAGGATCAACTCAATATTGGAAGGGGATTAGATGAGCTGGGAATGATCTCAGAGGTGAAATTTTCATTTTTCAGATTTTCGACCCAAAATGACCAAAATATCCCTATAGCGTTTTACGGGGGTATAGATGCCGTTTGAGCCCGGAACTTTCCCAGAAAGTTTAATATGATGATTTCATGTGTCTGGTGATGTCTGTTTAAGTCCCGATGGTCCCAAGCAGTTTTTGTACAAATTTATGACATTGCCCCTGGAATAGTGCCGTTTGAGCCTAATAATATAATTAAGCAAACCTTAGCAATATTAGACTCTAATCAAAGATTAATTAATTTTCATAATTAATCTAGAGTCAAAATGATTTATTAAAGTTAATTAAGACCTAGAATTGCTTAGATTAAACTTAAACCTCTTATAAAACTCAAGATTTCAAGTGATGGAATCTTGAATAGTGTTTTCTCTTTCTCTAATTCCTTAAATTAGGGAATTATGTCTACAATTGTTTATGTTCCAAAATGAGTTTTAATCTCACTAATAATGTAAGAACACCCCCTAATCATGTCTTGACATCCCTAAATATCCATTACCTCACCTAAACACTTACTCACAAATTCCTAATTTTAAGCCTAATCAAAGACACATCTAAACACAACTCTAAACCACAATTAAAATGTGAAATTTTTCTCCCCCTTGGCTGATGCATATTCGGCAACTCCCCCTCTATTTCCATCACATGTTGGTTTATTTGAACACTCAAGAACCATGCTTACTGTAACGCCTCGATTTTTCTGTCTGAGAGGAAAATGACCAAAATGCCCCTTAGGTCATTTTCTGCCCAGAATTCGAGGATGGCCGGCCCGACAGTTCTCGAAGGGCTAACCCAATGTTTGAAGGGGGTTGGATGGTCCTTGAATGGTTTCGGAGGCGAAAATCTCATTTTCTATAGTTTTGGGTCAAAATGACCAAAATACCCTTATAGCATTTCTACGTCGGTAAAGGTGCTGTTTGAGCCCGAAACTTTCCCCGAAGGTCTAAAACAATATTTTTACATGTTTAAAAGCGTCTGTTTAAGTCCCGGACAGTTTTTATGCAAAATTAAGATTTTACCCCTAGAATAATGTTTTTGAGCTTAATGACGTAATTAAGCAAACTTAAGCAATATTAGACTCTAATCGAAGATTAATTGCTTAGATTAAACTTAAAATTGTTTAAATTAAACTTAAATCTCTTTTTAAAACTCAAGATTCCAATCTTAGAATCTTGAATAGTATTTTCTCTTTCCAATTCCTTAAATCACGGAATTGTGTCTAGAGTTGTTTATGAACTAAAATGAATTTATAACTCACTAATGATGCAAGACCACTCCTTAAACATGTCTTGACAACCTTGATTAGCTATTTTCTCACCTAAATATTTTCTTACAAATTCCTAATCTTAATCCTAATCAAAGATACACCTAAACACAACTCTAAACCACAATTAAAATGCAAGAAATCCTCCCCATGGCTGATGCATGTTTCGGCCACCTCCTCCCCCATTTGCATCACATGTTGATTTGTTTCTCACTCAAAGAACCATGCTTGACCCATACTTGCACCCATACCTTAGAGAAGATATTTTCTCCTCCTTGTGGCTGTAATGGCTAAAGCTTTCCCTCCCCTAAACACCTTTCATTTTGTTTCATTTCTCTATAAATAGCATGTTTGGGTGAACTTGCATCATTTTGGGATCATTTGCTAAGTGTAAGTTTTCAAAGAGCACTTCAAAGTTTTCTTTTTCTCTCAAAGTTCAAGTGTCCAAGTTCTTCAAGTTCTTCATCCTCTTCACTCATCTCAACCTCCAATCACTTGGTAGGGATTTCCTTTCAAGTGTTTCTTTCATTTAAGTTCTTAATCTAGTTATGTGTTCATGGTTTCTCTTGAATCTTTTTGGAACTTCTTTTCTTCTTCTCCTCCTTCTTCATTTTCGGCCATGAGCCTTTGAAAACAAGGGAATGAGAGCTTGATGATGAGGGTTTCATGATGATATTCATCATTTGAATAACCTCTAAAGCTTGATCTTTGTTCTTAAGCAAAAGGTGTTTTTAGTTTCTTTCTTTCTTGAACCTTGAGATTCTTAATTTTGATGTTGATTTAAAATGAGTTAGTGAACTCAATGATGAGGACCCATGGTGTCAATGTTAATATATCATCAAGATAATGGTCTCTAGAGTTTCAAAATGGTTCTTTCTTGCTCTTAAGTTTCGGTTTCTTTCCTTTCCTTTCCTTTTTCTCTAAGATTTTCGGCCAACCATTGTTAGATGAACCCTCATGATAGCTTGATGATGAGTGTTCTAGTTGGTGACTTTATGTTCACCCCAAAGAAATCTCTAAAGCTTGAGTTTTCATAAAGGTGTTATAAAGTTCATTTATGGTTATATTTTTAAGGAATGTTATCTTAAGTTCTAAGAACTCTAGACCTCACTTTATCTTGTCATGATGAGTTTGGGTTAAGGTTTAAGTTCCTCTAAAGTCTTGAATGAGCTCTAATAAGAAATAAAATGAACTCGCATTCATATTTATATTCAAGCTTATGCATTGCATAGTTACTTTGAGCTTTGTATTCATATTTATTTTCCAAGCCATCATCTAAAGTTAAAGGATAAGGAATGGAGTGCATTTCATATTTACGTTCTTGTCTAGCATATTTACTTTTCATCACTAAAGGACGTAAAGATTTAAAACAAGACTTACATTATCACCTGATTAATTCTCAAAGCCTTTCTATTTCAGCCTTAAAGTCGATTGTTGCTGGGCCTAGAGCACTAAAATAAAGAAATGAACTTACATTGCATATTTATTTCAAGTCTTGCATATTTACTTTCAAGCCTTGCATATTTACTTCAAGTCTTGCATATTTAAATTTCAAGCCTTGCATATTTATTTCCAAGTCTTGCATATTTACTTTAAAGTTCTCACTTTACTTTGTAATAAAGAATAAAAAGGAAGTGCATAGCATGTTTATATTTTGTCATCACTTAAAGACCTTAGAGCTCAAAGACTTGCCCATTTTATCTCAAGTTAAAGTTTAATATTGAAGCATTCCTTGAATGTATAATTTTGGCCAAGTAATAATGATGAGCTTGGAATAAGTTCCATCTAGTTACAAGGGCCAACAACCTATGTTCTAGGATTTTTTTTAAGCTTGATGAGTTTTATAAAGTTATGACCAACAAGATTTGTGATTTTATTCCTCTTCTAAAGAAGAATTAAATTGGTTACTGACCTAAGGTTGTTTTTAACCTCTTGATAAAATAAAATGGTTTGCAAAGAGTCTTAGAAGTCCTAAAATGATTTCAAGGGAAACTAGCAACTTATATGCTTTAGAAATGTCAAATTATGTGTCTTTTTGGACTTGAACAATTCGGTTCTGTCTTGATGTGTTTGTTGCTGTATGATGATGTTTTGATGTGTTAGAATGTGTGAAAATGATATATGATAAGGTAGGAACACTTCTATGCATGTTAGGAGAGAAACTAGCTTCATAGAAAAATCGTAAAGTTGGAATTTAGCATGAGTTTAACCCTTCAATCCTAACCAATGCCAAAACTATTTTAGTATGATAAAAATCAGTTTAGGATTGATTAATCATGAAAAATTTGGTTACATTTGAAGTAGGATTGAATTTTAGCACCTATAGAGAAACTAGTAACTAGAAAACCGTAAAAGTGTAATCCTAGAACTCCTAGAACATTTAATTTCTAGATTCTGTCCAGCAACCTCATAATATGGCAAACATGGTTTATAATTAGTTCTTAGGTATGGGAATGCCTCATAATTGGTTTAGATTTAATTTATAGTGCCTTAGGCGAAGACGGAACCAAGAAAGGGTCTAAAATGTAAGTTCTAGAACTCCGTAATCATAGATATATAACTCTGCCCTTGGGGTATGGTGCTGCCTAGATTTATTAAAGAACATAAATGATAATAATATTTATTAGAAGAAAATCCTTAGGTTCATAAGAGGATGATAGAATAATTACATCTCAAGTTTAAGGCATGTAAGGGTCAAAGCATAAGATACCGTAGGATCAAGAGCATAATGAGTTTCAATGTTACGTGTGAAAGTATGTTCTATTTGAGAATGATTATGTCAACGTATGAATTTATGATTGAGGATGCATGTTCTATTTGTTTATGTGGCATAAAGTAAATTTGGAAGAAATTCGGCGTGCTGCTGTTATGCTACCAAATTTCTAACAAATTTGGGGACTTAGAAAGTTTTTAAAAAACCTATGAGATTTTCTTTACAAGATATGAGGTACTAAGATGGGTTCTTGGATGACACCGGTTCGGCCGAGCACCCCCAAAGAACTCATGTGACATCGGTACTAAGATGTATTCTTGGGTGACACCGGTTCGGCCGAACACCCCCAAGAAATGCCCCCTAGCCCGTACTAGATAGTTAGGATTATGATTATGATACGCTTATCAGGATTGATAAGTAAGAACTAGTGACGACTAGTTAGGTATGTGCTCATAACCTAGAGATGTGACACGTTCTGGGTGACACCGGTTCGGCCGAGCAACCCCAGAAACAAATGTCTTATAGGGTGGCCCCATGAGGAAGTAAAGTATGATGATTATGTCACAAAGTTTTCCCATATGAGATTTCAATTGCCACTTTATGCCACTGTTATGATGTTTCTAATGTTATGATTATTATCCTTGCATTAAGTAGAACCATGCATACATGCTTTACTATGTTACATCCATGACATTAAGAATCATACTAAAATGAACGAACCTTAGCTAACTATGTTTTACAAGCTTAAAAATGAACTTAGTGCATGATCACTTATTTTTTACACTAAAGCCAAGGTTCCTGAGGACGTATGTAACGCCCCGATTTTCTGTCTGAGTGGAAAATGACCGAAATGCCCCTTGTAACACCCCGATTTTTTTGTCCGAGGGAAATGACCAAAATGCCCTTGAGGTCATTTCCTGACCCGAATTCGAGGGTAACCAACTCGGTCATCCTCGAAGGGTCAACTCAATGTTTGAAGGGGATTGAATGGCCTTTGAATGCTTTCGGAAGCGAAAATTTCGTTTTCCGTAGTTTCGGGTCAAAATGACCAAAATACCCCTATAGCGTTTTTACGCGGGTAAATGTGCCGTTTGAGCCCGAAACTTTCCCCAGAGGTTTAAGAATATGTTTTCATGTGTCTAGAGGTCTCTATTCAAGTCCCGGTGGTCCCGGGCAGTTTTAGTGCAAAATTACAATTTTGCCCCTAGAATAGTGTTTTTAAGCTTAATGACGTAATTAAGCAAACCTAAGCAATATTAGGCTCTAAACGAAGATTAATTTATTTTCCTAATTAATCTAGAGTCAAAATAATTTATTAAAGTTAATTAGAACCTAAAATTTCTTAGATTAAACTTAAATCCCTTTTTAGAACTTAAGACTCCTAGTTTTGGAATCTTGAATAGTGTTTTCTCTCTCCAATTCCTTAAATCAAGGAAATGTGTCTAGAGTTATTTAGACTCTAAATTGAGGATTTAACTGTAACACCCCGATTTCTCTGTCCGAGGGAAATGACCAAAATGCCCCTGAGGTCATTTCCTGACCCGAACTCGAGGGTAACCAACTCGGTCGTCCTCGAAGGGTCAACTCAATGTTTGAAGGGGATTAAATGGCCTTTGAATGCTTCCGGAAGCGAAAATTTCGTTTTCTGCAGTTTCGGGTCAAAATGACCAAAATACCCCTATAGCGTTTTTACGCGGGTAATGGTGCCGTTTGAGCCCGGAACTTTCCCCAGAGGTTTAAAAACATGTTTTCATGTGTCTAGAGGTCTCTGTTCATGTCCCGGTGGCCCCGGGCAGTTTTAGTGCAAAATTACGATTTTGCCCCTAGAATAGTGTTTTGAGCTTAATGACGTAATTAAGCAAACCTAAGCAATATTAGGCTCTAAACGAAGATTAATTTATTTCCCTAATTAATCTAGAGTCAAAATAATTTATTAAAGTTAATCAGAACCTAAAATTGCTTAGATTAAACTTAAATCCCTTTTTAGAACTCAAGACTCCTAGTCTTGGAATCTTGAATAGTGTTTTCTCTTTCCAATTCCTTAAATCAAGGAATTGTGTCTAGAGTTGTTTAAACTCTAAATTGAGGATTTAACTCACTAATGGTGCAAGACCACTCCTTAATTATGTCTAGGCCACCTTAATTACCCATTTACCTTACCTAAACACTTTCTTACAAATTCCTAATCTTAAGCATAATCAAAGATACACCTAAACACAACTCTAAACCACAATTAAAATGCAAAGAAACCTCCCCCATGGGCTGATGCATATTCGGCCATCACTCTCTAATTACCACACATATTAAATTGTTTTCTCACTCAAAGAGCCATGCTTGAGCCATACCTTGAGCCATACCTCATCATGCTTTGAACCATACCTCACCATACCTCAAGAACACATTATCTCACCTCATGGAACTCATGGAAAGCCTCCAATCTGCACCCTCATGGCCGAAACCTCTTCCTCCATGAGCTCCCTCCATTTGTTTCATTTCTCTATAAATAGAATGCCTTGAGGAGCTTGCACCACTTTTAGATCATTTGCCAAGTTTAGGAAACACTCAAAGCTTTTCTTTTCTCTCAAAGTTCTAGTGTTCTTCAAGTTCTTCAAGCTCTTCAAAGTTCTTCATCATCTTCATCTTCTTCTTCCATCTTCAAGTTCATCACACCAAGCAGGGATTTTCTTTCATGTATTCTTTTCTTTAAAGTTCTTGTTCTAAGCTTTATGTTCATAGTTTCTCTTGATTCCTTTTAGAACTTCTTTTCTTCTCCTCATTCCTCTTTATGTTTCGGCCATGGGCCTTTGGAGTTCAAAGAAATGAGAGCTTGATGATGAGAGTTTCATGATGATGTTCATCATTTGAAACAAACTCTAGAGCTTGATCTTTGTTCTTGAGCAAAAGTGTTTCTAGTTTTTCCTTTCTTGAACTCTTGAGAACTTTAACTTTGATAATGTTTTAAAATGACTCTATGAACTCAATGATGAGGTCTCATGATGTTGGTGTTAATATATCACCAAGATCATGGATTCTAGAGTTTCAAATATTTCTTTTCTTTCCTTGAAGTTCCGGCCATTACCATTCTTCTTACATGCAAAATGTTTGATTTTCTAAATATGTTATGTTGAGTTCTAAGAACTCTAGACTTTTACCTTGTCTTGGTTTGATGAGTTTGGGTTGAGGTTTAAGTTCCTTTAAAGTCTTGCTAAGAGCTCTAGAGAGATAAAATGAACTTGCATAATTTATTTTATGCTTGCATTCATATTTACATTCTTGCTATGCATTTTACTTTCAAGCTATCACCTAAGAACATAAAGATTAAAATGGAACTTGTACCATCACTTAATTTAATTCTCAAAGCCTTTCTATTTCGGCCTTAAAGTCGATTGTTGTTGGGCCTAGAGCACTAAAATAAAGAATTGAACTTACATCATCACCTAATTAATTTCTCGAATGCCTATCTATTTCGGCCTTAAAGTCGATTGTTGTTGGGCCAAGAGCACTAAAATAAAGAATTGAATCTTGCACATTTACTTTCAAGCTTGCACGTTTAAGATTATGCTTCGCATATTTACTTTCAAGCTTGCACGTTACGTTTATGCCTTGCATATTTAATTTATGTCATCTTTTTAATTTGTAAGCAAGATTAAAAATGAAAAGCATGAGCACGTTTAGTTATGTCGCAACTTAAAGAACCTAGAGCTCAAAGACTTGCCCATTTCATTCCAAGTTAAAGTTTAATGTAAAACCATTCTTCGAATGGATGTTTTTCGGCCAAGTAGTGATGATGGACTTGCAATGAGTTTTCATCTAGCTACTAGGACCAATAGTCTACGTTTTAAGTTTGCCTTAAAGCTTTACAAATCTTTATAAGGTTATGTCATTATAAGTTGTGATTCCAATCCCTTTTAGGGGATGGAATATGTTTTGGTCACTGACCTAAGGCTTCACTTAGCCTCTTGATGAATTAAAATGTTTTGCAAAGAGTTTTAGAAGTTCTAGATTGATTCCAAGAGAAACTAGTTGACTTATGTACCTAGAAATGTCAATTTAACTCTCTCATTTAAGTTAAATGTTTTCGGTTCTGATGTGATGAGTGTGATGCTGTATGATGATGTTTTGACGTGTTGGAATGTGTGAAAATATCATATGATGATGTAGAAGTGATCCTATGCATGATAGGTAAGAAACTAGCTAACTAGAAATACCGTAAAGCTAGAATTTAACATAGTTTTGACCCATTTGTTTATGGAACTTTTCCAAACTGTTTTAATGGGGACATAATCAGATTTAGATTGTTTAGACATGAAAAACTTGGTATCATTTGAGTTAGAATTGAATTCTAGCACCTATGGGGAAACTAGTAACTAGAAAACCGTAAAAATGCAAATGTAGAACTCTTAGAACATTTAATTTTCTGGATTCAGTCCAGCACCCTTACAACATGGTAAACATGATTAATAATTAGTCCTTAAGCATAGGAATGCCTCATAATTGATTTAGATTTAATATATAGCGCCTTCAAGTAAAATGGAACCAAGAAAGGGTCTAAAACGTAAGTTCTAGAACCCTGTATTCACATGTTAGGATTTCCACCCTATGCTATTCAGATTTAAAAGTAAAATGAGAGGATTATGAATGATGTTTAATTATGAGCCTTAGGTGCTTAAAATATGAGCAGCGGATGTAGAGAACTATATCTCAAGATTAAGACCCGTAAGGGTCAAAGCATAAGCTACCGTAAGGGTAAGCGTTTGGATGATTTATGATGATGCATGAAGTATGCTAATGATGATGATGTTATTCATATGAGGAATTTATGAGATTATATGTTAATGTGGCATAAAGCAAATTTGGAAGGAAATTGATTGTAATGCCCGTTGTGCCACCGAATTCCCGACAAATTTGGGGACTTAAAGAAATTTTGAAAATTAAGGTACTAAGATGGGTTCTAGGATGACACCGGTTCGGCCGAGCACCTCCATAGAACTCATGTGACATCGGTACCATTTTATACTCTTAGGTGACACCGGTTGCGCCGGGCACCCCTAAGAGTGTTGCCCCTAACCCGTACTCAGATAGTCGGGATTTATGATTTATGATACGCTTATCGTTAAGTGGTAAGTAAGAACTAGTGACGACTAGTTAAGGTATGAGCTCATAACCTAGATGTATGACACGTTACGGGTGACACCGGTTGCCGAGCACCCGATTCGATTGTCTTTTAGGGTGGCCCATGAGGAAGAGAAGTTTCATGATTATGATTATGTCACTAAGTTTTGTCCCATATGAATGTTACTATTGCCACTTTATGCCACCAAGAATGATGATGCTTGATGCTATGTTTTATGTATGTGCATTAGGTAGTGCCATGCATACATTGTCTATTATGTTGCATTCATGACATTAAGATCATCCTAAAATGAATGGACCTTGGCTAAAATATATTTTAAAGTTTAAAATGAACTTAATACATGCTCAGTCATTTTGTATAAATAAACCCAAGGTTCCTGAGGTCGTAGATGATGACACCTAGGTAGTAGGAGGCCCTACTGAGATTCTTTAGCAAGATTCTCACTCCCTCTATCTCTTTCTTTCCGTCACGTCTTCAGATGGCGACGTTCGTAGTGTTCGTGGACACCCCGACATGGGAGGTGCACTATGACCCGGCTCACGGGTCATACCATTTTGAGGCGATGCGGTGCGGGTTTTCATATTCGTAGGGCGCCTTCGCTTATTCCGTGCACACTCATCGCTTCTCCTCGACTGCACCCTATGGCCACGACGAGCGGGTTTTTGAGCGTGCGCGTACGCATGACGAGAGAGTGCTCCGCATGCACACCGCCGCCTTAGCCATGCGAGACTATCCCGATTACGTGCCCCGGACCTACTTCTCGGAGACCGACCCGTCCGAGGACCCGCCTACTCATCCGTATAGCGAGAGCTCTGCCCCCTCTCCACCATTGATGAGGGAGGGCAGTGTGGATACCGTGACTCGACCCGACTTGCACGACGACCGGAGATGCAGCCACACCGCGGGGGTCACTCTCGATCCCCGTTCCGCCTCTTTACGCCCGAGGAGCTCGCACAGTTTCCCGGATACTTGCCTCGTTCACGAGACGGACGTCAGTAGGAGGTGACGATCGACCGATGGAGTACCCGGTTAGAGCACACACCACTTAGATGGGGATAAACCTTCTTTTGTTTAGAGGTTACCCTATTAGGTGCACTCGGGTAGGGGAGTAGATTATGTTCATGTTTTATGTTGTATTTTCTTTTATGCATTTCCCCTGTACTAAACTAAGTCCCACACTTATAAGTGGGCAAATTATATATATATGAGATGATCTTCAGTGTTACTCATGGTGTGTCTTATGTTATGAAGTTGTGAGACATTTGTTTAGTTTACATGGTGTACCGCTTATCGCATCACGCGGCTCTCACTTTTATTTCAAAAAAAAAATTACCCGTATTTTCCGCTAAGTAATTCAAAGTTAAATGAGAACTATGAAGTAACAGACTAATGATTAACCTAAATATATTCTAGAGTATTGGGTTAAAAATTAGGATGTTACATTAACTCACTAATGGTGCAAGATCACTCCTTAATTATGTCTAGACCACCTTAATTATCCATTTCCCTTGCCTAAACACTTTCTTACAAATTCCAAATTTTAAGCATAATCAAAGATACACCTAAACACAACTCTAAACCACAATTAAAATGCAAGAAACTCTCCTCCCTTGGCTGATGCATTTCGGCTAGCCCACTCCTCTTTGGCCACATGTTTAATTATTTTCTCACTCAAAGAACCATGCTTGAGGCCATACCTTGAACCATACCTCACCATACCTTAAGTCATACCTCACCATGCCTCAAGAACACATTATCTCACCTCATGGAACTCATGGAATGCCTCCAATCTGCACCTCATGGCCGAACACCTTCAGCCCACACACACACTTCATTTGTTTCATTTCTCTATAAATAGAATGCCTTGAGGAGCTTGCACCATTTTTAGATCATTTGCTAAGTTTAGGAAACACTCAAAGCTTTTCTTTTCTCTCAAAGTTCTAGTGTTCTTCAAGTTCTTCAAGTTCTTCAAAGTTCTTCATCATCTTCATCTCCTTTTTCCATCTTCAAGTTCATCACATCAAGTAGGGATTTTCTTTCATGTATTCTTTTCTTTAAAGTTCTTGTTCTAAGCTTTATGTTCATAGTTTCTCTCGATTCCTTTTAGAACTTCTTTTCTTCTCCTCCTTCCTCTTTATGTTTCGGCCATGGGCTTTTGGAGTTCAAAGAAATGAGAGCTTGATGATGAGAGTTTCATGATGATATTCATCACTTGAAACAAACTCTAGAGCTTGATCTTTGTTCTTGAGCAAAAATGTTTCTAGTTTTTCCTTTCTTGAACTCTTGAGAACTTTAGTTTTGATGATGTTCTAAAATGGCTCTATGAACTCAATGATGAGGACTCATGATGTTGGTGTTAATATATCATCAAGATCCTGAACTCTAGAGTTTTAAAATGTTCCTTTTTCTTCTTGAAGATTTCAGCCATTTCCTTAATTTTTCAAGGCTTCATGGTTTGATTTCCTAAAAATGTTATGTAGAATTTTAAAGAACTCTAAGCTTGACTTTACCTTGTTTGGATGAGTTTGGGTTATGGTTTAAGTTCCTTTAAAGTCTTGTTAAGAGCTCTAGAAAGATAAAATGAACTTGCATAACTTATTTTATGCTTGCATTCATATTTACATTCTTGCTATGCATCTTTACTTTCAAGCTATCACCTAAGAACATAAAGATTAAAATGGAACTTGCATCATCACTTAATTTAATTCTCAAAGCCTTTCTATTTCGGCCTTAAAGTCGATTGTTGTTGGGCCTAGAACACTAAAATAAAGAATTGAACTTGCATTATCACCTAATTAATTTCTCAAATGCCTATCTATTTCGGCCTTAAAGTCGATTGTTGTTGGGCCAAGAGCAGTAAAATAAAGAATTGAATCTTGCACATTTACTTTCAAGCTTGCACGTTTAAGATTATGCCTCGCATAATTACTTTCAAGCTTGCACGTTTAAGTTTATGCCTTGCATATTTAATTTATGTCATCACTTTATTTTGTAAGCAAGAATAAAAAATGAAAAGCACGAACACGTCTATTTTATGTCGTAACTTAAGAACCTAGAGCTCAAAGACTTGCCCATTTCATTCCAAGATAAAGTTTAATGTGAAGCCTTTCTTCGAATGCATATTTTCGGCCAAGTAGTGATGATGGGCTTGCAATGAGTTTTCATCTAGCTACTAGGACCAATAGTCTATGTTTTAAGTTTTCCTTGAAGCTTTACAAATCTTTATAAGGTTATGTCATAACAAGTTGTGATTTCATTCTCTTTTAGGGGATGAAATATGTTTTGGTCACTGACCTAAGGCTTCTCTTAGCCTCTTGATGAATTAAAATGTTTTGCAAAGAGTTTTAGAAGTTCTAGATTGATCCCAAGAGAAACTAGTTAACTTATGTACCTAGAAATGTCAATTTAACTCTCTTATTAAAGTTAAATGTTTTCGGTTCTGATATGATGAGTGTGATGTTGTATGATGATGTTTTGATGCGTTGGAATGTGTGAAAATATCATATGATGATGTAGAAGCGATCCTATGCATGATAGGTAAGAAACTAGCTAACTAGAAATACCGTAAAGCTAGAATTTAACATAGTTTTGACCCATTTGTTTATGGAACTAATCCAAACTGTTTTAATGGGAACATAATCAGATTTAGATTGTTTAGACATGAAAAACTTGGTATCATTTGAGTTAGAATTGAATTCTAGCTCCTATAGGGAAACTAGTAACTAGAAAACCGTAAAAGTGCAAGTTTAGAACTCTTAGAACATTTATTTTTCTGGATTCTGTCCAGCACCCTTACAACATGATAAACATGATTATTAATTAGTCCTTAAGCATAGGGATGCCTCATAATTGATTTAGATTTAATTCATAGCGCCTTAGGCGAAGACGGAACTAAGAAAGGGTCTAAAACGTAAGTTCTAGAACCCCGTAATCACAAGGTAGGAATTCTGCCCTATGCTATTCAGATTTAAGTATGAACATGAGGATGAATAATGATGTTTAATTATGAGCCCTTAGGTGCATAAAATATGAGTGACGGATATTAGAGAACCATATCTCATGATTAAGACCCGTAAGGGTCAAAGCATAAGCTACCGTAAGGATAAACGGTTGAAAGATCTATGATGATGCATGTGTTATGTAAATGATGATGATGTTATTCATATGATGGATTCATGAGGATATATGTTTATGTGGCATAAAGCAAATTTGGAAGGAATTCGGTGTAATGCCGCTGCGTCAGAATTCCGACAAATTTGGGGACTTAAAGAGATTTTGAAAATTAAGGTACTAAGATGGGTTCTAGGATGACACCGGTTCAGCCGAGCACCTCCATAGAACTCATATGACATCGGTACCATTTTATACTCTTAGGTGACACCGGTTCAGCCGAGCATCCCTAAGAGAATTGCCCCCTAACCCGTACTCAGATAGTCGGGATTTATGATTTATGATACGTTTATCATTAAGTGGTAAGTAAGAACTAGTGACGACTAGTTAAGGTATGAGCTCATAACCTAGATGTATGACACGTTCTGGGTGACACCGGTTCGGCCGAGCACCCCCAGTTCGATTGTCTTTTAGGGTGGCCCATGAGGAAGAGATGTTTCATGATTATGATTATGTCACTAAGTTTGTCCCATATGAATGTTTCTATTGCCACTTTATGCCACCATGTATGATGAGGCTTGATATTATGTTTTATGTATGTGCATTAGGTAGTGCCATGCATACATTTTCTATTATGTTACATTCATGACATTAAGATCATCCTAAAACGAATGGACCTTGGATAAAATATATTTTAAAGTTTAAAATGAACTTAATGCATGTCCAGTCATTTTGTATAATTAAACCCAAGGTTCCTGAGGACGTAGATGATGACACCTAGGTAGTAGGAGGCCCTACTGAGATTCTTTAGCAAGATTTTCACTCCCTCTATCTCTTTCTTTCCGTCACGTCTTCAGATGGCGACGTTCGTAGTGTTCGTGGACACCCCGACATGGGAGGTGCACTATGACCCGACTCACGGGTCATACCATTTTGAGGGCGATGCGGTGCGGGTTTTCATGTTCGTAGGGCGCCCTTCGCTCATCCCGTGCACACCCATCACTTCTCCCCGACTGCACCCTATGGCGACGACGAGCGGGTTTTTGAGCGCGCGCGTACGCATGACGAGAGAGTACTCCGTAGGCACACCGCCGCCTTAGCCATGCGAGATTATCCCGATTACGTGCCCCGAACCTACTTCTCGGAGACCGACCCGTCCGAGGACCCGCCTACTCATCCGTATAGTGAGAGCTCTGCCTCCTCTCCCCCACCGTCGAGGGAGGGCAGTGAGGATACCGTGACTCAGCCACGGCTTGCACGACGACCGGAGATGCGACCATATCGCGGGGGACACACTCGATCCCCGTTCCGCCTCTTCACGTCCGAGGAGCTCGCCCAGCTTCCCGGATATTTGCCTCGTTCGCGAGGTGGACGCCAGTAGGAGGTGACGATTGTCCGATGGAGTACCCGGTTAGAGCACACACCACTTAGACGGGGATAAACTTTCTTTTGTTTAGAGGTTATCCCATTAGATGCACTCGGGTAGGGGAGTAGATTATGTTTATGTTATGTTGTATTTCCTTTCTTGCATTCCTTGTACCAAATTAAGTCCCACACTTATAAGTGGGCAAGTTATATATATATATATATATGTGATAACATTCAGTGTTTCTCATGATGTGCCTTCATGTTCTTTGTGCTATAACGATATGAGTTATATGTTTTTGCCCGTTACTTGTTACATCGCATCACGCGGCTCTCACTTTATATTTCAAAAAAAATTTACCCGTATTTTTCGCTAAGTATTTCAAAGTAAAAATGAGAACTATGAGGTAACAGACTAATGATTAACCTGAATATGTTCTAGAGTATTGGGTTAAAAATTAGGATGTTACACCCCTGAGGTCATTTTCGGCCCGGAATTTGAGGATGGCCGACTTGGCAGTACTCGAAGGGCTAACTCAATGTTTGAAAGGGATTGAATGGCCTGCAAATGTTTCCGGAAGCGAAAATCTCATTTTCCGCAGTTTCGGGTCAAAATGACCAAAATACCCCTATAGCGTTTTTACGCGGGTAGAAGTGCCGTTTGAGCCCGAAACTTTCCCCAGAGGTTTAAAACCATGTTTTTACATGTTTCAAAACATCTGTTTGAGTCCCGGAAGTCCCGGGCAGTTTTAGTGCAAAATTATGATTTTGCCCCTAAAATAGTGTTTTTGAGCTTAATAATGTAATTAAGCAAACCTAAGTAATATTAGGCTCTAAACGAAGATTAATTAATTTCCATAATTAATCTAGAGTCAAAATAAATTATTAAAATTAATTAGAACCTAAGATTGCTTAGATTAGATTTAAATCTCTTTTCTAAAACTCAAGATTTCACTCTTGGAATCTTAAATAGTATTTTCTCTCTCCAATTCCTTAAATCAAGGAATTGTGTCTAGAATTGTTTATACACTAAAATGAATTTATAACTCACTAATGATGCAAGAACACTCCTTAATTATGTCTTGACAACCTTGATTACCCATTTTTTCACCTAAACACTTTCTTACAAATTCCTAATCTTAATCCTAATCAAAGATACTCCTAAACACAACTCTAAACCATAATTAAAATGCAAGAAACCCTCCTCCCTTGGCTAATGCATTTTGTTCACCTCTCCCCTATTTGACCACATGTTGATTTGTTTTCTCACTCAAAGAACCATGCTTGAGCCATGCCTTGAACCATACCTCACCATACTTTGAACCATGCCTCACCATGCCTCAAGACCACATTATCTCACCTCATGGAACTCATGGGTTCCCTCCCCATCTGATGGCCGAAGCCTTCCTCTCCATGTGCACCCTTCATTTGTTTCATTTCTCTATAAATAGCTTGCTTGGGTGAACTTGTATCATTTTGGGTTCATTTGCAAAGTGTAAGTTCTCAAAGAAACACTTCAAACCTTTCTTTTCTCTCAAGTTCAAGTTCTTCAAGTTCTTCATCTTCTTCTTCCATCTTCAAGATCATCACACCAAGTAGGGATTTTCTTTCAAGTACTTCTTTCTTTAAAGTTCTTGTTCTAGCTTTATGTTCATAGTTTCTCTTGATTCTTTTTAGAACTTCTTTTCTTCTCCTTTTTCTTTCTCATTTTCGGTCATGGGCCTTGAAGTTCAGAGAAATGAGAGCTTGATGATGAGGGTTTCATGATGATGTTCATCACTTGAAACAAACTCTAGAGCTTGATCTTTGTTCTTGAGCAAGAATGTTTCTAGTTCGTCCTTTCTTGAACTCTTGAGAACTTTAGCTTTGATGGTGTTTTAAAATGGTTCTATGAACTCAATGATGAGAACTCATGGTGTTGGTGTTAATGTATCACCAAGATCATGGACTCTAGAGTTTTCAAATATTCCTTTTCTTGCCTAGAATGTTTCGGCCATTTCCTTTTCTTCTACATGTTCAATGTTTTGATTTTCTAAAAATGTTGTCTTGAGTTCTAGGAATTCTAAGCTTTACTTAACCTTGGTTGGATGAGTTTGGGTTGAGGATTGAGTTCCTCTAAAGTCTTGTTAAGAGCTCTAGAAAGATAAAATGAACTTGCATAATTTATTTTATGCTTGCATTTATATTTACATTCTTGCTATGCACTTTTACTTTCAAGCTATCACCTAAGAACATAAAGATTAAAATGGAACTTGCATCATCACTTAATTTAATTCTCAAAGCCTTTCTATTTCGGCCTTAAAGTCGATTGTTGTTGGGCCTAGAGCACTAAAATAAAGAATTGAACTTGCATTATCACCTAATTAATTTCTCGAATGCCTTTCTATTTTGGCCTTAAAGTCGATTGTTGTTGGGCCAAGAGCACTAAACTAAAGAATTGAACCTTGCATATTTACTTTCGAGCTTGCACGTTTAAGTTTATGCCTTGTATATTTAATTTAACTCATCACTTTATTTTGTAAGCAAGATTAAAAATGAAAAGCATGAGCACGTTTATTTTATGTCATAACTTAAGAACATAGAGCTCAAAGACTTGCCCATTTCATTTCAAGTTAAAGTTTAATGTGAATGCATTCTTTGAATGCATGTTTTCGGCCAAGTAGTGATGATGGACTTGTAATGAGTTTTCATCTAGCTACAAGGACCAATAGTCTATGTTCTAAGTTTTTCTTAAAGCTTTACAAATCTTTACAAGGTTATGTTAACATGAGATATGACTTTATTCCCTTTTAGAAGATGAAATATATTTTGGTCACTGACCTAAGGCTTCTCTTAGCCTCTTGATGAATTAAAATGATTTGCAAAGAGTCTTAGAAATTCTAATTTGATTCCAAGAGAAACTAGTTAACTTATGTACCTCGAAATGTCAATTTAATTCTCTTACTGAAACTCCATGATTTCGGTTCTGTCATGATGAGTGTGATGCTGTATGGTGATGTTTTGATGTGTGAAAATATCATATGATGATGTAGAAATGATTCTATGCATAATAGGTAAGAAACTAGCTAACTAGAAATACCGTAAAGCTAGAATTTAACATAGTTTTGACCCATTTGTTTTTGGAACTTATCCAAACTGTTTTAATGGGAGCACAATCAGATTAGGATTGTTTAGACATGAAAAACTTGGTAACATTTGGATTAGAATTTTATTTTAGCACCTATAGGGAAACTAGTAACTAGAAAACCGTAAACATGCAAATGTAGAACTCTTAGAACATTTAGTTTTCTGGATTCTGTCCAGCAACGTTACAACATGATAAATGTGATTTATAATTAGTTCTTAAGCATAGGAATGTCTCATAATTGATTTAGATTTAATTTATAGCGCCTTAGGCGAAGACGGAACCGAGAAAGGGTCTAAAACGTAAGTTCTAAAACCCCGTAACCACAAGTTAGAAATTCTGCCCTATGCTTTTCAGACTTGAGAATGAATATGAGGATTAGGGATGATGATTAATTATGAGCCCTTAGGTGCATAAAATATGGACGACAGATGTTAGAGAACTATATCTCAAGATTAAGACCCGTAAGGGTCAAAGCATAAGCTATCGTGAGGGTAAGCATTTGAATGTTCTATGATGATGCATGTGGTATATAAATGATGATGATGTTATTCATATGAGGAATTCATGAGGATATATGTTTATGTGACATAAAGCAAATTTGGAAGGAATTCGGCGTAATGCCATCGTGCCACCGAATTCTGATTTAATTTGGGGACTTAAAGAGATTTTGAAAATTAAGGTACTAAGATGGGTTCTAGGATGACACCGGTTCGGCCGAGCACCTCCATAGAACTCATGTGACATCAGTACCAATTTATACTCTTAGGTGACACCGATTCGGCCGAGCACCCCTAAGAGAATTGCCCCCTAACCCGTACTCAGATAGTCGGGATTTATGATTTATGATACGCTTATCGTTAAGTGGTAAGTAAGAACTAGTGACGACTAGTTAAGGTATGAGCTCATAACCTAGAGATGTGACACGTTCTGGGTGACACCGGATTGGCCGGGCACCCCCACAGCGCTTGTCTTTTAGGGCGGCCCATGAGGAAGAGAAGTTTCATGATTATGATTATGTCACTAAGTTTGTCCTATATGAATGTTTCTATTGCCACTTTATGCCACTAAGTATGATGATGCTTGATGATATGATTTATGTATGTGCATTAGGTAGCGCCATGTATACATTCTCTATTATGCTGCATTCATGACATTAAGATCATCCTAAAATGAATGGACCTTGGCTAAACTATGATTTGGAACTTAAAAATGGACTTAATGCATGCTCACTCATTTTGTATAATTAAACCCAAGGTTCCTGAGGACGTAGATGATGACACCTAGGTAGTAGGAGGCCCTACTGAGATTCTTTAGCAAGATTCTCACTCCCTCTATCTTTTCTTTCCGTCACGTCTTCAGATGGCGACGTTCGTAGTGTTCGTGGACACCCCGACATGGGAAGTGCACTATGACCCGGCTCACGGGTCATACCATTTTAAGGGACAGTGCACGGTGCGGGTTTTCATGTTCGTAGGACGCCCCTTCGCTCATCCCGTGCACACCCACTGTTTCTCCCCGACTGCACCCTATGGCGACGACGAGCGGGTTTTTGAGCGCGCGCACACGCATAACGAGAGAGTGCTCTGCATGCACACCGCCGCCTCAGCCATGTGAGACTATCCCGATTATGTGCCCCGGACCTACTTCTCAGAGACCGACCCGTCCGAGGACCCGCCTACCCATCCGTATAGCGAGAGCTCTGCCCCCTCTCCACCATCGATAAGGGAGGGCAGTGAGGATACCGTGACTCAGCCACGACTTGCACGACGACCGGAGATGCGGCCACACCGCGGGGGTCACTCTCGATCCCCGTTCTGCCTCTTTACGCCCGAGGAGCTCGCCCAGTTTCCCAGATATTTGCCTCGTTCGCGAGATAGACATCAGTAGGAGGTGACGATCGACCGATGGAGTACTAGGGTAGAGCACACACCACTTAGATGGAGATAAACCTTCTTTTGTTTAGAGGTTACCCCATTTGATGCACTCGGGTAGGGGAGTAGTTTATGTTTATGTTGTATTTTCTTTCATGTATTCCTTTGTACTAAATTAAGTCCCACACTTATAAGTGGGCAAGTCATATATATATATATATATATATGAGATGATATTCAGCGTTTCCCATGATGTGCCTTTATGTGCCTTATGCTATGACGATATGAGATGCATGTTTTGTCCTTTATGTGTTATATCGCATCATGTAACGCCCCGATTTTCGCTAAACTTTCATAATGACCAAATTGCCCCTGAGGTCATTTTTACCCGAAACACGAGGACGGCCGGCTTTGGCCATCCTCATAGGGTTCATATGTTATATGAAGGGGATTGTATGAGCATGAGTGCCTAACAAAGCGGGAAAACCTCATTTCTGAGATTTACACAGTAAATGACCGAACACCCTGCAATGAATTAAGGCAGTATTAAGTTCCGTTTTGACCCGGACTTTGTTCTGAGGTTCAAAACAATGATTTTAAGGCATAAACTATGTCGGTTTAAGTCCCGGAGATCCCGGGCAACTTTTGGTAAAAATTACGATTTTGCCCTCAAGCATATTGCATTTTCGCTTAATGAGCCGTTTAACTCCAAACCTAAGCAATATTAGGCTCTAATTAAAGGTTAATTAATTTCCATAATTAATCTAGAGCCAAAACCATCATTTAGAATTAATTGGAACCTAAAATTGCTTAGAGAAAATTCAAATCTCATCATAGTCTTATTCTTTAAAAAGGAAAAAGAATATGTGAATAGTGTCGAATAGTGTTTCCACTATTCACATCAACTTTTCTTTTTGAGACAAGTTGTCACACTCACATCACTAGTCCTAGAGGTGTTGACTCCCTAATCCTTCTAGACCACCTCTAAACCTAGGGATTTATGGTTTTAATTAACCTATTAGTGCACCTAAGTACCTACTCAGCAATTTTTAATCCTAAGCCTAATTTATGTCACACCAAAACACACTTCTAGAACATGGTTTAAGGAGATATTTCTCCTCCCCAAGGCTGCCAAGAATGGCACCATTTTCTCTAGAAATCATCAAAAAAAAAAAAAATTAGTCTATGTGTTCAAGCTATCTTGTGACATGTGTCTTGAACACTTTCAATCAATGATCAACTTTCAAGAAAAATTGTCACTCAAGACTCAAAAAATATTTTATATGGTCAATCAAGGTTTTCAATTCATTTCTAAAATGAATTAAATTATGTCTTTCAAATTCAAAAAGAATGATTTGTTTTTGTGGTCATTCAAGCTTTCTATCAAACTTTTTCAAGACAACATGTCTTACAATACATTACCTATGCTTTGGGAATTTAAATCTAGAAAATTTTCTCCTCTTTTTGGGCATGAGAAGCATGGTTTCTCTTCAGATTTTTCAGCCCAAAATTTTAAGTTTTTATGCATTTTTAAAGGTTTGAAAATAAGGTACATGCTAGCCATACTTTAGGACATGCATAGCTAGACTTTTCACCATGCTTTGAATGACTTTACACCATGCTTTGAACAAGATTTTTCCTCCCTCATGTGGCTGAAAAGGTGGCCGAAATTCTCCCCCCAGAAGGCCTCCAATATTCAATTCATTTCACTTCTCTATAAATAGGTAGCTTAGGGAACTTGAAGCACCTTTGTTCATTTCACTAAAGCTTTGAGTTAGAGCACTTTGAGTTCCTTTCTCTCAAGTTCAAGAGCTCATCCTCTCCAACCTCTTCATCTTCTTCACTTCCTCTCAATCTCAAACTCTAAGGTAGGGAGCTCTTCAAGAATGCTTTCTTTTACTTTCATGATCAATGTTTATCTTGTTTGAAAGTTGTGTTGTTAGCAAGTTTTTCTCTCAAACATTTTCGGTTTCTCCTTTTCTCTTCCTTTTCATTTTCGGCCTTAAGGCCATGGTAGTGAGAGCTTGATGATGAGTGCTCTCAAAGATGAAACCATGAGTTCATCTTAAAGTGAGGCCTCTAAAGCTTGAACCTTTCTTAAGAAAAAGTTCCATCCTTTCTCCTTTTTCTTTCATTTTCGGCCTCTAGACCAAAATGAGGAGAGCTTGATGATGAGTGCTCTTTTGGGATGGCCATGTGTTCATCCTAACATGAGACCTCTAAAGCTTGAGTTTTGTTTGAGAAAAGTTTCATCTTTTTCATGTCTTGGTTAAGACAAGGCTATGTTTTTCATGAAAACTCTTTTTGAGCTTTTGTTCCTTGATGTTTTCGGCCATGAAGGCTTAAAGAGCTTGGAAAAATGGTAGCTTTGTAATGAGCACTTCATGTTGGCCTTTGTCACATGATCAAACTCTAAAGTTTGAGTTTTTCCAAGAAAGGTTTCTCTTTTCAAGTCTTGGTCAAAGAATGAGTTATGTTTCTTTGATGCCTTGAAACTTTCCTTTTCTTTTTGTTAGTTTTCGGCCATGAAGGCCTCTTGGACTTGAAATATGAGGAGCTTGATGATGAGAGTTGTGTGATGATGATTGTCACATGAACAACCTCTAAAGCTTGAGTTTTCTAAAAATAAGTTTATTATTTTCAAGTTTTGCTCAAGACATAGTTATGTTTCTCTTGGATCTTTGAAAACCCCATTTCTTTCCCTTGAGTATTCGGCCATGAAAGGCTTTGGGACTTAGAAAAATGGTTGCTTGATGATGAGGGCTTCATGTTGATGTATGTCACATGAACAAAGCTCTAGAGCATAGACTTGGTCCCTAGGCCAAGCATATTTCGGTTACTTTCTTCTATGTTGGTCATGACTTTAGTTTTCTTTTCTTGTGAGGATGAGTTATGGGTTGAAACCTTGTTTCCTTTAAAGTCTTGCAAGAGCTCTAAACAAGATATAAAAGAAGTTGCATCCACGTTTACGTTTATGCTTTGCATTAGCACGTTTATTTCTTATGCCATTACTAAGACCCAAGATAATGAATGGACTTGCACAATGCACGTTTATGTTTCAAGCTTTGCATCTCATTTTATGTTTCAAGTCATCACTAAACTCTAAGAATAAGAATGAAGATGCATTTCATCTTTACTTTGTGCTATCACTTTATTTTCTAAAGGACTATAAAATGAAATGCATAGCACGTTTATTTTATGTCATCACTTGAAACTTTAGAGCTCAAAGACTTGCCCATTTCATCTTAAGAAAAGAATTAAATCAAGGAGGTATCTCCTTGAACATCATTCGGCCATGTGGTGTAAATGGCTCTAGGATGAGTTTCATTTAACTACAAGGGCCTATAATGCATGTCTTAGAATTTTTCTAAGCTTTGATGCACTTAACCAAGGTTTTAAACATGCTTTTAAGTTTTAAATCCTTGCCAAGAGCAAGCCGAAATGGCTGCTGCCCTTGGTGTTCCATGATGAGTTTTGGCAAAATAAACTTTGATCTTACATAGTCTTGAAGTCCCAAAGAGGTTCCAAGAGAAACTAGCAAGTTATATGGTTGAAAGAAAGGTTTTCTCATGATTTTATGCCTTAAAGGTTTTCGGTTCTGCCTTAGTAATTCCAGCACCTTAAATTCTGTTTTGGGTGGTTTAAATATGTTGTAATACCTTGCCAAGTATGTGATAATTGTTCTAGACTCTTTAAAGCATTATTAGTGACTTTGTTTGCTTAATATGTGAATTCTAGAACTATAAAGAATGGCAAAATGAGTTTCTGCCCAGCCTTGATAAAATATTTAGAATCACATTAGATTATGTCTAGATGTGAGGGAGTGACTCATAATTGGCTTAGGTATTAATTATTGCACCATAGAAAAAGTCGGATGCGAGAAAGGGCTTAAAACGCATTTTCTAGAACACGTAATTCATCAAATATGAACAACTACATAAAGCTGTCCAACCATAATTAATTAGGATTTAGAACCTAATGGATTATGGTAATGAGGTTAATCAATCCCATAAAAATACTAGAAAGTAATGGGAAAGTTTGAGGTTACCCGATTTAGGGATTTTTACCTTAAGGGATGATTATGCGCCTCTAAGTTTGATGATGAATTGATGTGTTAGCTCATGATGTGTATGGTGCCATGTTAACTATTATCCCTATGTGATAGCGTGTATTAACATGTTATTATTATTCTTTAAAAAGGACTTAAAGATGCCGAGGTAGTGATTATGTGTTATGCATTAATTACGTGGCATCTTAAAGAAACATGTTAAACTTAGGATGACTTAGAACATCAGAATGCAATCCTTTGAAACCACCGAATTAAGGGTGGGGACAATGTGATTCTAGCCCCCTAAACCCGTACTTAAAGTCGGGAAGTTAACTTATCCAAATGGATAAAGTCTAGATGCTAGTGACGACTAGCGTGGTATGAGCTCATAACCTAGAGTTTTCTCAAAAGGGAGAAATATTAGGGCGGCCCAGTTAAGTAAAGGTTCTTATGTCACCTAAGTAACCCAGTTATATGATTTATGTTTCATGTACCAGTTATATGATTTATGTTTCATGTACCAGTTATATGATTTATGTTCCATGTACCAGTTATATGATGCATGATCTACGTACCAAGTTACATGATTTATGTCTACGGTTTTAGTATATAGCCTATGTAACACAAGTGCCATGTTAAAAAGAACGGATTCTCGGAAAATGAGATTTTGGAAAACTCATAATTGAACCTATGTATGTCCATTATTTTATAAATAACCCGAGATTCCTGGAGACGTATATGATGACACCTAGGATAGGAGGAAAACCCTACTGAGTTTCTTTAGTAAGAATCTCACTCCCTCTATCTTTTCCTTTCCATTACGTCTTCAGAGCGAGATGGCGACCTTCGTCCTATTCATTGACACGCCACGGTGGGAGATCCACCATGACCTGGAGCATATGTCATTTCATTTTGAGGGCTTGTCATCATGCGCATCTTCATGTTTTTAGGACGGCCATTCGCACACCCCTTGTACAGTTATCGCTTCTCCCCAACATCCCCCTATGGTGACCCCGCGATCTTTGAGCATGCGCGGCCACGACATGAGAGGAACCTGCGGACCCACTCTGCCGGTTCAGCGGACGCGGCGCAAAGACGTGCCATCATCGCGGCACTCAGAGGAGGACCCTTCGAGGATTCCCCATGGACCATGAGGGCTCGCCCCACTCCGCCTCGCGATGACAGGCAAATGCAGGAGTCACCACTCAGGCGCCGGAGGGCTTCGGTGCGGACCACGACCCCGACGCGGGACGACACGCACCGCCACAGGGCATGCTCACCGCCGAGCCCGCTCGTGGATTGGCTACGTTCCTCCGTACCCGTGAGTCTGCTATGGAGATTGGAGGGTAGTCCTTAGTGCACGCACGTCACATAGTATGGATGAAACCTCTTTTGTGTCGAGGTTATCCATCTTAGGTTGCACATGGGTAGGGATGCTTCTTTCCAGTTCTTTTCCATGTATTCTGTTTTTCTGCCGTATTTATGTTACTATGTACTTGAAGAGTCCTGCCCTGTAGGGTAGGCACATTTTATTTATGACGTATTTCAGTTATGATTGATGTTATGTTCGATGTTATGGTTTGGAGCCATCCCTATGTTATCGTTTCGTATACTATGATACCGACTCGTAAAGTTGCGCGCGGCTTCTATTTTAAGTAACGATTTCAAAAAAAAAGTTGGCTCGTATTTTCGTTAAGTCTATTTTCTCAAGAAGATGAACCATGCCAGCAAGTAACGACTAATATTTGGCCTAAGTACGTACTAGTAGTATTGGGTCGAATATTAGGGTGTTACACATCACGCGGCTCTCACTTTGTATTTCAAAAAAAAAATTACCCGTATTTTTCGCTAAGTATTTCAAAGTAAAAATGAGAACTATGAAGTAACAAACTAATGATTAACCTAAGTATGTTCTAGAGTATTGGGTTAAAAATTAGGATGTTACAACGTAGATGATGACACTTAGGTAGTAAGAGGCCCTATTGAGATTCTTTAGCAAGATTCTCACTCCCTCTATCTTTTCCTTCCGTCACGTCTTTAGATGGTGACGTGCGTGGTTTTTGTGGACACCCCAACGTGGGAGGTGCACTATGATTCGGACCACGGATCATACCATTTTGAGGGTTAGTGCACGGTTCGTGTCTTCATGTTCATTGGACGACCCTTCGCCCACCCTGTGCATACCCATCGCTTCTCCCTGACAGCACCATACGACGACGATGAGCGGGTTTTTGAGTGCGCATGTATGCCCAACGAGAGTGTAACATCCTAATTTTTAACCCAATACTCTAGAACATATTTAGGTTAATCATTAGTCTGTTACTTCATAGTTCTCATTTAACTTTGAATTACTTAGCGGAAAATACGGGTAATTTGTTTTTGAAATAAAAGTGAGAGCCGCGTGATGCGATAAGCGGTAAACCATGCAAAGTAAAACAATCGTCTCACAATCATCACAACATAAGGCACATCATGAACGTCACCGAATATAATCTCATATATATATAACTTGCCCACTTATAAGTGTGGGACTTAATTTAGTACAAGGGAAATACATAAAAGGAAATACAACATAAAACATGAACATAATCTACTCCCCTACCCGAGTGCACCTAATGGGATAACCTCTAAACAAAAGAAGATTTGTCCCCATCTAAGTGGTGTGTGCTCTAACCGGGTACTCCGTCGGACGATCGTCACCTCCTACTGGCGTCCATCTCGCGAACGAGGCAGATATCAGAAATCGGACAAGCTCCTCGGACGTGAAGAGGCGGAACGGGGATCGAGGGTGACCCCCGCGGTATGGTCGCATCTCCGGTCGTCGTGCGAGCCGTGGTTGAGTCACGGTATCCTCACTGCCCTCCCTCATCTGTGGTGGAGAGGGGGCAGAGCTCTCGCTATACGGATGGGTAGGCGGGTCCTCGGACGGGTCGGTCTCCGAGAAGTAGGTCCGGGGCACGTAGTCGGGATAATCTCGCATGGCTAGGGCGGCGGTGTGCCTACGGAGCACTCTCTCATCATGCGTACGCCGCGACGCTCAAAACCCGCTAAATCGCCGCCATAGGGTGCAGTCGGGGAGAAGTGATGGGTGTGCACGGGATGAGCGAAGGGGCGTCCTACGAACATGAAAATCCGCACCGTGCACTGCCCCTCAAAATGGTATGACCCGTGAGTCGGGTCATAGTGCACCTCCCATGTCGGGGTGTCCATGAACGCTACGAACGTCGCCATCTGAAGACGTGACGGAAAGAAAGAGATAGAGGGAGTGAGAATCTTGCTAAAGAATCTCAGTAGGGCCTCCTACTACCTAGGTGTCATCGTCTACGTCCTCAGGAACCTTGGGTTTAATTATACGAAATGACTGATCATGCATTTAGTTCATTTTAAACTTTAAAATATATTTTAGCCAAGGTCCATTCATTTTAGGATGATCTTAATGTCATGGATGCAACGTAATAGAGAATGTATGCATGGCACTACCTAATGCACATACATAAAACATAACATCAAGCATCATCATCATTGGTGGCATAAAGTGGCAATAGTAACATTCATATGGGACAAAACTTAGTGACATAATCATAATTCATGAACTTCTCTTCCTCATGGGCCACCCTAAAAGACAATCGAACTGGGGGTGCTCGGCCGAACCGGTGTCACCCAGAACGAGTCATACATCTAGGTTATGAGCTCATACCTTAACTAGTCGTCACTAGTTCTTACTTACCACTTAACGATAAGCGTATCATAAATCCCGACTATCCGAGTGCGGGTTGGGGCAAATCTCTTAGGGGTGCTCGGCCGAACCGGTGTCACCTAAGAGTATAAAATGGTACCGATGTCACATGAGTTCTATGGAGGTGCTCGACCGAACCGATGTCATCCTAGAACCCATCTTAGTACCTTAATTTTTAAAATCTCTTTAAGTCCCCAAATTTGTCGGAAATTCGGCGGCCAAAACGGACATTACACCGAGTTTCCTTCCAAATTTGTCGGAAATTCGGCCAAAGCGGTCATTACACCGAATTTCCTTCCAAGTTTGCTTTATGCCACATAAACATATAACCTCATAAATTCCTCATATGAATAACATCATCATCATTAGCATACTCCATGCATCATCATAAATCATCCAAACGCTTACCCTTACGGTAGCTTATGCTTTGACCCTTACGGGTCTTAATCTTGAGATATAGTTTCTCTAATATCCGTCGCTCATATTTTATGCCCCTAAGGCTCATATTTAAACATCATTCTTCATTCTCATGTTCATGCTTAAATCTGAATAACATAGGGCAGCATCTCTAACTTGTTTTTACGGGGTTCTAGAACTTACGTTTTAGACCCTTTCTCGTTCCGTTTAGCCTAAGGCGCTATACATTAAATCTAAATCAATTATGGGACATTCCTATGCTTAAGAACTAATTATTAATCATGTTTATCATGTTGTAAGGGTGCTGGACAGATTCCAGAAAATTAAATGTTCTAAGAGTTCTACATTTACATTTTTACGGTTTTCTAGTTACTAGTTTCCCCATAGGTGCTAGAATTCAATTCTAACTCAAATGATACCAAGTTTTTCATGTCTAAACATTCTAAATCTGATTATGTCCCCATTAAAACAGTTTGGATTAGTTCCATAAACAAATGGGTCAAAACTATGTTAAATTCTAGCTTTACGGTATTTCTAGTTAGCTAGTTTCTTACCTATCATGCATAGGATTCGCTTCTACATCATCATATGATATTTTCACACATTCCAACACATTAAAACATCATCATACAGCATCACATTCATCACATCAGAACCGAAAACATCTTGCCTCAATAAGAGAATTAAATTGACATTTCTAGGTACATAAGTTAACTAGTTTCTCTTGGAATCATTCTAGAATTTCTAAAACTCTTTGCAAAACATTTTAATTCATCAAGAGGCTGAGTGAAGCCTTAGGTCACTGACCAAAACATATTCCATCCCCTAAAAGAGATTGGAATCACAACTTATAATGACATAACCTTATAAAGAATTGTAAAACTTTAAGGAAAACTCAAAACATAGGCTATTGGTCCTAGTAGCTAGATGAAAACCCATTGCAAGTCCATCATCACTACTTGGCCGAAAAACATACATTCAAAGTGTGGTTTGCATTGAACTTTAACTTGGAATGAAATGGGCAAGTCTTTGAGCTCTAGGTTCTTAAGTTACGACATAAACTAAACGTGCTCATGCTCTTCATTTTTAATCTTGCTTTCAAAGTAAAGTGATGACTTGAAATTAAATATGCAAGGCATAATTTAAACGTGCAAGCTTGAAAGTAAATATGCGAGGCATAATCTTAAACGTGCAAGCTTGAAAGTAAATATGCAAGATTCAATTCTTTATTTTAGTGCTCTTTGCCCAACAACAATCGACTTTAAGGCCGAAATAGATAGGCATTCGAGAAATTAATTAGGTGATAATGCAAGTTCAATTCTTTATTTTAGTGCTCTAGGCCCAACAACAATCGACTTTAAGGCCGAAATAGAAAGGCTTTGAGAATTAAATTAAGTGATGATACAAGTTCCATTTTAATCTTTATGTTCTTAGGTGATGGCTTGCAAGTAAAGATGCATAGCAAGAATGTAAATATGAATGCAAGCATAAAATAAATTATGCAAGTTCATTTTATCTTTCTAGAGCTCTTAACAAGACTTTAAAGGAACTTAAACCTCAACCCAAACTCATCAAACCAAGACAAAGTAAAAGTCTAGAGTTCTTAGAACTCAACATAACATATTTAGAAAATCAAACATCTAGCATGAAAAGGGAAAGGTAATGGCCGAAACTTCAAGGAAAGAAAAGAAATGTTTGAAACTCTAGAATCCATGATCTTGGTGATATACAAACACCAACATCATGAGACCTCATCATTGAGTCATTAGACCCATTTTGAAACAACATCAAAGTTAAGGTTCTCAAAAGTTCAAGAAAGGAAAATCTAGAAACACTTTTGCTCAAGAACAAAAATCAAGCTCTAGAGTTTGTTTCAAGTGATGAACATCATCATGAAACTCTCATCATCAAGCTCTCATTCCTTTGTTCTCCAAGGCCCATGGCCGAAAATGAAAAGGTGAAGGAAAGAAAAAGAAGTTCTAAAAAGAATCAAGAGAAACTATGAACATTAAGCTTTGAACAAGAACTTTAAAGAAAGAATACTTGAAAGAAAATCCCTACTTGGTGTGATGAACTTGAAGATGGAAGAAGAAAATGAAGAAGATGAAGAACTTGAAGAACTCCAAGAACTTGAAGAACACAAAGACTTTGAGAGAAAAAGAAAAGCTTTGAGTGTTTCCTAAACTTAGCAAATGATCTAAAAGTGGTGCAAGCTCCTCAAGGCATTCTATTTATAGAGAAATGAAACAAATGGAGGGAGCTCATGGAGGAGAAGGCTTCGGCCATGAGGGTGCAGATTGGAGGCTTTCCATGAGTTCCATGAGGTGAGATAATGTGTTCTTGAGGTATGGTGAGGTATGGCTTAAGGTATGGTGAGGTATGGTTCAAGGTATGGCTTCAAGCATGGTTCTTTGAGTGAGAAAATAATTAAACATGTGGTCAATGGGGAAGGAAGTGGCCGAAATGCATCAGCCCATGGGGAGGATTAGTTTGCATTTTAATTGTGGTTTAGAGTTGTGTTTAGGTGTATCTTTGATTATGCTTAAGATTAGGAATTTGTAAGAAAGTGTTTAGGTAAGGTAAATGGGTAATTAAGGTGGTCTAGACATAATTAAGGAGTGGTCTTGCACCATTAGAGAGTTAAATCCTTAATTTAGAGTCTAAACAACTCTAGACACATTTCCTTGATTTAAGGAATTGGAGAGAGAAAACACTATTCAAGATTCCAAAACTAGGAGTCTTGAGTTCCAAAAAGGGATTTAAGTTTAATCTAAGCAATTTTAGGTTCTAATTAACTTTAATAAATTATTTTGACTCTAGATTAATTAGGGAAATAAATTAATCTTCGTTTAGAGCCTAATATTGCTTAGGTTTGCTTAATTACGTCATTAAGCTTAAAAACACTATTCCAGGGGCAAAATCGTAATTTTGCACTAAAACTGCCCGGGACCACCGGGACTTGAACAGAGACCTCTAGACACATGAAAACATGTTTTTGATCCTCTGGGGAAAGTTCCGGGCTCAAACGGCACCTTTACCCGCGTAAAAACGCTAGAGGGGTATTTTGGTCATTTTGACCCGAAACTGCGGAAAACGAGATTTTCGCTTCCGGAAGCATTCAAAGGCCATTCAATCCCCTTCAAACATTGAGTTAACCCTTCGAGGATGACCGAGTTGGTTACCCTCGAGTTCGGGTCAGGAAATGACCTCAGGGGCATTTTGGTCATTTCCCTCGGACAGAAAAAAATCGGGGTGTTACAGAGAGAGTGCTCTGCATGTACACCACCGCTTCAGCCATGCGCGACTACCCCGACTATGTGCCCCGAACATACTTCTCGGAGACCGACCCGTTGGAGGACCCGCCTACCCATCTGTACAACTAGAGCTCTGCCCTCACTCCACTACTGATGAGAGAGGGCAGTAAGGACACCATGACTCAGCCTCGGCTAGCACGACGACTGGAGATGCGGCCACATCATGGGGGTCACTCTCAATCCCCGCTTCATCTTTACACGTCGGAGGAGCTCGCCCAGTTTGCCGGGTATGTGCCTCGCTCGCGGGATGGACGTCAGTAGGCGGTAGCGGATGACCGATGGAGTACCCGGGCTAGTGCACACACCACTTAGATGAGGATAAACCTTCTTTTGTTTAGAGGTTATCCCTTTAGTTGCACTTGGGTAGGGGAGTTTGCTATTATGATTTCTGTCGCACTTTTCTTTGTATTTCTTTTTAGATGTATTCGTTTCATGTTGTACTAAACTAAGTCCCACTCTCCATGAATGGACATATCATATTATATAAATATGCAGTTCAGTTTTATCGTGATGTGCCTTTACTTGCTTTATGTTATGATGTTTATGAGATGCTTGCTTTATTTCCTTACGTGCTTCATTGCTTATCGTGTCGCGCGGCTCTCACTTTGCTTTTATAATTCAAAAAAAAAAATTTACTAGCATTTTCCGCTAAGTATTTTAAAGGAGAAAGGAAACTATGACGTAACAGACTAATGATTAACCTAAATATGTTTTAGAGTATTGGGTTAAAAATTAGGATGTTACACTTACACCATGCCTTGCACCATACTTTAAACCTTACCTAGCCATACCTCTAATCTTACCTTGAATGACACATTGGAAGAGATATTTCCTCTCCATGGCCAGCCACCCTTCACCCCTTCATGAGCTCATTTATTTCATTTTTGTATAAATAGCTTGATTGGATGAACTTGGATCACTTTTGGTTCATTTGCTAAGTTTGAGTTTTCAATAACAACTTAGAGTTCTTTCTTTTCCTCTCAAGTTCAAAGAGTTCTTTTCACCTTCTTCATCTTCTACTTCTTACTCTCAAAGAGCTACCTCCTCATAGCATCAAACCACCTTACAAACACCAAAGAAAAACCATCAAACACATAACCTTTCATTCCTAAACACCAAGCTCACATAAAAGCATTTCCTTTCCTTTTCTCCTCATCTTGGTTGAACCTCTTCCTCAGCTTGGAAGAAGATTTTCCTTTCATCCTCACTTCAAGAACCAAGCTTTTTATCTTCATACTTGGTAGGGATGTTGTTCTTTAAAGTTTTGTCTTTTAAAGCTTTGATGAAAATGAGTTTTTGTTAGATTCTCTTGGTTTTTAGAACTTCTTTTCTCCTCTTTGATTTTTGGCCTTGGAGCCTTTCCGAAAGGAAAATTTATAACTTGATGATGAGGTTTCAAGATGATGGACTTGTGATTATCATTTGAGAAACTTCTAAAGTCTGAAACTCAGTTTGGATCTCACCATATTTTGGTTATTCCTTTCTTTTTCTTAACTATGGTTTCAGTTTCTTTTCATTTTCCTTCTCTTTGTTTTGGTTTTGGTTTTTCTTCCCTCTTTTTTGCCTTGGTTTCGGTTTTCAGAGTTTGTATTTAGATAAAAATGACTCAAGGATGAGAGCACATGATGTTGGTGTGTATATGTCATTAAGATCATGGCCTCTAGAGTTTTGAAGTCTTGCTCTCTTCTTCCTTCATGGCTTTGGCCTTACTTCCTTTCCTTCGATGTTCAAGGTCTTGTTTAAAGAGAGTCGGCAGATGATTTGATTTCTTTAAGTCCATTTCCTTGAGCTTGATGATGATGTTCAAACCATAAAGTTTCTTTGAAATTTTGGTACAAAGAACTCTAAAGCTCACTTTATCTTGTTAAGATATGTGTTGGATTGAGGTTTACATTCGTTTAAAGTCTTGTATGAGCTCTAGTTAAATATAAAATGAACTTGCATTCATATTTACATTTATTGCCTAGTATCTTTACTTTTCAAGCCATCACCTAAAGTTGAAGATTAAAACAAGAGCTTGCATTTTCATATCACCTAAATAATTAATCTCGAAGCTCACCTATTTTGGCCTTAAAGTTGATTATTGCGGAGCCTAGAGCACTAAAATAAAGAATTGGACTTGCAGTCATGTTAAAATTTCCTTGTCTACTATATTTACTTTTCAAGTCACCACCTCAACTTAAAGATAAGAATGAAGTTGCATCTCATGTTTATTTTGAGCCCTCACTTTACTTTTCTAATAAAGGATAAAATGAAGTGCATAGCACGTTTATGTTCTTGTTACCACTTAAAGATTCTAAAGCTCAAATGCCCATTTATCTCAAGAAAAAGTTGGATATGGAAGCATTCTCTTGAGTACACATTTCGGCCATGTGATGATGATGAGCTTGGTATGAGTCTCATCTAGTTACAAGGGTCAACAATCTATGTCCTAATATTTTTCTTAGGTATTACAAGCCTTATAGGAATACTATCTACATGATTTTATGGATCAAATCTTTTCTAAGAATGTTTTAAATTAGCTACTACTTTATGGTTAATTTTAGTCCCTTTATATAAAATAATTTGGTGTTCAAAGAGTTTTAGAAGTTTTAAAATGATTCCAAGAGAAACTAGTACTTTACATGCCTTAGAAATGTGAACTTATGTGTTCTTTGGAATTTTAAATATTTCGGTTCTGGCTTGGTGTGTTGACTGTTGTATGATGCTGTTTGGATGTGTTCGAATGTGTAAAAATTATAATGGTTGAGGTAGGAACTACTCTGTGCATGATAGGGGAGAAAACTAGTTTACTAGAAAATCATAAAGTTGAGATTTTGCAAGTTTTTTGACCCATTTAATGTTAGCTACTATCAAAACTATTTTAGTAGGATAAAATTCTGTTTAGGATTGTTTAAATATGAAAAACTTGGTTACCTTTGAGGTAGAATTGAATTTTAGTTCTTATAGAGAAACTAGTAACTAGAAAACCATAAAAATGTGATTTCTGGGACTCTCAAGGATCAAACAATGGATTCTATTTTGGTATGTTTAAAAATGATAGAAACATGTTATATTAAGTGTATCTGTGGAAGAAACACTCATAATTGGTCTAGGAATTAATTATAGCCCCTTAGGCGAAGACGGAATTTAGAAAGGATTAAAGACGTGACTTCTAGAACTCCGTAATCAAGCAAAACTAATTCTGCCCCAAACTATTAGGTGCTGTTTGGGAATATTCATAATCATTAATATCAGTAAGAATCTTTAGTTGTGAACCCTTAGGTACATAAAAGGTTAGGAATGGATAATCAATTCGCTAGATTTCAAGATTTAGGCCCGTATGTAACGCCCCGATTTTCGCTAAACTTTCATAATGACCAAAATGCCCCTGAGGTCATTTTTACCCGAAACACGAGGGCGGCCGACTTTGGCCATCCTCATAGGGTTCATATGTTATATGAAGGGGATTGTATGAGCATGAGTGCCTAACGAAGCAGGAAAACCTCATTTCTGAGATTTCTGCGCGTAAATGACCAAAATACCCCTGTAACAGAATTAAGGCAGTTTTAAGTTCCGTTTCGACCCGGACTTTGTTCTAGGTTCAAAACAATGATTTTAAGGCATGAACTATGTTTGTTTAAGTCCCGGAGGTTCCGGGCAACTTTTGATAAAAATTACGGTTTTGCCCCTGCATATTTCATTTTCAGCTTAATGAGCCGCTTAACTCCAAACCTCAGCAATATTAGGCTCTAATTAAAGGTTAATTAATTTCCATAATTAATCTAGAGCCAAATCCATCATTTAGAATTAATTGGAACCTAAAATTGCTTAGGGAAATTCAAATCTCATCCTAGTCTCATTCTTTGAAAAAGAATAAGAATCTGTGAATAGTGTCGAATAGTGTTTTCACTATTCACATCAACTTTTCTTTTCAAGACAAGTTGTCACACCCACATCACTAGTCTTGGAGGTGTTGACTCCCCTAATCCTTCTAGACCACCTCTAACCTAGGGATTTGTGGTTTTAATTAACCTATTAGTGCACCTAAGTACCTACTTAGCAACTTTTAATCCTAAGCCTAATCTATGTCACACCAAAGCACACTTCTAGAACATGGTTTAAGGAGATATTTCTCCTCCCCAAGGCTGCCAAGAATGGCGCCATTTCCCCTAGAAAATCATCAAAAAGTTAGTCTATGTGTTCAAGCTATCTTGTGACACATGTCTTGAACACTTTCAATCAATGGTCAACTTTCAAGAAAATTGTCACTCAAGACTCAAAGAATATTTTATATGGTCAATCAAGGCTTTCAATTCATTTCTAAAATGAAAATAATTATGTCTTTCAAACTCAAAAAGAATGATTTGTTTTTGTGGTCATTCAAGCTTTCCATCAAACTTTTTCAAAGACAACATGTCTTACAACACATTACCTATGCTTTGGGAATTTAAGTCTAGAAAATTTTCTCCTCTTTTTGGGCATGAGGAGCACGGTTTCTCTTCAGATTTTTCAGCCCAAATTTTAAGTTTTTATGCATTTTTAAAGGTTTGAAAACAAGGTACATACTAGCCATACTTTAGGACATGCATAGCTAGACTTTTCACCATGCTTTGAATGACTTTACACCATGCTTTGAACAAGATTTTTCCTCCCTCATGTGGCTGTAAAAGTGGCCGAAATTCTCCCCCCAAAAGGTCTCCAATATTCAATTCATTTCACTTCTCTATAAATGGGTAGCTTAGGGAACTTGAAGCACCTTTGTTCATTTCACTAAAGCTTTGAGTTAGAGCACTTTGAGTTTCTTTCTCTCAAGTTCAAGAGCTCATCCTCTCCAACCTCTTCATCTTCTTCACTTCCTCTCAAATCCCAAACTCTAGGTAGGGAGCTCTTCAAGAATGCTTTCTTTTATTTTCATGCTCAATGTTTATCTTGCTTGAAAGTTGTGTTGTTAGTAAGTTTTTCTCCCAAGCATTATTTCGGTTTCTTCTTTTCTCTTCCTTTTCATTTTCGGCCTTAAGGCCATGGTAGTGAGAGCTTGATGATGAGTGCTCTCAAAGATGAAACCATGAGTTCATCCTAAAGTGAGGCCTCTAAAGCTTGAACCTTTCTTAAGAAAAAGTTCCATCCTTTCTCCTTTTTCTTTCATTTTCGGCCTCAAGACCAAAATGAGGAGAGCTTGATGATGAGTGCTCTCTTGGGATAACCATGTGTTCATCCTAACATGAGACCTCTAAAGCTTGAGTTTTGTTTGAGAAAAGTTTCATCTTTTTCATGTTTTGGTTAAGACAAGGCTATGTTTTTCATGAAAACTCTCTTTGAGCTTTTGTTCCTAGATGATACGGCCATGGAGGCTTAAGGTGCTTGGAAAAATGGTAGCTTTGTAATGAGTGCTTCATGATGGCCTTTGTCACATGAACAAACTCTAAAGCTTGAGTTTTTCCAAGAAAGGTTTCTCTTTTTCAAGTCTTGGTCAAGAATGAGTTATGTCTCTTTGATGTCTTGAAACTTTCCTTTTCTTTTGTTAGGTTTCGGCCATGAAGGCCTCTTGGACTTGAAATATGAGAAGCTTGATGATGAGAGTTGTGTGATGATGTTTGTCACATGAACAACCTCTAAAGCTTGAGTTTTCAAAAAAATAATAAGTTTACTATTTTCAAGTTTTGCTCAAGACATAGTTATGTTTCTCTTGAACCTTTGAAAACCTCATTTCATTTCCCTTGAGTTTTCGGCCTTGAAGGCCTTTGGGACTTAGAAAATGGTAGCTTGATGATGAGTGCTTCATGTTGATGTATGTCACAGGAACAAAACTCTAGAGCATAAATTTGGTCTCTAGGCCAAGCATGTTTCGGCTTCTTTCCTTTATGTTGGTCATGAGTTTTGTGTTGTTTAGAAATGTAAAGCATTGTAAAAATACTCAATGATGAGGACTTGAGATGTTGGTGTTTGAATCACCAAGATCTTGGTCCCTAGAGTTCAAAATAAGGTTGTTTCCTCATGATGAGGATTCGGCCACCTCATGGACTTTGAGGATATGATTTTCTTTTATACAACTTAGCAACACTAGTGTTTTCTCTTCTTGTGAGGATGAGTTATGGGTTGAAACTTTGTTTCTTTTAAAGTCTTGCAAGAGCTCTAAACAAGATATAAAAGAGGTTGCATCCACGTTTACGTTTATGCTTTGCATTAGCACGTTTATTTCTTGTGCCATCACTAAGACCCAAGATAATGAATGAACTTGCACAATACACGTTTATGTTTCAAGCTTTGCATCTCATTTTATGTTTCAAGTCATCACTAAACTCTAAGAATAAGAATGGAGATGCATTTCATCTTTTACTTTGTGCTATCACTTTATTTTCTAAAGGACTATAAAATGAAATGCATAGCACGTTTATTCTATGACATCACTTGAAACTTTAGAGCTCAAAGACTTGCCCATTTCGTCCTAAGAAAAGAATCAAATCAAGGAGGTATCTCCTTGAACATCATTCGGCCATGTGGTATAAATGGCTCTAGGATGGGTTTCATTTAACTACAAGGGCCTAAAATGCGTGTCTTAGAATTTTTCTAAGCTTTGATGGACGTAACCAAGGTTTTAAACATGTTTTCAAGTTTTGAACCATTGTCAAGAGCAAGCCGAAATGGCTGCTGCCCTTGATGTTCCATGATGAGTTTTGGCAAAATAAACTTTGATTTTTCATGGTCTTGAAGTCCCAAAAAGGTTCCAAGAGAAACTAGCAAGTTACATGGTTGAAAGAAAGGTTTTTCTCATGATTTTATGCCTTAAAGGTTTTCGGTTCTGCCTTAGTAATTCCAGCACCTTAAATTCTGTTTTGGGTGGTCTAAATATGTTGTAATACCTTGCCAAGTGTGTGATAATTGTTCTAGACTCTTTAATGCATTATTAGTGACTTTGTTTGCTTAATATGCGAATTCTAGAACTATAAAGAATGGCAAAATGAGTTTCTGCCCAGCCTTGATAAAATATTTAGAATCACATTAGATTATGTCTAGATGTGTGGGAGTGACTCATAATTGTCTTAGGTATTAATTATTGCACCATAGAAAAGGTCGGATGCGAGAAAGGACTTAAAACGCATTTTCTAGAACACGTAATTCATCAAATATGAACAACTACATAAAGCTGTCCAACCATAATTAATTAGGATTTAGAACTTAATGGATTATGGTAATGAGGTTAATCAATCCCATAAACATACTAGAAAGTAATGGGAAAGTTTGAGATTACCCGATTTAGGGATTTTTACCTTAAGGGATGATTATGCGCCCCTAAGTTTGATGATGAATTGATGTGTTAGCTCATAACGTGTATGGTGCCATGTGAACTATTATCCCTATGTGATAGCTTGTATTAACATTTTATTATTTCTGTAAAAGAACTTTGGAGATGCCGAGGTAGTAATTATGTGTCATGCATTAATTATGTGGCATCTTGAGGAAACATGTTAAACTTAGGATGACTTAGAACATAAGAATGTAATCCTTTGAAACCACCGAATTAAGGGTGGGGACAATGTGATTCTAGCCCCCTAAACCCATACTTAAAGTCGGGAAGTTGACTTATCCAAATGGATAAAGTCTAGATGCTAGTGACGACTAGTGTGGTATGAGCTCATAACCTAGAGTTTTCTCAAAAGGGAGAAATATTAGGGCGCCCGATTAAGTAAAGGTTCTTATGTCACCTAAGTAACCCAGTATATGATTTATGTTCCATGTACCAGTTATATGATTTACGTTCTACGTACCAAGCTACATGATTTATGTCTATGACTTTAGTATAAAGCCTATGTAACACAAGTGCCATGATAAAAAGAACGGATTCTCGGAAAATGAGATTTTGGAAAACTCATAATTGAACCTATGTATGTCCATTATTTTATAAATAACCGAGATTCTGAGACGTATATGATGACACCTAGGATAGAAGGAAAACCCTCTTGAAGTTTCTTTAGTAAGAATCTCACTCCTCTATCTTTTCCTTTCCATTACGTCTTGAGCGAGATGGCGACCTTCGTCCTATTCATTGACACTCCACGGTGGGAGATCCACCACGACCGGAGTATGGGTCCTATCATTTTGAGGGCCGATGTACCTTACGTGTATTCATGTTCGTTGGACGGCCATTTTCGCACCGTGTCTATAGCCACCACTTCACCCCGGCATCCCCCTACGACGATCCCGCGATTTTCGAGCATGCACGACCCCAATGGGAGCAGAACCTGCGGGCCCCCTCTGACCGTTCAGCCGATTTGCCGGTATACGTGCCGTTGACACAATACTCGGAGGAGGACCCTATAGAGGATGTCCCTATGGGTCATGAGGACTCTGCCCCCACTCCACCGCAGCCGATCGACCCGGGCAAAGAAGGAGACGGTTACCCAGTCGGAGAGCTCGGCACCAGGACCACGACCTCGGCGTGGGCGGCCCATCCACACAGTGGCATGCTCGCCTGCCGAGCCCGCCCATGGATTGGCTACGTCCCTCCATACCCGTGATCTCATTGCATAGACAGAGGGTAGGCCTTAGTGCACGCACACCACTAGCATGGATGAAACCCCTTTTTGCATTGGGGTTATCCATCATAGGTTGCACGGGGATCGGGATGTTTTCTTTCAGATCTTTTCGATGTATTTCTGTTTTCTGTTGTATTTATTTATACATTATGTACTTGAAGAGTCTGCCCGCCAAATGGGTAGGCATTTTATCTGTGAGGTATTTCAGTTATGATTGATGTTATGTTCGATGTTATGTTTTGGAGCCATTCCTATGTTATCGTTCCGTATACTATGATACCGACTCAGTAAGTTCTGTGTGACTTCTATTTTAAGTGAGGATTTCAAGATAAAGTTGGCTCGTATTTTCGTTAAGTCTATTTTCTCAAGAAGATGAACCATGCCAGCAAGTAACGACTAATATTTGGCCTAAGTACGTACTAGTAGTATTGGGTCGAATATTAGGGTGTTACACCGTAAGGGTTAAAAGCATAAGACTTTGTGGGTGTAACACCCTAATATTCGACCTAATACTACTAGTACGTACTCGGGCCAAATATTAGTCGTTACTAACTGACATGGTTCTTTAAAAAGTAACTTTAAAGAAAATACGAGCCAAAATTTTTTTTTTTAAACATTACTTAAAATAGGAGCCGCGCGTATCCTATCGGGTCGATATCATAAAGTGCAGGATCATAAACATAGAAGTGGCTCCATATCATAGCATCATCACAACTGGGTTACTTCATATATATAATATGCCTACCCTACAGGGCAGGACTCTTCAAGTACATAATAACATGAATACAGTAGAAAAACAGAATACATGGAAAAGAACTGGAAAGAAGCATCCCTACCCATGTGCAACCTAAGATGGATAACCTCAACACAAAAGAGGTTTCATCCATACTATGTGACGTGCGTGCACTAAGGACTACCCTCCAATCTCCATAGCAGACTCACTGCACGGAGGAACGTAGCCAATCCACGGGCGAGCTCGGCAGTGCGAGCATGCCTGTGGATCAACGTGTCGCCCACGCCGAGGTCGTGGTCCGCACCGGCCCTCCGGACGCCGAGTGATCGCTCTCTCGCCGCCTATCCGCCGCAGAGGCAGAGTGGGCAGAGCCTCATGGTCCATGGGGAATCCTCGAAGGTCCTCCTTCGAAGTGCCGCGATGATGGCATGTATCGGCGGGCGCGTCCGCGGAACCGGCAGAGTGGGTCCGCAGTTCTCTCATGTCGTGGCCGCGCATGCTCAAAGATCGCGGGTCACCATAGGGGATCTTTGGGAGAAGCGATAACTGTACAAGGGGTGTGCGAATGGCCGTCCTAAAAACATGAAGATGCGCACAGTACACCGGCCCTCAAAATGAAATGACCCATGCTCCGGGTCATGGTGGATCTCCCACCGTGGCGTGTCAACGTACAAAGACGTAACGTCGCCATCTCGCTCTGAAGACGTAATGGAAAGAAGGAGATAGAGGGAGTGAGATTCTTACTAAAGAAACTCAGTAGGGTTTTCCTCCTATCCTAGGTGTCATCATTTACGTCTCCAGGAATCTCGGTTTATTTATGAAAACTATGGACATCTATTGGTTCAATTATGAGTTTTCTAAAGTCCCAATTTCCGAGATCCGTTCCTTTTAACATATCACTTGTATTATAGACATAAATCACATAACTTAGATCATAGAACATAGATCATATACCTTAGCTCATGGAACATGATTTCCTATATCATGGGTCATAGCACATAAACACATAACTTTATGGTTCTCATATCATGGGGCATAGCACACAAATTCATATGATTATGGTGCATAAAAACATAGCTCATGGAACATGGTACATGTCTTGGTTACTTGAGGTGACATTAAAACATCATCATTATTTTCCTGGGGCCACCCTAACTGATCTCCTTGTGGAGAAAAATTCTAGGTTATGAGCTCATACCTTACTAGTCGTCACTAGTACATGGACTTATCCCTTTTGATAAGTTTAAAGATCCCGACCTAAGGTACGGGTCTAGGGGGCTAGAATCACCTTATCCCCACCCTTAATCCGGTGGTTCAAGGATCATCTTCTCATAGTTTATGTCACCTTAAGTCTTAGCATGTTAATGCAAGATGCCACATAATTCATGCATGTCAAACATAATTACATCATAGGCATCTTTGAAGTCTTTAAAGGGCAATAACATGAAATCATAGAGCTATCATCGAAGAATAATAGTTCACATGGTATCATCATACTTGACTTGTGGAGTAAAATCATCATAAGGTAAACAAGAGCAATAAGCCTCTTAACTTAATCATGTTTGAAATCGAACATATAAGATCATGTATTCATGTTAGGCTTAAGCATAGATTCACGTCATAACAATTCTCAGATTCAAGCAATGTAAGATTATAGCTTCAAGTCACTAAATCAGAAAAGTATTCTGTTTGTAAACTTGGGTTCTGGTAATCGATTACATAAGTCTTGTAATCGATTACACGGCCTCGAGATTTTAAAACATGGAGGTCAGGGGGTTCTGGTAATCGATTACATGGGACTTGTAATCGATTACACAGCTTCGAGATTTCGAATCAAGGCAGATAGGGAGTTACGTGTCGATTACATGGAATTGTAATCGATTATTTTGTTTAAAACACTTTGCTGGGCCCCTAGAACATCTGGGTAATCAATTACATCAGTAGGTAATCGATTACTAGAATCCAGAATGTGTAATCGATTACACTATATAGTAATCGATTACTTTGGGCAAAAGTTCATGTTTGAGCTCGTCCGAGCTTTCTGGTAATCGATTACATGGGCTGGGTAATCGATTACCAACATCTTAAAAACTGAAATATGAGGTCTAAACATATCTGAGTCATTCCTTTGAAATGCTTAGGTGGCTAGTTTCTCTTAGAACAATTTTGAACTTCAAAAACACCTTGTCAACCATTTTAACTTGTCAAAACCCTTATAATTCTAAGAACATACCCAAAATATTTTTGAGTACAACATATGTTTTGGAAAGGCTTAAAACATGAGCTATAGGCTCTTGTGACTAATAAACTCCTCTTGGAGCTATCTTCATCACATGGCCAAGATGTACATTCCAAGAATGTTTTCCATGGTTAACCTCTTCTCAAGATGAAATGGGCAAATCTTTGAGCTCTAGTATCTTAGATGATGACATAAAATAAACGTGCTATGCACTTCATTTTAGAGTCCTTTAGAAAGTAAAGTGATAGCTCAAAGTAAATATGAAATGCATATCCATTTTCATTCTTTGAGTTTAGTGAGGACTTGAAATATAAAATGAGATGCAAAGCTTGGAATTTAAACGTGCATAATGCAAGTTCATTCTTAGTCTTGGGGTTTAGTGGTTGCATAGAAATAAACGTGCTATGCAAAGCGTAAAGTAAACGTGAATGCAAGTTTCTTTTGTATCTTGTCTAGAGCTCTTACAAGATTTTAAGAAGGAACATAGTCCCAACCCAAAACTCATCTTCACAAGAAAAGAAAAACCATTGGTACCAAGGCATCAAGAGAAAACATGACTTCAAGAGTCATGGGAGTGGTCAAATCTTGCCAAAGGAAGGAACCATTTTTAAATCTCTAGGGACCAAGATCTTGATGATCCAAGCATCAACATCCTCAGTCCTCATCATTGAGTACATGGCTCCCTTCAAAACAAATATTTAAACAAAGTTCATGATAAAGGAGAAAGCGAAACCAAAACCATGCTTGGTTTAGGGCCAAAGCTTCAAGCTTTAGAGTTTGTTCATGTGACAAGCATCAACATGAAGCTCCCATCATCAAGCTTACATTTTTCCCATGTAAAAAGGCTCTATGGCCGAAAACATAAGAAGGAAAAGGAAGAAGATCCAAAATGTTCAAGAGAAACATAAACTCCTTTAACTAAACTTGTAAAGAATGAAACTTTCTTTAAGAAAAACTCAAGCTTTAGAGGTCTCATGGACTCATGGTCACATCTAGAGAACACTCATCATCAAGCCATCATATTCAAGGCCTTAAGGCCGAAAAACTAAGGGGAAGAAAAGGAAGAAACCAAAAAGAAAGCAACATAGAGGTTCAACCATTCATCAACTCCCAAACAAGATTCAAGCATAAGAATCAAAGACATGTTTAGAAAGAGTTCCCTATCTTGTGTCTTGGAAAAGGAGGAAAGAACTTGAGCTTGAGGAACTCTTGGGAACTTGAGGGGAAAAGAAATGAGAGAGCTTGAGACTTTGAGAGAAAACTAGCACCTACTCTTGGCTCAAACCTTTGCAAAAGACCAAAGTGATCAAAGGCTCACCAAGGCAAGCTATTTATAGACAACTAAACCATGGATGTGTGGATGGGAAGGCTGGCCGAATTTGTGGCCACAAGGAGAAGGAAAATCTCTTTGAGTTGTCATTCCAAAGTATGGTCATAAGTGTAGCTAGGTGTAGCCTATGACATGTCTTGAAAATGTGACCTATTTTTTTAAAATCTTGAATGAACAAAATCACTAAAATTGGGGCTGCAAAAAGGAGGAGGAAACCGTGTGGTTTCATGGCCCAAGAAGAAGAAAATATCTTCTTGACTTGTCAACTCAAAGCATGGTTTAGATGTAAAGGAAACATAGTCTATGTATAGCCTTTAAAGAAAACTTTGAATGACTAGATAAAAATATAGTTCTTTTTGCATCTTGAAAGACATAGATACTTAATTTTAGACATGAATTGAAAGCCTTGATTGACTATATACTTTATTTCTTTAAATCTTTGAATGACATTTTTCTTGAAAGATGGACATTGATTGAAAAGAGTACAAGACATGTGTCATAGGGTAGTTTGACAACCTAGACTAACCTTTATTGACTTCTAGAGAGAGGGTGGTGCCAATTGGGCAACCTTGGGGAGGAAGGATATATCCTCAAACCATGTTCTAGAAGTGTGCTTTGGTGTGACATAGATTAGTCTTAGGATTAAAAGTTGCTAAGTAGGTACTTAGGTGCACTAATAGGTTAATTAAAACCACAAATTCCTAGGTTAGAGGTGGTCTAGAAGGATTAGGGGAGTCAACACCTCTAAGACTAGTGATGTGGGTGTGACAACTTGTCTTGAAAAGAAAAGTTGATGTGAATAGTGGAAACACTATTCGACACTATTCACAGATTCTTATTCCTCTTTAAAGAATAAGACTAGGATGAGATTTGGATTTCCCTAAGCAATTTTAGGTTCCAATTAATTCTAAATGATGGTTTTGGCTCTGGATTAATTATGGAAATTAATTAACCTTTAATTAGAGCCTAATATTGCTTAGGTTTGGAGTTAAACGGCTCATTAAGCTTTAAAATGCAATATCTTGAGGGCAAAACCGTAATTTTTACCAAAAGTTGCCCGGGATCTCCGGGACTCAAACCAACATAGTTTATGCCTTAAAATCATTGTTTTGAACCTCAGAACAAAGTCCGGGTCAAAACAGAACTTAATACTGCCTTAATTCTGTTACAGGGGTATTTTGGTCATTTACGCGCAGAAATCTCAGAAATGAGGTTTTCCTGCTTTGTTAGGCACTCATGCTCATACAATCCCCTTCATATAATATATGAACCCTATGAGGATGGCCAAAGCCGGCCGTCCTCGTGTTTCGGGTCAAAAATGACCTCAGGGGCATTTTGGTCATTATGAAAGTTTTAGCGAAAACCGGGGCGTTACAGTGGGTATGTTACATAATGAACTTTATTATCCCAAGTGAATGTATAAGATGTTGGTATGACCTTGATGATTTGTCTTGAATATGAATTTATGATTGAAAGTGTAACATCCTAATTTTTAACCCAATACTCTAGAACATACTTAGGTTAAACATTAGTCTGCTACCTCATAGTTCTCAACTCTACTTAGAAATACTTAGCGGAAAATACGGGTAAATTTTTTTTTTGAAATACAAAGTGAGAGCCGCGTGATACGATAAGCGGTAAACCACGTATGGTAAGACAATTATCTCACAACATCATAACATGAGGCACAACATGACATCACTGAATATCATTTCATATATATATAATTTGCCCACTTATAAATGTGGGACTTAGTTTAGTACAAGGGAAATACATAAAAGGAAATACAACATCAAACATAAACATAATCTACTCCCCTACCCGAGTGCATCTAATAGGATAACCTCTAAACAAAAGAAGGTTTATCCCCATCTAAGTGGTGTGTGCTCTAACCGGGTACTCCATCGGACGATCGTCACCTCCTACTGGCGTCCATCTCGCGAACGAGGCAGATATCCGGGAAACTGGGCGAGCTCCTCGGACGTGAAGAGGCGGAACGGGGATCGAGGGTGACCCCCACGGTATGGTCGCACCTCCGGTCGTCGTGCAAGCCGTGGCTGAGTCACGGTATCCTCACTGCCCTCCCTTATCTGTGGTGGAGAGGGGGCAGAGTCCTCGCTATACGGATGGGTAGGCGGGTCCTCGGACGGGTCGGTCTCCGAGAAGTAGGTCCGGGGCACGTAGTCGGGATAATCTCGCATGGCTAAGGCGGCGGTGTGCCTACGGAGTACTCTCTCGTCATGCACGCCGGCGCTTGCGGCTCAAAAACCCGCCCGTCGTCGCCATAGGGTGCAGTCGGGGAGAAGTGATGGGTGTGCACGGGATGAGCGAAGGGGCGTCCTACGAACATGAAAATCCGCTTGACCGTACTGCTGCCCCTCAAAATGGTATGACCCGTGAGTCGGGTCATAGTGCACCTCCCATGTCGGGGTGTCCACGAACACTACGAACGTCGCCATCTGAAGACGTGACGGAAAGAAAGAGATAGAGGGAGTGAGAATCTTGCTAAAGAACCTCAGTAGGGCCTCCTACTACCTAGGTGCCATCATCTACGCCCTCAGAACCTTGGGTTTAATTATATGAAATGTCTGAACATGCATTTAGTTCATTTTAAACTTCAAAATATACGTTAGCCAAGGTCCATTCATTTTAAGATGATCTTAATGTTATGAATACAACATAATAGAAAATGTATGCATGGCACTACCTAATGCACATACATAAAACATAACATCAAGCATCATCATCATTGGTGGCATAAAGTGGCAATAGTAACATTCATATGGGACAAAACTTTAGTGACATAATCATAATCATGAACTTCTCTTCCTCATGGGCCACCCTAAAAGACAATCGAACTGGGGGTGCTCGGCCGAACCGGTGTCACCCAGAACGTGTCATACATCTAGGTTATGAGCTCATACCTTAACTAGTCGTCACTAGTTCTTACTTACCACTTAACGATAAGCGTATCATAAATCCCGACTATCTGAGTACGGGTTAGGGGGCAAATCTCTTAGGGGTGCTCGGCCGAACCGTTGTCACCTAAGAGTATAAAATGGTACCGATGTCACATGAGTTCTATGGAGGTGCTCGGCCGAACCGGTGTCATCCTAGAACCCATCTTAGTACCTTAATTTTTCAAAATCTCTTTAAGTCCCCAAATTTGTCGGAAATTCGGCGGCCAAAACGGTCATTACACCGAATTTTCCTTCCAAATTTGCTTTATGCCACATAAACATATAACCTCATAAATTCCTCATATGAATAACATCATCATCATTAGCATACTTCATGCATCATCATAAATCATCCAAACGCTTACCCTTACGGTAGCTTATGCTTTGACCCTTACGGGTCTTAATCTTGAGATATAGTTCTCTACATCCGTCGTTCATATTTTTAAGCACCTAAGGCTCATGATTAAACATCATTCGTAAACCTCTCATTTTACTTTTAAATCTGAATAGCATAGGGTGGAAATCCTAACATGTGAATACGGGGTTCTAGAACTTACGTTTTAGACCCTTTCTTGGTTCCGTTTTCGCCGAAGGCGCTATACATTAAATCTAAATCGATTATGAGGCATTCCTATGCTTAAGGACTAATTATTAATCATGTTTATCATGTTGTAAGGGTGCTGGACAGAATCCAGAAAATAAATGTTCTAAACTTTCACTTTTACGGTTTTCTAGTTACTAGTTTCATTATAGGTGCTAAAATTCAATTCTAACTCAAATGATACCAAGTTTTTCATGTCTAAACAATCTAAATCTGATTATGTCCCCATTAAAACAGTTTGGAAAAGTTCCATAAACAAATGGGTCAAAACTATGTTAAATTCTAGCTTTACGGTATTTCTAGTTAGCTAGTTTCTTACCTATCATGCATAGGATCGCTTCTACATCATCATATGATATTTTCACACATTCCAACACATTAAAACATCATCATACAGCATCACATTCATCACATCAGAACCGAAAACATCTTGCCTCAATAAGAGAATTAAATCGACATTTCTAGGTACATAAGTTAACTAGTTTCTCTTGGAATCAATCTAGAATTTCTAAAACTCTTTGCAAAACACTTTAATTCATCAAAAGGCTAAGAGAAGCCTTAGGTCTCTGACCAAAACATATTCCATCCCTTAAAAGATAATAAAATCACAACTTGTGATGACATAACCTTATAAAGATTGTAAAGCTTTAGGGAAAACTTAAAACATAGACTATTGGTCCTAGTAGCTAGATGAAAACTCATTGCAAGTCCATCATCACTACTTGGCCGAAAAACATACATTCAAGGTATGGTTTACATTAAACTTTAACTTGGAATGAAATGGGCAAGTCTTTGAGCTCTAGGTTCTTAAGTTACGACATAAACTAAACGTGCTCATGCTTTTCATTTTTAATCTTGCTTACAAAGTAAAGTGATGACTTGAAATTAAATATGCAAGGCATAACTTAAACGTGCAAGCTTGAAAGTAAATGTGCAAGATTCAATTCTTTATTTTAGTGCTCTTGGCCCAACAACAATCGACTTTAAGGCCGAAATAGATAGGCATTCGAGAGATTAATTAGGCGATAATGCAAGTTCAATTCTTTATTTTAGTGCTCTAGGCCCAACAACAATCGACTTTAAGGCCGAAATAGAAAGGCTTCGAGATTTAAATTAAGTGAAGATGCAAGTTTCATTTTAATCTTTATGTTCTTAGGTGATAGCTTGAAGGTAAAGATGCATAGAAAGAATGTAATTATGAATGCAAGCATAAAATAAATTATGCAAGTTCATTTTATCTTTCTAGAGCTCTTAACAAGACTTTAAAGGAATTTAAACCTTAACCCAAACTCATTCAAACAAGGTAAAGTCAAGCTTGGAGTTCTTAGAACTCAACATAATATCTTTGGGAATCAAACTATGAAACTTAGAAAATCTCAAGGAAATGGCCGAAATCTCTAAGAAGAGAAAAGTGCATTTTAAAACTCTAGAGTTCATGACCTTGATGATATATTAACACCAACATCATGAGTCCTCATCATTGAGTTCATAGAGCCATTTTAAAACACCATCAAAGTTAAAGTTCTCAAAGGTTCAAGAAAGGAAAAACTAGAAACACTTTTGCTCAAGAACAAAGATCAAGCTCTAGAGTTTGTTTCAAGTGATGAACATCATCATGAAACTCTCATCATCAAGCTCTCATTTCTTTGAACTCCAAGGCCCATGGCCGAAAATGAGCAAGAACAAGGGAAGGAAAAGAAGTTCTAAAAAGAATCAAGAGAAACTATGAACATTAAGCTTAGAACAAGAACTTTAAAGAAAGAATACATGAAAGAAAATCCCTACTTGGTGTGATGAACTTGAAGATGGAAGAAGAAGATGAAGATGATGAAGAACTTTGAAGAGCTTGAAGAACTTGAAGAACACTAGAACTTTGAGAGAAAAGAAAAGCTTTGAGTGTTTCCTAAACTTAGCAAATGATCTAAAAGTGGTGCAAGCTCCTCAAGGCATTCTATTTATAGAGAAATGAAACAAATGGAGGGAGCTCATGGAGGAGGAGGTTTCGGCCATGAGGGTGCAGATTGGAGGCTTTCCATGAGTTCCATGAGGTGAGATAATGTGTTCTTGAGGTATGGTGAGGTATGGTTCAAAGCATGGTGAGGTATGGCTCAAGGTATGGCTCAAGCATGGCTCTTTGAGTGAGAAAACAATTTAATATGTGTCAAAGGGGGAGGATGTGGCCGAAAATGCATCAGCCCATGGGGAGGATTAGTTTGCATTTTAATTGTGGTTTAGAGTTGTGTTTAGGTGTATCTTTGATTATGCTTAAGATTAGGAATTTGTAAGAAAGTGTTTAGGTAAGGTAAATGGGTAATTAAGGTGGTCTAGACATAATTAAGGAGTGGTCTTGCACCATTAGAGAGTTAAATCCTCAATTTAGAGTGTAAACAACTCTAGACACATTTCCTTGATTTAAGGAAGTGGAGAGGGAAAACACTATTCAAGATTCCAAGACTAGGAATCTTGAGTTCTAAAAAGGGATTTAAGTTTAATCTAAGCAATTTTAGGTTCTAATTAACTTTAATAAATTATTTTGACTCTAGATTAATTAGGGAAATAAATTAATCTTCGTTTAGAGCCTAATATTGCTTAGGTTTGCTTAATTACGTCATTAAGTTCAAAAGTACTATTCTATGGGCAAAATCGTAATTTTGCACTAAAACTGCCCGGGACCACCGGGACTTGAACAGAGACCTCTAGACACATGAAAACATGTTTTTAAACCTCTGAGGAAAGTTCCGGGCTCAAACGGTACCTTTACCCGCGTAAAAACACTATAGGGGTATTTTGGTCATTTTGACCAAATCATGGAAACGAAATTTTTGCTTCCGAAAGCATTCAAGGGCCATTTAATCCCCTTCAAACATTGAGTTGACCCTTCGAGGACGACCGAGTTGGTTACCCTCGAGTTCGGGTCAGGAAATGACCTCAGGGGTATTTTGGTCATTTCCCTCGGACAGAGAAATCGGGGTGTTACAGAAAGCACATGCTCTATTTGTTTATGTGGCATAAAGCAAAATTTGGGGGAATTCGGTGCATAGCCGATATGCTGTCAAACTTCTGCCAAATTTGAGGGCTTAGAAAGTTTTCAAAAATATATGAGATTTTGATGTGAAATAGAACTGTGAATGCATTCTGGGGGACGGCGATACGTAATGCTCCAGAGACAAATCCTTGAGGGGGACGGTGTAACATCCTAATTTTTAACCCAATACTCCTAGAACGTATTTAGGTCAAACATTAGTCTATTACCCTTTTAGTCCCATTCTTTAAAACCTTTCATTAAAATACTTAGCGGAAAATACGAATAAATTTTTCTTTTTGAAACTTGAAAGCAAAACGCGAGCCGCGTGCTAACCTAAAGTTCGTCATAACCATAACGTGCAAGGAAAGTAATCACACCATTCGTAATCATGAAACATAGTATTATACATAACAATCATAATACCGTTACATCTTCATAGATACATAATTTACTAGCATCATTGTAACTTCATTTACATCAAAACATGCACATATATATGGAGTGTTACTTATCCGCCTACGAGAATGGATACGTATCAATCCCAAAGCTAAACTATCTATGCTTCCGAACGACCCTCTGCTCCGTTTGCTGGTGTGACCCTTAAGCAGGAGGCTTAGAAGAAGTCACGAACCTCATTGTAATCCTCGTCTAGAGACGACGCGGAAGAAAAGAGAGGGATGAGAAACTCATTCAAGATTCTCAGTAGGGATTCCCGACTCTAACACAAGTGTCATCATCGTCGTCCCCAGCCACCTCGGTTTTAGTTATGAAAAAGGTGTACATGCATAAGGATTTGTTTTAGACTTTTCAAATCTATTTATCCGAAGTAGGTGTCTTTTAGTATGTGTCTTAATGACAAGAATGCAACAGATATTTGATGAATGCATGACAATACCCTATGCACATTAACATGAAAATCATTGCTCTTGGGCTCAACATAAAGAAACATAAATCACATATGTGGCATAAAAGGCATGGTACTTTTCATGTGACATCTTTTTCATAAGTTAAACTCTTAAGTTCTTTTCTTAAAGACCACCCTCTTAACGTATCCACTGAAAGTCCAACCAACATGCCAACCCCGGCGATAATCTGTTCACCAAACTACATCTCACCTATCACCTAGGAATGAGCTCAATCCTAACTAGTCGTCACTAGATTTAACATGGGGTAATAGACGGGGTATACATAACTTTCTTGGATCACCTATCTTAGGATCATTTCCTTCTTTGAAACGCTCTACTAGTATCTAGTACACAGCGAATTGTCCGCTTTGGCAAGCTTAATGTCAATACCCTCACGGATTTGTTTCCTCCCCACCGTAGCGGGAGGAATGCATCTCAGCGTTATGCCACATTTATTCTGGGGGTGCTCCGCCGAACCGGTGTCACCCAGAACCTTTCCTGGGGGTGCTCAGCCGAACCGGTGTCACCCAAGAGTTTTTACAAACTTTTCTCAAATCCTCAAGTTTGATGGGAAATTCGGTAGCGTAACGGCGTACACTAGATTTCCTTCAAACTTGCTTTATGCCACGAAACATATAGAGCATGCATATCCATTTAACATCATCATAAGACATCAAGTCATATAGTCAAACTCATCATAGTGTATACGTCATCACATCATTGCTTCACATTCTTAAAAGATAGGATGTTCCTAACTAGTTTTCCAAAATCAAGGACCGGGCTCAGCTAATGTATATGCCATGCTCAAGTTATTCTCATAATTGAACATGCATCTTCTTGAAGTCATGGAGTTCGTTATGTCTTGTGACCTATGATGTCTTATGCTTTGACCCTTATGAGTCTAAATCTTGAAAACCAATTATGCCAACATCCGTTTTTATTCTTTTATACACCTATAGGTTCACCACTAATAATCCTTACTCATTTTTATGAACATAAACAAATCTGGACAGCATTATGCTTTAAGGGCAGAAATTACATCTTGTGATTATGGGGGTTTTAGAAACTACATTTTAGACCCTTTCTACGTTCCGTCTTCACCTAAGGCGCTACAAATAAAATCTAAACCAATTATGATGCATTCCTACCCTTATGAACTAATTATGAACCATGTTTACTACATTATAAGGTTGCTGGACAGAAACAGAAAATTAAATGTTGTTCAAGAATTGTATTTTTACAGTTTTCTGCTAAACGAGTTTCTTTCCTAACATGCATAGAAAGGTTCTCAACTTATTATATGTAATTTTAACACATTCCAACATACCAAAACAACATCATTCAGCAGCAAATATACCATGACAAAACCGAATTCATATATATTCATATCATGCATAAAATTTCATTTTTAACAAGCATAAGTTACTAGTTTCTCTTGGATTCGTTTTAGGACTTCTAAAACTCGTTGTAAAATATTTTATCTTGTAAAAGAGACTAAGAATAACCATAGGGCAGTAACTAATTTAAAACATTCTTGGAAGAGGTTTAATTTACAAATCTTGTTGGCAATGACCTTATAAAATTCTTAAAACATAGGAAAATCTTTGAACATGGATTGTTGGCTCTTGGAACAAGATGAAACTCATATCAAGCTCATCATCATCACGTGGCCAGAATATGCATCCATGGGGATGTGTCCATAACCAAACTTTAACTTAAGATAACAAGAGCAAGTCTTTGAGCTCTAGAGTTTTTAAGTGATGACAAAATGTAAACATGCTATGCATTCCATTTTATTCTTCATTATAAAGTAAAGTGAAAGCTTCAAAGTAAATATGAAATGCAAGAACTTGAAATTAAATATGCAAGGCTCAAAGTAAGTATGCGAAACTTGAAAATAAATATGCAAGACTTAAAAGTAAATATGCAAGTTCAATTCTTTATTTTGGTGCTCTAGACCCAGCAACAATTGACTTTAAGGCCGAAATAGAAAGGTTTCGAGATTAATTAGGTGATATGCAAGCTCTTGTTTTAAATCTTTAAGTTCTTAAGTGATTATTTGAAATATAAACGTGCAATGCAAGGCTTGAAACTTAAACGTGATAATGCAAATCCTTTTCTTTAATCTTTAGAGTTTAGTGATGACATAGGAAGATAAATATGATATGCAAGAGCTTGAAATATAAATATGAGGTGCTAGAAATATAAATATGTAGGTTCATTTTTATATCTTTACTAGAGCTCTTACAAGACTTTGAAGGAACTTAATCCTTAACCCAACTTATCACATCAAGCTAAAGTAAACAAAATATCATTCCTTGAAGCAAAATCATACATAACATTTTTATTAAAACTCAAGCTCTAGAAGTCTCAATGTGATGAACACATGGTCATCACCTAGAAACTCTCATCATCAAGCTTTCATGTTGAACCATCGATGATGGCCAAAATTTTAGAGAAAGAAAAAGGAAAAGGGGCTGAAACCATGAGCAAAGAAAAGAACCATTTTGAAACTCTAGAGACCATGATCTTGATGATGTATTAACACCAACATCATGAGTCTTCATCATTGAGTTCATACATCCATTTTAAGAACATTATCAAAACTAAGTTTCCAAGACCAAGAAAGAAAGAAACTAAAAACATCTTTTACTCAAGAACCAAGATCAAGCTTTAGAGGTTGCTCAAGTGATAAATACCATCATCAGATCCTCATCATCAACCTCTCATTTCCAAGTCTTTCAAGGCCCTTGGCAGAAAATGAAAAAGAATCAAAGAGGAAGAAAAAAGTTCTAAAAGATTCAAGAGAAACTATAAAGCTCATAACTTGAACAAGAATTTTAATGACTAAAACATTTTAAACAAAATCCATACCAAAGGTATGTCTCTTGGAGGATGAACAAGGCTTGGTCTTGAGAGGAGAATGAAAGAAAAATCCTCCCTAAAGCTTGATGGAGCTTCGGCCAAGAAGAAAGGAAAAGCAAAGGAAGTTATGTTTCTCTAGCTTAATCTTGAGAATGATATGGCTAAGTGTTTTAAGGAAGATTTAATGGTGGATCTTTGTGTTAGAGGAGGAAGATGAAGAAGAAGAGAATAAGAAAGAACTTTTGAGCTCTTGGAGAAGAAAAGAAACTTAAGACAATTCTTTTTGAAACTTTGATGCACAAAATAAGTAAAAATGGACCAAGTGCTCTCAAGACAAGTATTTATAGAAGAACAAAATGTGAAAGAATGAATAGGTAGGGAGAACCATGAAATTCATGGCCATGGAGGAGAGAAAATATCTCTTACAAAGTGTTATTCCAAGGTATGGCTGGGTGTGCTTCAAGGCATGGTCCTAGGCATGGTGTGATATGGGTGGCCATGCCTTTCTAGAAGAACTTGGGGAACAAGTTGTTCCTTAATTGTGGGTTAGGATGTGTGTTTAGGTGTAGCTTTGATTAGGCTTAGGATTAGGAATTTGTGAAAAAGTGTTTAGGTGACTAAGAATGTAATTAGAGACTTGTAAGACTAGATTTAGGAGGTGGTTTTACTAAATTAATGAAGTCAAACTTCATTAACTTGGAATCCAATGCCAACACAATTTCTTGATTTAGGGAGATTGGAGAGAGAAAACACTATTTAAACACTATTTAATATTCCAAAACTAGGAATCTTGAGTTTTTAAAAAAAGGATTTAGGTTTAATCTAAGCAATCTTAGGTTCTAATTAATTTTAATAACTTATTTTGACTCTATATTAATTATGAAAATTAATTAGTCTTCGATTAGAGTCTAATATTGCTTATGTTTGCTTAATTACATCATTAAGCTCAAATGGCACTATGCTAGGGGCAAAATCGTAATTTTGCATAAAATTGCCCAGGACCACCGGGACTTAAACAAATACTTTTAAACACATGAAAACGTCATTTTAAACCTTCAGGGAAAGTTTCGGGCTCGAATGGCACCTTTACCTGCATAAAAATGCTATAGGGTATTTTGGTCATTTTGACCCAAAACTGTAGAAAACACGATTTTCATTTCCGAGATCATTCAAAAATCATCTAATCCCCTTCAAACATTGAGTTGACCCTTCGAGGACTGCCAGGCCGGCTATCCTCGAATTTCGGGTAGAAAATGACCTCAGGGGCATTTTGGTCATTTTTTCTTAGACAGAAAAATCAGGACGTTACAACGGCGATACGTAACTCCCCAAAGAGGACAATATTCACTTTGTACTCTAGTACCAGTGTGACACGTTATGTTATGATTATGATTATTATTATGACTACGCTTATCAGAGGATAAGTAAGAACTAGTGACGACTAGTTAAGGTATGAGCTCATAACCTAGAGAAGCTTTTAGGGTGATCCCTATCATGCAAAGTACGATGTTTGAATGTCACATAATTAAAGAAAGAGAAAAGTTTTACATGAGAGACATATGCCACTTTATGCCACTTATATGATGATGGTTTCTCTATAAATGTTTAATTGATTCCTACTTAACGTATCGTCATGCATTCATGCTTTATTGTGCTGCATCCATGACATTAAGATTCATTCTAAAATAGGCAGACCTTAGTTAACTATGTTTTAAAGTTTAAAAATGAACTTGATGCATGCTCACTTATTTCATACATTAAACCGAAGGTTCCTGAGGACATAGATGATGTCACCTAGGTAGTCGAATACCCTACTAAGATTCTTCGCTAAGATTCTCACTTCCTTTATTTTTCCTTTCCGTCACGTCTTCAGTCTCGATAGCGACGTTCGTGATCTTTGTTGATGTGCCCACATGGGAGATGCACTATGACTCTGCCCACCATTCTTATCATTTTGTAGGTCGTTATGCCGTCCATTTTTTGTCTACATGGATCGCCCCTTCGCACATCCAGTCTCCAGCTTCAGTTTTTCCCCTGCCTCACGGTTTGGTGATGACCTTGTGTTCGAGCACGCATGCCCCTGTGAGGAGTGGACTCACCGTACCCCACCGACTGCATCTGCTATTCGGGATTTCCCGCAGTACGTACCCCGCTCCCCTTTGCCTTTTTCAGAGACAGATCTTTTCGAGGACTATGCCACTCAGGTGCCTTTCGAGGGTTCCTCCCCCACCGTGCTGATGGATTTTGGAGAAGGCGGTGAGGCCACCGTCACACAGCCGATGCACGGAGGACGAGTGAGGATGATTTCCCGCCGAGGAGCCCATGCCAGACCGATGTAGCGTATAGCCACTCCGGCGAAGATAGCTCAGTGGATTGGATACATCCCTCCATTTAGGGGTGATCAGCAGTAGGAGACTACAGTTGTGTTTTAGTGCCCGAGCTTCTAATTGGATTAGGATAACCTACTTTTGTTCTAGGGGTTATCTAGTTTTAGGTGCACTCTTGGAAATGGGGAATTCATGTGTATTTGCTTTACGTTCCATTTATGGATGCCTGTACTAAACTTATGTGATGACTCTATATCTATGTTATGACTTTCTTATACCCAATTATGATGATGTACCTTTTACAATTTTATGTTATGTCTATGATGGTTGATCTTTTCTTTGTATGTTAGCCACACATTTTACTTTATGTGTATCTGCGGCTCTCACTTTGCTCCCATGTTTCAAACAAAAAAAATTTACCCATATTTTCCACTAAGTATTTTAAAGAAAGGTTTAAAGAATGAGACTAAAAGAGGAATAGACTAATGGTTAACCTAAATACGTTCTAGGAGTATTGGGTTAAAAATTAGAATGTTACACATCCCACCTTGACCATAACTTCCCGCCATGAACTTTAGGTGGGAGTTATACAGAAGGACTTGGTGGCCTTCCTGGACTTTTTTCCTGAAGATTTGCTTGCCATGGAATGCCTTTGTCTTCTCCTTGTAGATCTTAGAACTCTCATAAGCTTCCAGACGAAGTTCCTCCAACTCTTGTAAATGCAATTTCCTCTCCTCACCGGCCTTTCAAAAATCTATATTACATTGCTTTACTGCCCAATAGGCCTGGTGTTCAAGTTCAATTAGCAAATTACAGGACTTTCCAAATGCTATTTTAAAGGGACTCATCCCAATAGGAGTTTTATAAGTTGTCCTGTATACTCAAAGAGCATTATCCAATCTCTCACTCCAACTAATCTTTTCTGTTAGGTCTCACCACCTTTTCAAGAATCCTCTTGATCTCTCTATTGGAGATCTCGGCTTGCCCATTGGTTTGAGGGTGATATGGTGTAGACACCTTGTGAAGCACCCTATACCTACGGAGCAAAGCTTCCATACCTTTGTTGTAAAAGTGAGACCCCTGGTCACTTATGAGAGCTCTTGGAGTTCCAAACCTACAGAGAATGTTCTGTTTAACAAAAGAATACACTATAGCAGAATCATTAGTGTGGGTGGCTATAGCTTCCACCCATTTTGAAACATAATCCACTGCAAGGAGGATGTAAATATAACCATGAGAGACAGGAAAGGGTCCCATGAAATCAATACCCCAACTATAAAAAATTTCGTAAAATAGCAAGGGCTGTTGGGGCATCTCTTTTTTCCATGAAATTGTTCCCGCTCTCTGGCATTGCTTACATACCTTGCAAAACACAAAGGCATCTCTAAATAATGTGGGCCAATAGAATACACAGTCCAAAATCTTCCTAGAAGTGCTTTGGGGCCCAAAATGGCCTCTACCCACTTCAAAGTGACAAAAGCATAGGATGGATTATGATTCAGGTTGATGCATGTAACATCCTAATTTTTAACCCAATACTCTAGAACATATTTAGGTTAATCATTAGTCTATTACTCTTTTAGTCTCATTCCTTACAACCTTTCATTAAAATACTTAGCGGAAAATACGAATAAATTTTTCTTTTTGAAACTTGAAAGCAAAACGCGAGCCACGCACTAACCTAACGTTCGTCATAACCATAACGTGCAAGAAAAGTAACCGCACCATTGATAATCATGAAACATAGTATTATACATAACAATCATAATATCATCACATCTTCGTAGCTACATAGACTACTAACATCATTGTACCATCATTTACATCAAAACACGTCCATATATGTGAAGTCATCCTTATCCACCCATGAGGTTGGATAAGTGTCAACCCAAAAGTTAAGCTATCTATGCTCCCGCAGCGACTCTCCACCCCGTCTTCTAGTGTGATCCTTAAGCACGAGCCTTAGCAGAAGTCACGAATCTCATTGTAATCCTCGTCTAGAGACGACACGGAAGAAGAGGAAGGGATGAGAAATCTCATTCAAGATTCTCAGTAGGGATTCCCGACTCTAACACAAGTGTCATCGTCATCGTCCCCAGCCACCTCGGTTTTAATTATGAAAAAGGTGTACATGCATAAGGATTGATTTTAGGCTTTTCAAATCTATTTATCCGAAGTGGGTGTCTTTTAGTATGTGTCTTAATGACATGAATGCAACAGATATTTGATGAATGCATGACAATACCATATGCACTTTAACAAGAAAGTCGTAATACTTGGGCACATCATAAGGAACAAGAATCATAAATGTGGCATAAAGAGGCATATTAATTTTCATGTGATATCTTTCTTATAAGTAAAACTCTTAAGTTCCTTTTTCTTAAAGACCACCCTCTTAACATATCCACCAAAAGTCCAACCGATTCATAGCCGGCGATAATCAGTCACCAAACTACATCTCACCTATCGCCTAGGAATGAGCTCAATCCTAACTAGTCGTCACTAGATTTAACATGGGCTAATAGAGGGGGTATACATAACTTTCTTGGATCACCTATCTTAGGATCATTTCCTTCTTTGAAACGCTCTACTGGTATTTAGTACACAGCGAATTGTCCGCTTTGGCAAGCTTAATGTCAATACCCTCACGGATTTGTTTCCTCCCCACCGTAGCGGGAGAAATGCGTCTCAGTACTATGTCACATCTGTTCTGGGGATTCTCAGCCGAACCAGTGTCACCCAGAACTTATCCTGGGGGTGCTCAGCCGAATCGGTGTCACCCAGGAGTTTTCGCAAGCTTTTTCTCAAGTACTCAAGTTTCATGGGAAATTCGGCAGCGTAACGGCGTACACCGGATTTCCATCAAACTTGCTTTATGCCACCAAACATATAGAGCATGCATAGCCATTCAATACCAACATAAGGCATCATAATCATCGTGTGCATCATAAGCACCATAATATCATAATTTTGCATAACGCATCATGGCGTGAGCATCAACATATCAACACTATATACTCTCATAAACATACAACCTCATGAATTCCTCATATGAATAACATCATCATCATTTACATACCACATGCATCATCATAGAACATTCAAACGTTTACCCTTACGATAGCTTATGCTCTGACCCTTACGGGTCTTAATCATGAGATATGGTTCTCTAACATCCGTCGCTCATATTTTATGCACCTAAGGGCTCATAATTAAACATCATTCATCATCCTCATGTTCACACTTAACTCTGAATAGCATAGGGCAGAATTCCTATCTTGTGATTACGGGGTTCTAGAACTTACGTTTTAGACCCTTTCTTGATTCCGTCTTCGCCTAAGGCGCTATGAATCAACTCTAAATCAATTATGAGGCATTGCTATGCTTAAGGACTAATTATTAATCAAGTTTATCATGTTGTGAGGGTGCTGGACAGAATCCAAAAAAAATAAATGTTCTAAGAGTTCTATTTTGCATTATTACGGTTTTCTAGTTACTAGTTTCCCTATAGGTGCTAGAATTCAATTCTAATTCAAATGATACCAAGTTTTTCATGTCTAAACAATCTAAATTTGATTATGCTCCCATTAAAACAGTTTGGATATGTTCCATAAACAAATGGGTCAAAACTATGTTAAATTCTAGCTTTACGGTATTTCTAGTTAGCTAGTTTCTTACCTATTATGCATAGAATCACTTCTACATCGCCATATGCTATTTTCACACATTCTAGCACATCAAAACATCATCATACAACATTACACTCATCATATCAGAACCGAAAACATTTAGCTTCAGTAAAGGATTTAAATTGACATTTATAGGTACATAAGTTAACTAGTCTCTCTTGGAATCAATTTAGAATTTCTAAAACTCTTTGTGAATCATTTTAATTCATCAAGAGGCTAAGAGAAGCCTTAGGTCAATGACCAAAATATATTTCATCTCCTAAAAGGGAATGAAGTCACATCTCATGACAACATAACCTTGAAAAGGTTTGTAAAGCTTTAAGGAAAACTTAGAACATAGACTATTGGTCCTTGTAGCTAGATGAAAACTCATTGCAAGTCCATCATCACTACTTGGCCGAAAATATGCATTCAAAGAATGGTTTCACATTAAACTTTAACTTGGAATGAAATGGGCAAGTCTTTGAGCTCTAGGTTGTTAAGTTGTGACATAAACTAAACGTGCTCATGCTTTTCATTTTAATCTTGCTTACAAAATAAAGTGATGACTTAAATTAAATATGCAAGGTATAAACTTAAACGTGCAAGCTTGAAAGTAAATATGCGAGGCATAAACTTAAACGTGCAAGCTTGAAAGTAAATATGCAAGATTCAATTCTTCATTTTAGTGCTCTTGGCCCAACAACAATCGACTTTAAGGCCGAAATAGATAGGCATTCGAGAAATTAATTAGGTGATGATGCAAGTTCAATTCTTTATTTTAGTGCTCTAGGCCCAACAACAATCGACTTTAAGGTCGAAATAGAAAGGCTTTGAGAATTAAATTAAGTGATGATGCAAGTTCCATTTTAATCTTTATGTTCTTAGGTGATAGCTTGAAAGTAAAGGTGCATAACAAGAATGTAAACATGAGTGCAAGCATAAGATAAATTATGCAAGTTCATTTTATCTTTCTAGAGCTCTTAACAAGATATGATATAGTCTAGAGTTCTTAGAACTCAACAAAATATTTTTAGGAATCAAACTATGAAACTTAGAAAAATTAAGGAAATGGCCGAAATCTTCAAGACGAAAAAGGAACATTTTAAAACTCTAGAGTTCATGATCTTGATGATATATTAACACCAACATCATGAGTCCTCATCATTGAGTTCATAGAGCCATTTTAAAACATCATCAAAGCTAAAGTTCTCAAGAGTTCAAGAAAGGAAAAACTAGAAACATTTTTGCTCAAGAACAAAGATCAAGCTCTAGAGTTTGTTTCAAGTGATGAACATCATCATGAAACTCTCATCATCAAGCTCTCATTTCTTTGAACTCCAAGGCCCATGGCCGAAAATGAGTAAGAACAAGGAAAGGAAAAGAAGTTCTAAAAAGAATCAAGAGAAACTATGAACATAAAGCTTAGAACAAGAACTTTAAAGAAAGGAATACTTGAAATAAAATCCCTACTTGATGTGATGAACTTGAAGATGGAAGAAGAAGATGGCGATGATGAAGAACTTTGAAGAACTTGAAGAACACTAGAACTTTTGAGAGAAAAGAAAAGCTTTGAGTGTTCCTAAACTTAGCAAATGATCTAAAAGTGGTGCAAGCTCCTCAAGGCATTCTATTTATAGAGAAACGAAACAAATGAAGTGTGTGTATGGGCTGATGTGTTTCGGCCATGAGGGTGCAGAATGGAGGCATCCATGAGTTCCATGAGGTGAGATAATGTGGTCTTGAAGCATGGTGAGGTATGGTTCAAAGTATGGCTTCAAGCATGGTTCTTTGAGTGAGAAACAATTCAACATGTGGCCAATGGGGTGAGAATTTCGGCCATGTGCATCAGATTTGGGGGAGGATTAGTTTGCATTTTAATTGTGGTTTAGTGTTGTGTTTAGGTGTATCTTTGATTATGCTTAAGATTAGGAATTTGTAAGAAAGTGTTTAGATAAGGAAAATGGATAATTAGGATGGTCTAGATATAATTAAGGAGTGGTCTTGCACCATTAGTGAGTTAGATCCTCAATTTAGAGTCTAAACAACTCTAGACACATTCCCTTGATTTAAGGAATTGGAGAGAGAAAATACTATTCAAGATTCCAAGATTAGGAATCTTGAGTTCTAAAAAGGGATTTAAGTTTAATCTAAGCAATTTTAGGTTCTAATTAACTTTAATAAATTATTTTGATTCTAGATTAATTAGGAAAATTATTTAATCTTCGTTTAGAGCCTAATATTGCTTAGGTTTGCTTAATTACGTCATTAAGCTCAAAAATACTATTTTAGGGGCAAAATCGTAATTTTGCACCAAAACTGCCCGGGACCACCGGGACTTGAACAGAGACCTCTAGACACATGAAAACATGTTTTTTTTTTAAACCTCTGGGGAAAGTTTCGGGCTCATTCAAGTCCCGGTGGTCCCGGGCAGTTTTAGTGTAAAATTACGATTTTGCCCCTAGAATAGTGTTTTTGAGCTTAATGACGTAATTAAGCAAACCTAAGCAATATTAGGCTCTAAACGAAGATTAATTTATTTTCCTAATTAATCTAGAGTCAAAATAATTTATTAAAGTCAATTAGAACCTAAAATTGCTTAGATTAAACTTAAATCCCTTTTTAGAACTCAAGACTCCTAGTCTTGGAATCTTGAATAGTGTTTTCTCTCTCCAATTCCTTAAATCAAGGAAATGTGTCTAGAGTTGTTTAAACTCTAAATTGAGGATTTAACTCACTAATGGTGCAAGACCACTCCTTAATTATGTCTAGACCACCTTAATTATCCATTTCCCTTGCCTAAACACTTTCCTACAAATTCCTAATCTTAAGCATAATCAAAGATACACTTAAACACAACTCTAAACCACAATTAAAATGCAAGAAACTCTCCTCCCTTGGCTGATGAAGTTTCGGCCAGCACACTCCACATTGGCCACATGTTTAATTGTTTTCTCACTCAAAGAACCATGCTTGAGCCATACCTTGAGCCATACCTCACCATACCTTAAGCCATACCTCACCATAGCGCCTTAGGCGAAGACGGAACCAAGAAAGGGTCTAAAACGTAAGTTCTAGAACCCCGTAAATACAAGTTAGAGGTTTCACCCTATGCTATTCAGATTTAAAAGTAAATGTGAGGATTATGAATGATGTTTAATTATGAGCCCTTAGGTGCATAAAACATGAGCGACGGATGTTAGAGAACCATATCTCATGATTAAGACCCGTAAGGGTCAAAGCATAAGCTACCGTAAGGATAAACGGTTGAAAGATCTAAGATGATGCATGTGTTATGTAAATGATAATGATATTATTCATATGATGGATTCATGAGGATATATGTTTATGTGGCATAAAGCAAATTTGGAAGGAATTCGGTGTAATGCCATCGTCTTGGAATTCTGACAAATTTGGAGACTTAAAGAGATTTTGAAAATTAAGGTACTAAGATGGGTTCTAGGATGACACCGGTTCGGCCGAGCACCTCCATAGAACTCATGTGACATCAGTACCATTTTATACTCTTAGGTGACACCGGTTTGGCCGAGCATCCCTAAGAGAATTGCCCCCTAACCCGTACTCAGATAGTCGGAATTTATGATTTATGATACGCTTATCGTTAAGTGGTAAGTAAGAACTAGTGACGACTAGTTAAGGTATGAGCTCATAACCTAGATGTATGACACGTTCTGGGTGACACCGGTTCGGCCGAGCACCCCCAGTTCGATTGTCTTTTAGGGTGGCCCATGAGTAAGAGATGTTTCATGATTATGATTATGTCACTAAGTTTGTCCCATATGAACGTTTCTATTGCCACTTTATGTCACTAAGTATGATGATGCTTGATGTTATGTTTATGTATGTGCATTAGATAGTGCCATGCATACATCCTCTATTATGTTGCATTCATGACATTAAGATCATTATAAAATGAATGGACCTTGGCTAAACTATGTGTAGAACTTGAAAATGGACACAATGCATGCTCACTCATTTGAATAATTAAACCCAAGGTTCCTGAGGACGTAGATGATGACACCTAGGTAGTAAGAGGCCCTACTGAGATTCTTTAGCAAGATTCTCACACCCTCTATCTCTTTCTTTCTGTCACGTCTTCAGATGGCGACGTTCGTAGTGTTCGTGGACACGCCGACGTGGGAGGTGCACCATGACCCGGACCACGGATCATTCCATTTTGTGGGTCGATGCACAGTTAGAGTATTCATGTTCATGGGTCGACCCTTCACTCCCCCTGTACATTCCCATTGTTTCTCCCCCGTCTCACCTTTTGGCGATGACCTAGTGTTCGAGCGCGCACGTCCCCGAGAGGAGAGGCTACGCCGTACTGCACCTTCCGCATCCGCCGTTCGAGACTACCCCCAGTATGTGCCCCGTTGCCCATCGTCTTTCTCGGAAACGGATCCTTCCGAGGATTCAGCCACCCAGGACCCTCCGAGGGATCTTCCCCCACCATACCTATGGACTTTGGAGAGAATAGCGAGCCCACCGTGACTCAGCCGAGGCGTGCACGACGACCGGAGATGCGGCCATACCTCGGGAGTCACACTCGATCCCCGTTCCGCCTCTTCACACCCGAGGAGCTCGCCCAGTTTCCCGGATATTTGCCTCGTTCGCGAGGTGGACACCAGTAGGAGGTGACGATCGTCCGATGGAGTACCCGGTTAGAGCACACACCACTTAGATGGGGATAAACCTTCTTTTGTTTAGAGGTTATCCCATTAGATGCACTCGGGTAGGGGAGTAGATTATGTTTATGTTTTATGTTGTATTTTTCTTTTATGTATTTCTCTTGTACTAAATTAAGTCCCACACTTATAAGTGGGCAAGTTATATATATATGAGATGATATTCAGTGATGTTCATGTTGTGCCTTATGTCATGATGTTGTGAGACAATTGTTTTACCTTGCATGGTTTACCGCTTATCGCATCACGCGGCTCTCACTTTATATTTCAAAAAAAAATTTACCTGTATTTTCCGCTAAGTATTTCAAAGCAAAAATGAGAACTATGAAGTAACCGACTAATGATTAACCTAAGTATGTTCTAGAGTATTAGGTTAAAAATTAGGATGTTACAGGTTGGCCGGCCCGGCAGTCCTTGAAGGTCCAACTCAATATTTGAAGGGGATTGAATGGCCCTTGAGTGGTTTCGGAGGCGAAAGTCTAATTTTCTGCAGTTTCAGGTCAAAATGACCAAAATACCCCTATAGCGTTTTTATGCGGGTAAAGGTGCCGTTTGAGCCTGAAACTTTCCCCGAGAATTTAAAACAATGTTTTTACATGTTTAGAAGCGTCTGTTTAAGTCCCAGTAGTCCTGGGCAGTTTTAGTGTAAAATTATGATTTTGCCCCTAGAATAGTGTTTTTGAGCTTAATAACGTAATTAAACAAACCTAAGCAATATTAGGCTCTAATCGAAGATTAATTAATCTCCATAATTAATCTAGAGTCAAAATAAACTATTAAAATTAATTAGAACCTAAAATTGCTTAGATTAGATTTAAATCCCTTTTTAAAACTCGAGATTCCAATCTTGGAATCTTGAATAGTGTTTTCTCTCTCCAATTCCTTAAATCAAGGAATTGTGTCTAAAATTGTTTATGCACTAAAATGAGTTTATAACTCACTAATGATGCAAGACCACTCCTTAAACATGTCTTGACAACCTTGATTACCCATTTCCTCACCTAAACACTTTCTTACAAATTCCTAATCTTAATCCTAATCAAAGATACACCTAAACACAACTCTAAACCACAATTAAAATACAAGAAAACCCTCCCCCATGGCTGATGCACCTTCGGCCACTCCTTCTCTATTTACATCACATGTTGATTTGTTTCTCACTCAAAGAACCATGCTTGAGTCATACCTTGAACCATACCTCACCATACTTTGAACCATACCTCACCATGCCTCAAGATCACAACATCTCACCTCATGGACCTCATGGGGCTGCCCTTGCTTGGCTGAAACCTTCCCCTCCCTCTTGCACCTTTCATTTGTTTCATTTCTCTATAAATAGCACACTTGAGTGAACTTGAAACACCTTTAGTTCATTTGCTAAGTGTAAGTTTTCAAAGAGCACTTCAAAGTTTCCTTTTCTCTCAAGTTCAAGTGTTCAAGTTCTTCATCCTCTTCTCTCATCCCAACCTTCAATCACTTGGTAGGGATTTTCTTTCAAGTATTTCCTTCATTTGAGTTCTTATTCTAGTTATGTGTTTATGGTTTCTCTTGAGTCTTTTTAGAACTTCTTTTCCTCTCCTTTTTCTTCTTCATTTTCGGCCATGGGCTTTTGAGGACAAGGGAATGAGAGCTTGATAATGAGGTTTCATGATGATGTTCATTACTTGAACAATCTCTAAAGCTTGATCTTTGTTCTTGAGTTAAAAATGTTTATAATTCCTTCTTTCTTGAACCTTGAAATCTTTAACTTTGATGATGTTTTTAAATGGTTACATGAACTCAATGATGAGGACTCATGATGTTGGTGTTAATGCATAATCAAGATCATGGTCTCTAGAGTTTTAAATGTTTCCTTTTCTTTCTTAAAAGTTTCGGTTCCTTTCCTTTTCTCTTCTTCATGATTTTGGCCAACACTTGTTGGATGGTCCAACATGATAGCTTGATAATGAGAGTTCTAAATGATAACTTTATGTTCACTACAAAGAAATCTCTAAAGCTTGAGTTTTCATAAAAATGACATATAGATCACTTATGGCTTTGTTTCTTTAAGGAATATTATTTTGAGTCCTAAGAACTCTTGTCTTCACTTTATCTTGTCATGATGAGTTTGGGTTGAGGTTTAAGTTCCTTTAAAGTCTTGAATGAACTCTAATAAGATATAAATGAACTTGCATATTTATTTTGAGCATTACATTCATATTTATTTTCCAAGCCATCACTTAAAGTTAAAGGATAAGAAATGGAGTGCATCTTATATTTACATTCTTGTCTAGCATATTTACCTTTCATCACTAAAGAACATAAAGATTTAAAATGAGAGCTTGCTTTATCACCTAACTAATTCTCAAATCCTTTCTATTTTGGCCTTAAAGTCAATTGTTACTGGGCCTAGAGCACTAAAATAAAGAAATGAACTTGCATGGCATATTTACTTTAAGTCTTGCATATTTAAATTCCAAGCCTTGCATATTTACTTTAAAGTTCTCACTTTACTTTATAAAGCACATAGCATATTTACATTTTATCATCACTTAAAAATCGTAGAGCTCAAGACTTGCCCATTTTATCTCAAGTTAAAGTTTAATGTAGGAGCATTCTTTTAATGCATAATTTTGGTCATATAGTGAAGATGAACTTGGAATGAGTTTCATCTAGCTACAAGGGCCAACAATCTAAGTTTTAAGATTTTCTTTAAGCCTCATGAATTTTATGAAGTTAAGACCAACAAAATTTATGAATTTAATCCTCTTTTAAGGAGGAATCAAGTTGGTTACTGACCTAAGGGAGTTTTTAGCCTCTTTGACAAAATAAAATGGTTTGCAAAAGAGTTTTAGAAGTCCTAAAATGATTCCAAGGGAAACTAGCAACTTATATGCTTTAGAAATGTCAAATTATGCATCTTTTTGGTACTTGATGTTTTGGTTCTGCCATGATGAGTTTGCTGCTGTGTGATGATGTTTTGATGTGTTAGAATGTGTGAAAATTATGTATGATGAGGTAGGGACGTTTCCATGCATGATAGGAGAGAAATTAGCTTTCTAAAAAAACCGTAAAGTCAAGATTTAGCATAGTTTTAACCCATTTATTTTTGGATACTGCCCAAACTGTTTCAATGGGAATATAATCAGATTAGGATTGTTTAATCATGAAAAATTTGGTTACAATTGAAGAAGGATTGAATTTTAGCACCTATAGAGAAACTAGTAATTAGAAAACCGTAAAATTGCAATTCTAGAACTCTTAGAACATTTAGTTTTCTGTTTCTGTACAGCACCCTTATAGCACCTTAGGAGAAAATGGATCCGAGAAAGGGTCTAAAACGTAAGTTCTAGAACCCCGTAATCATAGATATGTAACTCCGCCTTGGGGTATGGTGTTGCCCAGAATTATTAAGGAACATAAACGAAGGTAAGATTTGTTAGAAGTAAATCCTTAGGTGCATAAGAGGTTGATAAAAAATGATAGAATAATTACATCTCAAGTTTAAGACCCGTAAGAGTCAAAGCATAAGATACCGTAGGATCAAGAGCATGATGAATTTTCAATGTTGCTTATGAACGAATGAGAGTGGTTATGAGAACGCATGGAATTATGATGGAGGATGCATGTTTGATTGACTTATGTGGCATAAAGTAAATTTGGAAAAAATTCGGCATGCTGCTATTATGCAGCCGAATTTCTGACAAATTTGGGGACTTAGAAAGTTTTTGAAAACCTATGAGATTTTTATTTATGAGGTACTAAGATGAGTTCTCGAAAGACACCGGATCGGCCGAGCACCTCCAAAGAACTCATTTGACATCGGTACTAAGAAGTATTCTTGAGTGACACCGGTTTGGCCGAGCACCCCCAAGAAATGCCCCCTAGCCCGTACTGGATAAGTCGGGATTATGTTTATGATTATGATACACTTATCGGGATTGATAAGTAAGAACTAGTGACGACTAGTTAAGGTATAAGCTCATAACCTAGAGATGTGACACGTTCTGGGTGACACCGGTTCGGCCGAGCACCTCCAGAATGATTGTCTTTTAAGGTGTCCCATGAGGAAGTAAAGTATGATGATTATGTCACAAAGTTTTCCCATATGAGATTCAATTGCCACTTTATGCCACTACTATGATGTTCTTAATGTTATGATTATTATTCTTGAATTAAGTAAAGCCATGCATACATTCTTTAATATGTTGCATTCATGACATTAAGAATCATACTAAGATGAATGAACCTTGGCTAACTATGTTTCAAAGCTTAAAAATGGACTTAATGCATGCTCACTTACTTTGTATATTAAACCCAAGGTTCCTGAGGATGTAGACGATGACACCTAGGTAGTAGGAGGCCCTACTGAGATTCTTTAGCAAGATTCTCACTCCCTCTATCTCTTCTTTCCGTCACGTCTTCAGATGGTGACGTTCGTAGTTTTTGTGGACACCCTAACGTAGGAAGTGCACTATGATTCAGAGCACGGATCGTACCATTTTGAGGGATAGTGCACGGTGCGAGTCTTCATGTTCATTGGACGTCCCTTCGCTCACCCCGTACATACCCATCGTTTCTCCCTGACCGCACCCTACGGCGACGACGAACGGGCTTTTGAGTGGGCACATACGCACAACGAGAAAGTGCTCCGCATGCACACTGCCACCTCAACCATGCGTGACTATCCCGACTACGTGCCCCGGACTTACTTTTCGGAGACCGACCCATCGGAGGACCCACCTACCCATCCATACAGCGAGAGCTCCGCCCCCACTCCACCACTAATGAGAGAGGGCAGTGAGGATACGGTGACTCAACCATGGCTAGCACGACGACCGGAGATGCGGCCACGTCGTGGAGGACACTCTCGATCCCAGTTACGCCTCTACATGCCGGAGGAGCTCGCCCAGTTTCCTGGATATGTGCCTCGCTCTCGAGATGGACGTCAGTAGGAGGTGACGTATGACCGATGGAGTACCCGGGTAGAGGACACACCACTTAGATGAGGATAAACCTTCTTTTGTTTAGAGGTTATCCCTTTAGTTGCACTTGGGTAGGGGAGTTTACTTTTATCCTTTCCGTCGCACTTTCCTTGTATTTTCTCTTGATGTATTCGTTACTTATTGTACTAAACTAAGTCTCACTCTTCATGCGTGGGCATATCATATTATATAAATATACAGTTCAGTTTTATTGTGATGTGCCTTTACTTGCTTTATGTTATGATGTTATGAGATGCTTGCTTTATTTCCTTTCATGCTTGATTGCTCATTGTGACACGCGGCTCTCACTTTGCGTTTATAATTCAAAAAAAACAATTTACCAGTATTTCTGCTAAGTATTTTAAAATAAAAAGGAAAGTATGACGTAACCAGCTAATGATTAACCCAAATATGTTCTAGAGTATTGGGTTAAAAATTAGGATGTTACATAAATCACTAGCATCATTGTACCATCATTTACATCAAAACATGCACATATATATGGAGTGTCTTATCTCAGAACATCGATTTTTCTCGTCTCGAGGAAATGACCAAAAATGCCCCTGAGGTCATTTTCCGACCCGAACTGGAGGGTAACCAACTCTGGTCATCCTCAAGGGTCAACTCAATGTTTGAAGGGATTGAAGGGCGTTTGAATGCTTTCGAAGCGAAAATTTCGTTCACAGCTTTAGTCAAAATGACCAAAATACCCCTATAGCGTTTTTACGCGGGTAAAGGTGCCGTTTGAGCCCGGAACTTTCCCCAGAGGTTTGAAAATATGTTTTCATGTGTCTAGAGGTCTCTGTTCAAGCCCCGGTGGTCCCGGGCAGTTTTAGTGTAAAATTACGATTTTGCCCCTGGAATAGTGTTTTTGAGCTTAATGACGTAATTAAGCAAACCCAAGCAATATTAGGCTCTAAACGAAGATTAATTTATTTCCCTAATTAATCTAGAGTCAAAATAATTTATTAAAGTTAATTAGAACCTAAATTGCTTAGATTAAACTTAAATCCCTTTTTAGAACTCAAGACTCCTAGTCTTGGAATCTTGAATAGTGTTTTCTCTCTCCAATTCCTTAAGTAAAGGAAATGTGTCTAGAGTTGTTTAAACTCTAAATTGAGGATTTAACTCACTAATGGTGCAAGACCACTCCTTAATTATGCCTAGACCACCTTAATTACCCATTTTCCTTACCTAAACACTTTCTTACAAATTCCAATCTTAAGCATAATCAAAGATACACCTAAACACAACTCTAAACCACAATTAAAATGCAAACTAATCCTCCCCATGGGCTGATGCATTTCGGCCACATCCTCCCCCTTTGACCACAAATTAAATTGTTTCTCACTCAAAGAACCATGCTTGAGGCCATACCTTGAACCATACCTCACCATACTTTGAACCATACCTCACCATACTTTGAGCCATACCTCACCATGCCTCAAGAACACATTATCTCACCTCATGGAACTCATGGAAGCCTCCAATCTGCACCTCATATGGCTGAAGCCTTCATCAGCCTTCACACCCTCCATTTGTTTTATTTCTCTATAAATAGAATGCCTTGAGGAGCTTGCACCACTTTTAGATCATTTGCTAAGCTTAGGAGCACTCAAAGCTTTTCTTTTTCTCTCAAAGTTCTAGTGTTCTTCAAGTTCTTCAAGCTCTTCAAAGTTTTTCATCATCTTCATCTTCTTCTTCCATCTTCAAGTTCATCAAACCAAGTAGGGATTTTCTTTCATGTATTCTTTCTTTAAAGTTCTTGTTCTAAGCTTAATGTTCATAGTTTCTCTTGATTCTTTTTAGAACTTCTTTTCCTTTCCTTTACCTTTTCATTTTCGGCCATAGGCCTTGGAGAACAAAGGAATGAGAGCTTGATGATGAAAGTTTCATGATGATGTTCATCACTTGAAACAAACTCTAGAGCTTGATCTTTGTTCTTGAGCAAAAGTGTTTCTAGTTTTTCCTTTTTTGAACTCTTGAGAACTTTAGCTTTGATGATGTTTTAAAATGGCTCTATGAACTCAATGATGAGGACTCATGATGTTGGTGTTAATATATCATCAAGGTCATAAACTCTAGAGTTTTAAAAATGCATCTTTCTTTCCTTGAAGATTTCGGCCATTTCCTTAAAATTTTCTAAGTTTCATAGTTGATTCCCAAAAATATTATGTTGAGTTCTAAGAACTCCAAGCTTGACTTTACCTTGTTTAAATGAGTTTGGGTTAAGGTTTAAGTTCCTTTAAAGTCTTGTTAAGAGCTCTAGAAAAATAAAATGAACTTGCATAATTTATTTTATGCTTGCATTCATATTTACATTCTTGCTATGCATCTTTATTTTCAAGCTATCACCTAAGAACATAAAGATTAAAATGGAACTTGGATCATCACTTAATTTAATTCTCAAAGCCTTTCTATTTCGGCCTTAAAGTCGATTGTTGTTGGGCCTAGAGCACTAAAATAAAGAATTGAACTTGCATTATCACCTAATTAATCTCTCGAATGCCTATCTATTTTGGCCTTAAAGTCGATTGTTGTTGGGCCAAGAGCACTAAAATAAAGAATTGAACCTTGCATATTTATTTTCAAGCTTGCACGTTTAAGTTTATGCCTCGCATATTTACTTTCAAGCTTGCACGTTTAAGTTATGCCTTGCATATTTAATTTTAAGTCATCACTTTACTTTGTAAGCAAGATTAAAAATGAAAAGCATGAGCACGTTTAGTTTATGTCGTAACTTAAGAAACTAGAGCTCAAAGACTTGCCCATTTCATTCCAAGTTGAAGTTAATGTAAAACCATTCTTTGAATGTAAGTTTTTCGGCCAAGTAGTGGTGATGGACTCGCAATGAGTTTTCGTCTAGCTACTAGGACCAATAGTCTACGTTTTAAGTTTTCCTTAAAGCTTTACAAATCTTTTTAAGGTTATGTCAATACAAGTTGGAATTCCATTCTCTTTTAGGAGATGAAATATATTTTGGTCATTGACCTAAGGCTTCTCTTATCCTCTTGATGAATTAAAATGATTTGCAAAGAGTTTTAGAAATTCTAAATTGATTCTAAGAGAAACTAGTTAACTTATGTTCCTAGAAATGCCAATTTAACTCTCTTATTAAAATTAAATGTTTTCGGTTCTGATATGATGAGTGTGATGCTATATGATGATGTTTTGATGTGTTGGAATGTGTGAAAATATCATATGATGATGTAGAAGCGATCCTATGTATGATAGGTAAGAAACTAGCTAACTAGAAATACCGTAAAGCTAGAATTTAACATAGTTTTGACCCATTTGTTTATGGAACTAATCCAAACTGTTTTAATGGGAACCTAATCAGATTTAGATTGTTTAGACATGAAAAACTTGGTATCATTTGAGTTAGAATTGAATTCTAGCACCTATAGGGAAACTAGTAACTAGAAAACCATAAAAATGCAATGTAGAACTCTTAGAACATTTAATTTTCTGGAATCTGTCCAGCACCCTTACAACATGATAAACAAGATTAATAATTAGTCCTTAAGCATAGGAATGCCTCATAATTGATTTAGATTTAATCCATAGCGCCTTAGGCGAAGACGGAACCGAGAAAGGGTCTAAAACGTAAGTTCTAGAACCTCGTAAACACAAGTTAGAGATTTTGCCCTATGCTATACAGATTTAAGTGTGAACATGAGGATGATGAATGATGTTTAATTATGAGCCCTTAGGTGCATAAAATATGAGCGACGGATGTTAGAGAACCATATCTCATGATTAAGACCCGTAAGGGTCAAAGCATAAGCTACCGTAAGGATAAACGGTTGAAAGTTCTATGATGATGCATGTGTTATGTAAATGATTATGATGTTATTCATATGATGATTTCATGAGGATATATGTATATGTGGCATAAAGCAAATTTGGAAGGAATTCGGTGTAATGCCGTCGTGCCGCCGAATTCCCGACAAATTTGGGGACTTAAAGAGATTTTGAAAATTAAGGTACTAAAATGGGTTCTAGGATGACACCAGTTCGGCCGAGTACCTCCATAGAACTCATGTGACATCGGTACCATTTTATGCTCTTAGGTGACACCGGTTCGGCCGAACACCCTTAAGAGAATTGCCCCCTAACCCGTACTCAGATAGTCAGGATTTATGATTTATGATACGCTTATCGTTAAGTGGTAAGTAAGAACTAGTGACGACTAGTTAAGGTATGAGCTCATAACCTAGATGTATGACACGTTCTGGGTGACACCGGTTCGGCCGAGCACCCCCAGTTCGATTGTCTTTTAGGGTGGCCCATGAGGAAGAGAAGTTCATGATTATGATTATGTCACTAAGTTTTGTCCCATATGAATGATACTATTGCCACTTTATGCCACCAAGTATGATGATGCTTGATGTTATGGTTTATGTATGAGCATTAGGTAGTGCCATGCATACATTTTTTATTATGTTGCATTCATGACATTAAGATCATCCTAAAATGAATGGACCTTGGCTAAAGTATATTTTGAAGTTTAAAATGAACTAAATGCATGTTCAGTCATTTCGTATAATTAAACCCAAGGTTCCTAAGGACGTAGATGATGACACCTAGGTAGTAGGAGGCCCTACTGAGATTCTTTAGCAAGATTCTCACTCCCTCTATCTCTTTCTTTCTGTCACGTCTTCAGATGGTGACGTTCGTAGTGTTCGTGGACACCCCGACATGGGAGGTGCACTATGACCCGACTCACGGGTCATACCATTTTGAGGGGCAGTGCACGGTGCGGATTTTCATGTTCGTAGGACGCCCCTTCGCTCATCCCATGCACACTCATCACTTCTCCCCGACTGCACCCTATGGCGACGACGAGCGGGTTTTTGAGCGCGCGCGTACGTATGACGAGAGAGTGCTCCGTAGGCACACCGCCGCCTTAGCCATGCGAGATTATCCCGATTACGTGCCCCGGACCTACTTCTCGGAGACCGACCCGTCCGAGGACCCGCTTACCCATCCGTATAGCGAGAGCTCTGCCCCCTTTCCACCACAGATGAGGGAGGGCAGTGAGGATACCGTGACTCAGCCACACTTGCACGGCGACCGGAGATGCAACCATACCGCGGGGGTCACCCTCGATCCCCGTTCCGCCTCTTCACGTCCGAGGAGCTTACCCAGTTTCCCGGATATTTGCCTCGTTCACGAGATGGACGCCAATAGGAGGTGACGATCGTCCGATGGAGTACCCGGTTAGAGCACACACCACTTAGATAGGGATAAACCTTCTTTTGTTTAGAGGTTATCCCATTAGATGCACTCGGGTAGGAGAGTAGATTATGTTTATGTTTATGTTGTATTTTCTTTCATGTATTTCCATGTACCAAATCAAGTCCCACGCTTATAAGTGGCAAATTATAATTATATATGAGATGTTATTCAGTGTTTCTCATGATGTGCCCTTTTATGCTTTATGCTGTGACGTTATGAGATGTATGTTTTGTCCGTTGCAAGTTATATCGCATCACGCGGCTCTCACTTTGTATTTCAAAAAAAAAATTTACCCGTATTTTCCGCTAAGTATTTCAAGGTAAAAATGAGAACTATGAAGTAACAGACTAATGATTAACCTAAATATGTTCTAGAGTATTGGGTTAAAAATTAGGATGTTACATTATCCACCTATGAGGATGGATAAGTATCAACCCAAAAGCTAAACTATCTATGCTTTCGCAGCGACCCTTTGCTCCATTTGCTAGTGTGACCCTTAAGCACGAGCCTTAGAAAAAGTCACGAACCTCGTTGTAATCCTCTTCTAGAGACGACACAGAAGAAGAGAAAGGGATGAGAAACTCATTCAAGATTCTCAGTAGGGATTCCCGACTCTAACAAAAGTGTCATCATCGTCGTCCCCAGCCACCTCGATTTTAATTATGAAAAAGGTGTACATGCATAAGGATTGGTTTTAGACTTTTCAAATCTATTTATCCGAAGTGGGTGTCTTTTAGTATGTGTCTTAATGACATGAATGCAACAGATATTTGATGAATGCATGATAATACCATATGTACATTAACATGAAAATCATAGCTCTTGGGCCCAACATAAAGAAACATAAATCATATACGTGGCATAAAAAGGTGCAGTACTTTTCATGTGACATCTTTCTCATAAGTCAAACTCTTTAGTTCTTTTCTTAAAGACCACCCTGTAACACCCCGATTTTTCTGTCCGAGGGAAATGACCAAAATGCCCCTGAGGTCATTTCCTGACCCGAACTCGAGGGTAACCAACTCGGTCATCCTCGAAGGGTCAACTCAATGTTTGAAGCGGATTGAATGCCCCTTGAATGCTTTCAGTTTAAAATTTCGCTCGCAGCTTGGTCAAAATGACCAAAATACCCCTATAGCGTTTTTACGCGGGTAAAGGTGCCGTTTGAGCCCGGAACTTTCCCCAGAGGATCAAAAACATGTTTTCATGTGTCTAGAGGTCTCTGTTCAAGTCCCGGTGATCCCGGGCAGTTTTAGTGCAAAATTACGATTTTGCCCCTGGAATAGTGTTTTTAAGCTTAATGACGTAATTAAGCAAACCTAAGCAATATTAGGCTCTAAACGAAGATTAATTTATTTCCCTAATTAATCTAGAGTCAAAATAATTTATTAAAGTTAATTAGAACCTAAAATTGCTTAGATTAAACTTAAATCCCTTTTTAGAACTCAAGATTCCTAGTCTTGGAATCATGAATAGTGTTTTCTCTCTCCAATTCCTTAAATCAAGGAAATGTGTCTAGAGTTGTTTAGACTCTAAATTGAGGATTTAACTCTCTAATGGTGCAAGACCACTCCTTAATTATGTCTAGACCACCTTAATTACCCAATTACCTTATCTAAAACACTTTCTTACAAATTCATAATCTTAAGCATAATCAAAGATACACCTAAACATAACTCTAAACCACAATTAAAATGCAAACTAATCCTCCCCATGGGCTGATGCATTTCGGCCAGCACCTTTCCCCTTTGACCACATATTAAATTGTTTCTCACTCAAAGAACCATGCTTGAGGCCATATCTTGAACCATACCTCACCATACCTCAAGAACACATTATCTCACCTCATGGAACACATGGAACCCTCCAATCTGCACCTCATATGGCCGAAGCCTTCATCAACCTTCACACCCTCCATTTGTTTCATTTCTCTATAAATAGAATGCCTTGAGAAGCTTGCACCACTTTTAGATCATTTGCTAAGTTTAGGAGCACTCAAAGCTTTTCTTTTTCTCTCAAAGTTTTTGTGTTCTTCAAGTTCTTGGAGTTCTTCAAGTTCTTCATCTTCTTCATCTTCTTCTTCCATCTTCAAGTTCATCACATCAAGTAGGGATTTTCTTTCATGTATTCTTTCTTTAGAGTTCTTGCTTCAAGCTTTATGTTCATAGTTTCTCTTGATTCTTTTTAGAACTTCTTTTCCTTTCCTTGTTCTTACTCATTTTCGGCCATGGGCCTTGGAGAACAAAGGAATGAGAGCTTGATGATGAGAGTTTCATGATGATGTTCATCACTTGAAACAAACTCTAGAGCTTGATCTTTGTTCTTGAGCAAAAGTGTTTCTAGTTTTTCCTTTCTTGAACTTTTGAGAACTTTAATTTTGATGATGTTTTAAAATGGCTCTATGAACTCAATGATGAGGACTCATGATGTTGGTGTTAATATATCATCAAGGTCATGAACTCTAGAGTTTTAAAATGCACTTTTCTCTTCTTGGAGATTTCGGCCATTTCCTTGAGATTTTCTAAGTTTCATAGTTTGATTCCCAAAGATATTATGTTGAGTTCTAAGAACTCCAAGCTTGACTTTACCTTGTTTGAATGAGTTTGGGTTAAGGTTTAAATTCCTCTAAAGTCTTGTTAAGAGCTCTAGAAAGATAAAATGAACTTGCATAATTTATTTTATGCTTGCATTCATATTTACATTCTTGCTATGCATCTTTACTTCCAAGCTATCACCTAAGAACATAAAGATTAAAATGGAACTTACATCTTCACTTAATTTAATTCTCGAAGCCTTTCTATTTCGGCCTTAAAGTCGATTGTTGTTGGGCCTAGAGCACTAAAATAAAGAATTGAACTTGCATTATCACCTAATTAATTTCTCGAATGCCTATCTATTTCGGCCTTAAAGTCGATTGTTGTTGGGCCAAGAGCACTAAAATAAAGAATTGAATCTTGCACATTTACTTTCAAGCTTGCACGTTTAAGATTATGCCTCGCATATTTACTTTCAAGTTTGCACGTTTAAGTTATGCCTTGCATATTTAATTTAAGTCATCACTTTATTTTGTAAGCAAGATTAAAAATGAAAAGCATGAGCACGTTTAGTTTATGTCGTAACTTAAGAACCTAGAGCTCAAAGACTTACCCATTTCATTCCAAGTTAAAGTTTAATGTAAACCATACTTTGAATGTATGTTTTTCGGCCAAGTAGTGATGATGGACTTCCAATGAGTTTTCATCTAGCTACTAGGACCAATAGTCTATGTTTTAAGTGTTCCTTAAAGTTTTACAAATCTTTATAAGGTTATGTCATCACAAGTTGTGACTTTATTATCTTTTAAGGGATGGAATATGTTTTAGTCAGAGACCTAGGGCTTCTCTTAGCCTTTTGATGAATTAAAGTGTTTTGCAAAGAGTTTTAGAAGTTCTAGAATGATTCCAAGAGAAACTAGTTGACTTATGTACCTAGAAATGTCAATTTAACTCTCTTATTGAGGATGAATGTTTTCGGTTCTGATGTGATGAGTATGATGTTGTATGATGATGTTTTGATGTGTTGGAATGTGTGAAAATATCGTATGATGATGTAGAAACGATCCTATGCACGATAGGTAAGAAACTAGCTAACTAGAGATACCGTAAAGCTAGAATTTAACATAGTTTTGACCCATTTGTTTATGGAACTAATCCAAACTGTTTTAATGGGAACATAATCAGATTTAGATTGTTTAGACATGAAAAACTTAGTATCATTTGAGTTAGAATTGAATTCTAGCACCTACGGGGAAACTAGTAACTAGAAAACCGTAAAAATGCAAATGTAGAACTCTTAGAACATTTAATTTTCTGGATTCTGTCCAGCACCCTTACAACATGATAAACATGATTAATAATTAGTCCTTAAGCATAGGAATGTCTCATAATTGATTTAGATTTAATGTATAGCGCCTTAGGCGAAGACGGAACCGAGAAAGGGTCTAAAACGTAAGTTCTAGAACCCCGTAAAAACAAGTTAGAGATGCTGCCCTATGTTATTCAGATTTAAGCATGAACATGAGAATGAAGAATGATGTTTAAATATGAGCCTTAGGGGCATAAAATATGAGCGACGGATATTAGAGAACTATATCTCAAGATTAAGACCCGTAAGGGTCAAAGCATAAGCTACCGTAAGGGTAAGCGTTTGGATGATTTATGATGATGCATGAAGTATGCTAATGATGATGATGTTATTCATATGAGGAATTTATGAGGTTATATGTTTATGTGGCATAAAGCAAATTTGGAAGGAGATTCGGTGTAATGACCGCTTTTGGCACGAATTTCCGACAAATTTGGAAGGAAACTCGGTGTAATGACCGTTTTGCCCGCCGAATTTCCGACAAATTTGGGGACTTAAAGAGATTTTGAAAATTAAGGTACTAAGATGGGTTCTAGGATGACACCGGTTCGGCCGAGCACCTCCATAGAACTCATGTGACATCGGTACCATTTTATACTCTTAGGTGACACCGGTTCGGCCGAGCACCCCTAAGAGATTTGCCCCCTAACCCGTACTCAGATAGTCGGGATTTATGATACGCTTATCGTTAAGTGGTAAGTAAGAACTAGTGACGACTAGTTAAGGTATGAGCTCATAACCTAGATGTATGACACGTTCTGGGTGACACCGGTTCTGCCGAGCACCCCCAGTTCGATTGTCTTTTAGGGTGGCCCATGAGGAAGAGAAGTTCATGATTATGATTATGTCACTAAGTTTTGTCCCATATGAAAGTTACTATTGCCACTTTATGCCACCAATGATGATGATACTTGATGTTATGTTTTATGTATGTGCTTTAGGTAGTGTCATGTATACATTTTCTATTATGTTGCATTCATGACATTAAGATCATCCTAAAATGAACGGACCTTGGCTAAAGTATATTTTTGAAGTTTAAAATGAACTAAATGCATGTTCAGTCATTTCGTATAATTAAACCCAAGGTTCCTGAGGACGTAGATGATGACACCTAGGTAGTAAGAGGCCCTACTGAGATTCTTTAGTAAGATTCTCACTCCCTCTATCTCTTTCTTTCCGTCACGTCTTCAGATGGCGACGTTCGTAGCATTCATGGACACCCCGACATGGGAGGTGCACTATGACCCGACTCACGGGTCATACCATTTTGAGGGGCAGTGCACGGTGCGGATTTTCATGTTTGTAGGACGCCCCTTCGCTCATCCCGTGCACACCCATCACTTCTCCCCGACTGCACCCTATGGCGACAACGAGCGGGTTTTTGAGCGTGCGCGTATGCATGATGAGAGAGTGCTCCGTAGGCACACCGCCGCCCTAGCCATGCGAGATTGTCCCGACTACGTGCCCCGGACCTACTTCTCGGAGACCGACCCGTCCGAGGACCCGCCTACCCATCCGTATAGCGAGAGCTCTGCCCCCTCTCCACCACAGATGAGGGAGGGCAGTGAGGATACCGTGACTCAGCCACGGCTCGCACGACGACCGGAGATGCGACCATACCGCGGGGGTCACCCTCGATCCCCGTTCCGCCTCTTCACGTCCGAGGAGCTTGCCCAGTTTCCCGGATATCTGCCTCGTTCGCGAGATGGACGCCAGTAGGAGGTGACGATCGTCCGACGGAGTACCCGGTTAGAGCACACACCACTTAGATGGGGATAAATCTTCTTTTGTTTAGAGGTTATCCCATTAGGTGCACTCGGGTAGGGGAGTAGATTATGTTTATGTTTTATGTTGTATTTCCTTTTATGTATTTCCCTTGTACTAAATTAAGTCCCACACTTATAAGTGGGCAAGTTATATATATATGAGATTATATTCAGTGATGTTCATGATGTGCCTTATGTTATGATGATTGTGAGACGATTGTTTTACTTTGCATGGTTTACCGCTTTTCGTATCACGCGGCTCTCACTTTTATTTCAAAAAAAAATTACCCGTATTTTCCGCTAAGTAATTCAAAGTTAAATGAGAACTATGAAGTAACAGACTAATGATTAACCTAAATATGTTCTAGAGTATTGGGTTAAAAATTAGGATGTTACACACCCTCTTAGCATATTCACCAAAAATCCAACCGACTCACCGGCCCTGGTGATAATCTGGTCACCAAATTACATCTCACTTATCACCTAGGAATGAGCTCAATCCTAACTAGTCGTCACTAGATTTAACATGGGGTAATAGAGGGGGTAATACATCATTTCTTCCTCAAAATGCATCTACTGGCATCCAGTACACAGTAATATTGTCTGCTTCGGTAGGCTCTATGTCCATACCTCCCACGGTTTTGCTTTCTCCTCATCGTAGCAGGAGAAATGCGTCTCAGTACTATGTCACATTTGTTCTAGGGGTGCTTGGCCGAACCGGTGTCACCCAGAACCTTTCCTACGGGTGCTCGGCCGAACCGGTGTCACCCAGGAGTTTTTGTAAACTTTTCTAGGTTCTCAAATTTGACGAAAATTTGGTAGCATAACGACTGTAAACCAAATTTCCTCAAATTTGCTTTATACCACGAAATATATAGAGCATGCATAGCCATTCATCATCAACATAGGATATCAAGTCATATAGTCAAACTCATCATAGCATATACGTCATCATATCATTTCTTTTAACATTCTTAAGAGATAGCATGCTCCAAACCAGTTTGTCGAAATCAAGGACCGGGCTCAGCTAATGCATATGCTATGCTCAAGTCATTCTCATAATTAAACATACATCTTCTTGAAGTCATGAATATAACACCCCGATTTTTCTGTCTGAGGGAAATGACCAAAATGCCTCTGAGGTCATTTCCTGACCCGAATTCGAGGGTAACCAACTCGGTCATCCTCGAAGGGTCAACTCAATGTTTGAAGGGGATTGAATGGCCTTTGAATGCTTCCGGAAGCGAAAATCTCGTTTTCCGCAATTTCGGGTCAAAATGACCAAAATACCCCTATAGCGTTTTTACGCGGGTAGAAGTGCCGTTTGAGCCTGAAACTTTCCTCAGAGGTTTAAAAACATGTTTTCATGTGTCTAGAGGTCTCTGTTCAAGTCCCGGTGGTCCCGGGCAGTTTTAGTGCACAATTATGATTTTGTCCCTAGAATAGTGTTTTTGAGCTTAATGACGTAATTAAGCAAACCTAAGCAATATTAGGCTCTAAACAAAGATTAATTAATTTTCCTAATTAATCTAGAGTCAAAATAATTTATTAAAGTTAATTAGAACCTAAAATTACTTAGATTAAACTTAAATCCCTTTTTAGAACTCAAGATTCCTAGTCTTGGAATCTTGAATAGTGTTTTCTCTCTCCAATTCCTTAAATCAAGGAAGTGTGTCTAGAGTTGTTTAGACTCTAAATTGAGGATCTAACTCACTAATGGTGCAAGACCACTCCTTAATTATGTCTAGATCACCCTAATTATCCATTTTCCTTACCTAAACACTTTCTTACAAATTCATAATCTTAAGCATAATCAAAGATACACCTAAACACAACTCTAAATCATAATTAAATTGCAAAACAAACCTCCCCTTGGCTATAACATGGCCGAACAGCCATGCTCTCTTTGGCCACATGATTGAATTGTTTTCTCACTCCTTGAAGCCATGCTTGAGCCATACCTTGAACCATACCTCACCATGCTTTGAACCATACCTCACCATGCTTCAAGACCACAACATCTCACCTCATGGAACTCATGGGCTGCACTCCCCTTGGCCGGAAACACATCAGCCCTCACCCTCCATTTGCTTCATTTCTCTATAAATAGAATGCCTTGAGGAACTTGCACCACTTTTAGATCATTTGCTAAGTTTAGGAACACTCAAAGCTTTTCTTTTCTCTCAAAGTTCTAGTGTTCTTCAAGTTCTTCAAGTTCTTCAAAGTTCTTCATCATCTTCATCTTCTTCTTCCATCTTCAAGTTCATCACACCAAGTAGGGATTTTCTTTCAAGTATTCCTTTCTTTAAAGTTTTTGTTCTAAGCTTTATGTTTATAGTTTCTCTTGATTCTTTTTAGAACTTCTTTTCTTCTCCTTTTTCTTTCTCATTTTTGGCCATGGGCCTTGAAGTTCAAAGAAATGAGAGCTTGATGATGAGAGTTTCATGATGATGTTCATCACTTGAAACAAACTCTAGAGCTTGATCTTTGTTCTTGAGTAAAATACTTCTAGTTCTTCCTTTCTCTAACTTTTGGAATCTTTAACTTTGATGATGTTTTAAAATGGTTCTAAGGACTCAATGATGAGGTCTCATGATGTTGGTGTTAATATATCATCAAGATCATGGACTCTAGAGTTTCAAAATGTTCTTTTGTTCCTTGAAATTTCGGCCATTTCCTTTTCTTTTACATGCAAAATGTTTTGATTTTCTAAAAATGTTAGGTTGAGTTCTAAGAACTCTAGACTTTACTTTATCTTGGTTTGATGAGTTTGGGTTGAGGTTTAAGTTCCTTTAAAGTCTTGTTAAGAGCTCTAGAAAGATAAAATGAACTTGCATAATTTATTTTATGCTTGCATTTACATTTACATTCTTGCTATGCACCTTTACTTTCAAGCTATCACCTAAGGACATAAAGATTAAAATGGAACTTGCATCATCACTTAATTTAATTCTCAAAGCCTTTCTATTTCGACCTTAAAGTCGATTGTTGTTGGGCCTAGAGCACTAAAATAAAGAATTGAGCTTGCATCATCACCTAATTAATTTCTCGAATGCCTATCTATTTCGGCCTTAAAGTCGATTGTTGTTGGGCCTAGAGCACTAAAATAAAGAATTGAACCTTGCATATTTACTTTCAAGCTTGCACGTTTAAGTTTATGCCTCGCATATTTACTTTCAAGCTTGCACGTTTAAGTTTATGCCTTGCATATTTAATTTAAGTCATCACTTTATTTTGTAAGCAAGATTAAAAATGAAAAGCATGAGCATGTTTATTTCATGTCATAACTTAAGAACCTAGAGCTCAAAGACTTGCCCATTTCATTTCAAGTTAAAGTTTAATGTGAATGCATTCCTTGAATGCATGTTTTCGGCCAAGCAGTGATGATGGACTTGCAATGAGTTTTCATCTAGCTACAAGGACCAATAGTCTATGTCCTAAGTTTTTCTTAAAGCTTTACAAATCTTTTCAAGGTTATGTTATCATGAGATATGACTTTATTCCCTTTTAGAAGATGAAATATATTTTGGTCATTGACCTAAGGCTTCTCTTAGCCTCTTGATGAATTAAGATGATTTGCAAAGAGTTTTAGAAATTCTAAATCGATTCCAAGAGAAACTAGTTAACTTATGTACCTAGAAATGTCAATTTAAATCCTTTACTGAAGCTAAATGTTTTCGGTTCTGATATGATGAGTGTGATACTGTATGATGATGTTTTGATGTGTTAGAATGTGTGAAAATATCATATGATGATGTAGAAATGATTCTATGCATAATAGGTAAGAAACTAGCTAACTAGAAATACCGTAAAGCTAGAATTTAACATAGTTTTGACCCATTTGTTTATGGAACTTATCCAAACTGTTTTAATGGGAGCATAATCAGATTAGGATTGTTTAGACATGAAAAACTTGGTAACATTTGGATTAGAATCAAATTCTAGAACCTATAGGGAAACTAGTAACTAGAAAACCGTAAAAGTGCAAGTTTAGAACTCTTACAACATTTATTTTTCTGGATTCTGTCCAGCACCCTTACAACATGATAAACGTGAGTAATAATTAGTCCTTAAGCATAGGAATGCCTGATAATTGATTTAGATTTAATTCATAGCGCCTTAGGCGAAGACGGAACCAAGAAAGGGTCTAAAACGTAAGTTCTAGAACCCCGTAATCACAAGTTAGGAATTCTGCCCTATGCTATTCAGATTTAAGTGTGAACATGAGGATTATGAATGATGTATAATTATGAGCCCTCAGGTGAATAAAATATGAGCGACGGACGTTAGAGAACCATATCTCATGATTAAGACCCGTAAGGGTCAAAGCATAAGCTACCGTAAGGATAAACGATTGAATGTTCCACGATGATGCATGTGGTATGTAAATGATGATGATGTTATTCATATGAGGAATTCATGAGGATATATGTTTATGTGGCATAAAGCAAATTTGGAAGGAATTCGGCGTAATGACTTTGTGCCGCCAAATTCCCGACAAATTTGGGGACTTAAAGAGATTTTGAAAATTAAGGTACTAAGATGGGTTCTAGGATGACACCAGTTCCGAGCACCTCCATAGAACTCATGTGACATCGGTACCAATTTATACTCTTAGGTGACACCGGTTCGGCTGAGCACCCCTAAGAGAATTGCCCCCTAACCCGTACTCAGATAGTTGGGATTTATGATTTATGATACGCTTATCGTTAAGTGGTAAGTAAGAACTAGTGACGACTAGTTAAGGTATGAGCTCATAACCTAGATCTGTGACACGTTCTGGGTGACACCGGTTCGGCCAAGCACCCCCGGTTCGATTGTCTTTTAAGGTGGGCCATGACGAAGAGATGTTTCATGATTATGATTATGTCACTAAGTTTGTCCCATATGAATGTTTCTATTGCCACTTTATGCCACTAAGTATGATGATGCTTGATGTTATGTTTTATGTATGTGCATTAGATAGTGTCATGCATACATCTTCTATTATGTTGCATTCATGACATTAAGATCATCCTAAAATGAATGGACCTTGGCTAAAGTATATTTTAAAGTTTAAAATGAACTTAATACATGTTCAGTCATTTTGTATAATTAAACCCATGGTTCCTGAGGACGTAGATGATGACACCTAGGTAGTAGGAGGCCCTACTGAGATTCTTTAGCAAGATTCTCACTCCCTCTATCTCTTCTTTCCGTCACGTCTTCAGATGGCGACGTTCGTAGTGTTCGTGGACACGCCGACATGGGAGGTGCACCATGACCTGGACCACGGGTCATTCCATTTTGTGGGTCGATGCACGGTTAGAGTATTCATGTTCATGGGTCGACCCTTCACTTCCCCCTGTACATTCCCATCGTTTCTCCCCCGTCTCACCTTTTGGCGATGACCTGGTGTTTGAGCGTGCACGCCCCCAAGAGGAGAAGCTTCGTCGTACCCCACCGTCCACGTCTGCCGCTCGAGACTACCCCCAGTATGTGCCCCGTTGGTCGTCGTCTTTTCCGGAGATGGATCCTTCCGAGGATTCGGCAACCCGGGTACCCTTCGAGGGATCTTCCCCCACCATACCCATGGACCTTGGGGAGGGTAGCGAGCCTTCCGTGACTCAGCCAAGGCTTGCACGACGACCGGAGATGAGGCCACGCCGTGGAGGTCACTTCCGAGCTCCGTCCTGCCTATTCACGCCGGAGGAGCTTGCTCAGTTTCCTGGTTACGTGCCACGCTCGAGGGTTAGTCGCCAGTAGGAGGCTGTGGATGGCCCGGGTTAGAGCACACACCACTTAGATGGGGATAAACCTTCTTTTGATTTGAGGTTATCCCATTAGATGCACTCGGGTAGGGGAGTAGTTTATGTTTATGCTCATGTTGTATTTTCTTTTATGTATTCCCTTGTATTAAATTAAGTCCCACGCTTATAAGTGGGCAAGTTATATATATATATATATGAGATGATATTCAGTGTTATTCATGGTATGCCTTATGCTAAGACGTTATGAGATGTATGTTTTGTTCGTTACATGATATATCGCATCACGCGGCTCTCACTTTGTATTTCAAAAAAAAATTTATCCGTATTTTCCGCTAAGTATTTCTAAGTAAAATTGAGAACTATGAAGTAACAGACTAATGATTAACCTAAGTATGTTCTAGAGTATTGGGTTAAAAATTAGGATGTTACAATGAAGCTCGTTATGTCTTGGGACCTATGGTGTCTTATGCTTTGACCCTTACAGGTCTTAATCTTGAAAACCAATTATACTAACATCCGTTTTTATTCTTTTATACACCTATAGGTTCATCACTAATAATTCTTACTTATTTTTATGATCATAAACAAATCTGGGCAGTATCATAAGGATGTGAGCTGAATTAATATCATATACTTACAGGGTTCTAGAATCTACGTCTTAGACCCTTTCTAAGTTCCGTCTTCGCCTAAGGCACTATAAATTAAATCTAAACCAATTATGAGAGATTCCTACACATTTTCACTAATTATAGATCACTTTTGCTATGATTAATCCTGTTGTAACAGAATCAGAAAATTATATTTCTAAGTGTTCTAGAATTGCACTTTTACGGTTTTCTTGTTACTAGTTTCTCTGTAGGTACTAAAAAATCAATCCTACATGAAATGTTACCAAGTTTTTCATAATTAAACAATCCTAAACTGATTGTTATTCCATTAAAATAGTTATGACAGTGGCTAAAAATAAATGGGTCAAAACTATGCTAAAACTCAACTTTACGATTTTTTTGTAAGACTAGTTTCTTTCCTAACTTGCATAGAAAAGCTCCTACCTCAACATATATAATTTTTTGCACATTCTAACATGTCAAAACATCATCATACAGCAGTAAACATACCATGGTAGAATCGAAAAGCATAGGTTCCAAAGAGCACATAATCTCATATTTTCAAGACATATAAATTACTAGTTTCCCTTGGAATCATTCTAGGACTTCTAAAATTCTTTGAAAACCATTTCATTCCACAAGAAGGGACTAAAAATAACTATAGGGCAGTGGCTAATTTAAAACATTCTTAGAAGAAGCTTAAATCATAAATCTCATTGGTAATGACTTTTATAAAAGTCTTGGGGGCCTAAAGAAAATCTTAGAACATAGATTGTTGGCCCTTGTGACTAGACGAAACTCACATCAAGTTCATCATCATCACATGGCCGAAATATGCATCCATGAGGATATTTCCATAACCAACTTTAACTTGAGATAAAACGAGCAAGTCTTTGAGCTCTAGAGTCTTTAAGTGATAACAAAAAGTAAACGTGCTATGCATTCCATTTTAGTCTTCATTATAAAGTAAAGTGAGAACCTCAAAATAAATATGAGATGCAAGAACTTGAGAACAAATATGCAAGTTCATTTTATCTTTTAGGATTTAAGTGATGAATTGAAATATAAATATGAATGCAAGTCCGGTTCTTTATTTTAGTGCTCTAGACTCCACAACAATCGACTTTAAGGCCGAAATAGGTGAGCTTCGAGATTAATTATTAGGTGATATGAAAATGCAACTCTTGTTTTAATCTTTACTTTTAGGTGATTAGCTCAAAAATAAATATGCTCGGCAAGGAAAATAAATATGAATGCAAATTCATTTTACATTCTTTACTAGAGCTCTTGCAAGACTTTAAAGGAACTTAAACCTCAACCCAAACTTATCATAGCAAGATAAAGTGAACTTTAGAGTTCTTTGTACCAAGGTGTCAAAGAAGCCTTATGGTTTGAACATCATCATCAAGCTCAAGGAAATGGATCAAGAGATCAAAATAACTAACAACCTTTCCTTGAGAAACAAAAGCAAAGCAAAGGAAAAGGAACCGAAATCTTTGTAAAAGGAAGGAAAAAGAAACCGAAATCAAAAGGGAAAGAAAGAAAAGGAACCGAAACTTGTTTCAAGAAAAGCAAAAGGAACAACCAAAATATGTTAAGATCAAAACCAAGTTTCAAGCTTTAGAGGTTTCTCAAAGGATAATCACGAGTCCATTATCTTGAAACCTCATCATCAAGCCATGGTTTTCCTTCCAAGATAGTCCATTATGGCCAAAATTAAAAAGGAAGAAAAAGGAAACCAAAACCGAAAAAGAAGGAAAAAAAGAAGAAAAGAAGAACTAATGCTTTATCATTTCAAACCAAAAGCTAAACAAGGAAAGGAATGGGATAACTCTATATAACTCCCTACCTTGGATGTGTTTCTTGGTTGAGGGAGGGCTTGCTCTTGGAAGGTTGGAGAAGAAGAAGAAGAAGAACTCTTTGAAGCTTGAGAAAAAGAAAGTCTTTGAAGGTGTAAGAGATAATGAGCAAAGTTTCTAGCAAGCTCCTTAGGTGTCTATTTATAGAGGAAATGAAACATGAGAGGAGTGAGGAGAGGAGGCTAGGTGGCATAATTTGAGAGGAGCAAGGAGAGAAAATATCTCTTACATGTTGTCATTCATAGGTAAGGCTAGGCATGGTTGGAGGTATGGGCTAGCATGTCACTTTGAGTGTTGGAATGATCAAATTTGTGATGCATGCAGGGGTGAGGTGGCGCCACTTTTTGGGAATCCAAGGGAGGAAATTGTTTCATTAATTTGTGGTTTAGAAGTGTGTTTAGGTGTAGCTTTGATTAAGCTTAGGATTAAAAATTTGTAAGTGTTTAGGTGAGGTAATGGTTAATTAGAGACTTGTAAGACTAGATTTAGGAGGTGATTTTACTAAATTAATGAGTCAAACTCTATTAACTAGGAATCCAATGCCAACACAATTTCTTGATTTAGGGAGATTGGAGAAAGAAACACTATTCAAACACTATTCAAGATTCCAAAATTAGGAATCTTGAGTTTTAAAAAGAGATTTAGGTTTAATCTAAGCAATTTTAGATTCTAATTAATTTTAATAACTTATTTTGACTCTAGATTAATTATGAAAATTAATTAATCTTCGATTAGAGCCTAATATTGCTTAGGTTTGCTTAATTACATCATTAAGCTCAAACGACACTGTTCCAGGGGTAAAATCGTAATTTTGCACAAAAACTGTCCAGGACCACCGGGACTTAAACAAATACTTTTAAACACATGAAAACATCATTTTAAACCTTCGGGAAAAGTTTCGGGCTCGAACAGCACCTTTACCCGCGTAAAAACACTATAAAGGGTATTTTGGTCATTTTGACCTGAAACTGTAGAAAACAAGATTTTCATTTTCGAAATCACTCAAGGACCATCTAATCCCCTTCAAATATTGAGTTAGCCCTTCGAGGACTGTCGGGCTGACTATCCTCGAATTCTGGACAGAAAATGACCTTAGGGGCATTTTGGTCATTTTTCTCTCAGACAGGAAATCAGGGCGTTACATTACGTACATCAGAAAGCTCACCTGTAAGTGGAGCAAAGAATACTATAGGAAAAGGGAGGAAAATTTAAAATTTGAATTTCAAATTATCAAGTCACACCTAGTTTCAAACTGGCACGTCATCTTTTCTGCCTATTTGATTAACGACCCTAGCTTCATGAAGGAGGAATTCAGAAAACTCGCTCAAAAGGTAGAAAAGTAGTTTCTGATAGGAGGTTAGAAAAGCTCATATTTACAATGGCTTCGCAGAATCGATGTGACAATTCACAACCTCTTCTATTGCTTCTTTCAAGACACAACTGATGATCAACACGTGTCACTTGAAGAACTGATCTATGGCAACGGTCACAAAGAAAGACCTTTATATAAAGAGAAAGATTTGAAGATTCAAGAGAAGAAAGTGTACAAATATCTCTTCCCACTTCCTGAAATATTCAATCCTTATTGAAGTGTAAAGAAAATCTTCCTTCTGTATTCTTAGTTAGATTTATGTTCTTCTTATGAAAGAAGTCATTCAAGTTCTCCTACGATCTTTTAAAATGCATCATCTTTAAGGAAGCTTGAATGTAGGTTAGTTTGAGTGGCAACCCAAACATTTAACCTTTGTATCCTTGATCTATTAGTGATCAGTGTGAGACATAGCTTGGAGAGGCTAAGGTAAAACTTCCTACAATACGATAGTAAGATATTCTTGCTTATCACGGTGTAGCTTGGAGAGGCTAATCAAAAACTACTTACAGCTTGGAGAGGCTGGGGAAAAACTACATGCAGCTTGGAGAGACTGGGGCAAGACTACTTTCAATGTATCAGTAGAGGTTGCTACTGCACACGGTTAGACTTGGAGAGTTCGGAGTCAAGACTACTCAGTTGGGTGTGGAGAGGCCAATGTCAAGAAACTACTTGCAGCTTAGAGAGGCTGGGGAAAGACTATTAACAACATGCTGAAAAAGTTTCTTGTCAATCACGGGTTGGCTTGGAGAGGCCATAATCTAGACTACTCATGTTAGCTTGGAGAGACCGGTACAGAACTACTTGAAATCCTTGGTTACAGGTGATTTCTAAAATCCTTGGATGATAACTTAGGAAGGCTAATGAAAAGACTACCCATCTTTATTTTCTCAGGTTGAGAAAATTGTTGTTATAATGGAATCTCAATAGTTGTTGAGTACTGGATGTAGGCATGTTGGCCAAACCAATATAAAATCCTTTGTTTACTTTCTCTCTTGCCCTGATTTCTTTTATTTGCCTTGGTTGCTTCGTTACCTTATCATCAGTCTTATATATACCTTGCTTTTTATGTTATCTCTTTTAATATCAAGGGTTTTATTTAATAAGATTCAAAAAGTAACTTTCTGAAGCCACTAACTATGTTTCCGCTGCACTTCAAGTTTTATACTTGATAGTAATCTTTTTCAAAAACTTCAGAAAATGAGAAAGGATCAATGCACGATTCAACTTCCCTTCTCATGCACATCTTCACTTACAAGTGGTATCAAAGCTAGACCTCTGAAGGGTTGAGCAATCCAATAATTGCAAAAGACAAAGATCCAAAGGACAGAATGGCATACATTATTTCTTCAAGATTAATCTTTCATCTGATGATTCTGTGATGACAAGACTCTAAGTCATTGCCTAGTTCATCCATATGTTGAAATGGATTGAAAAGAGACATATTGACATGATTTGATCATAAAAGAAAGTTCAGGTTTTCAATCAAGGCAAGTCTCTATTTATATAAGCCCTGAGCTACAGCTGTATGTGCTATTTATGTACTATATGTTACATAATAAAGGCTATATGATACAATCAATTCATGATGTTAAAGGATCTCAACGTGTATCAAGATGTCTTTGATCCTATTTGTAACATATCAAATATCTTACAACGATGAAGCAATGGAAACTACTAAAGGTTCTCTATAAAGTAAAAAGATCTAATTGTGTTATCTGAGATTAGTTTTTAACTATGATTTTTTTTCAACTATAGTCCATGTCTGAAGTTTGTAACGACCACATCAAAAAGAACATCAATCTCATGAATATGTATAGTCCATGTTTGAAGTCTATGCAACTTCATTTGATTTATATGTATTTTCTTTTATTTCTTTTTATGTTTAAAGAGATTCCTTTACGACAAATAAATCCTTTAAAGAAAGCTCTCTAATGATGATCCACTCAGATATGAGGCTCTGATTCTATGTGTTGTCATAGTTCCTTAAAGATAATCTTTTCAAGAATCTTTCATGATGATGATGATGAAGAAAAAGCTTAAGGAATAGCTTGCTGATAACCTTGTTTATGATGAAGAAAGTCTTAAGATTTTCTATCTCAAAGCATCTCCAAAAATCCAATAGATGAAAGCCAAAAGCTTCAGAAAGTGAGCTCCAGAACCTTAGTCCTTTAGAAAAGTTATGCTCGGACCTTTCAAGATGATCAGAAAATGCTCTTTCTGATAAACGACATGAGCAATTTGAAGATGACATAGAAGCTAGAAGACCTGTTTGTACAGTAACTTCATGAAAGTTCTGTTTTATAGATAATCTTCTATTGTAAAAGTTCTGAGAGTATTCCTAAGGATATGAAAACCAAGTCATTCCTTGGATATTTATTAACCATGCTTTCATCACTATAACGATATCTATATTTGTTGAGAAAGTTTTGAGCTGTCTAAGTTTGATGGAAGTTGTGCTGAATGTGCTATCCTAGCCCAAGAGAAAGGCAAAGTCTACTAATCATGATAAAAACATCATCATCTGCTCTTAAGAGAAAGCTCTATGATCATCTGGTTAAATCCGATATCATCAGAGCTAGCATATCCATCCAAGGAAAAAAGATCAAAGCTTGCTAAGTTCATCAAACCCAGATACTGCGGATAAGGAATCAAGTGCAAGACCATCTCTTGAAGTAAGTTTCCTTCCTATCATCTGAAACAATTTTGTGCTATTTATCTTTGCAAGAATCCGATCAACACTTCCTATCTACGTATGTTTGTGAAAAAATATCTTTTTGCTTATAAAATGGAGATGCTTGATAAATAGATGTGTCTACTAAAGATCTTGTATCTAGATGTATTCATAATATCTATAATGGAATATCTCTTGGTTTTTTTTTTGGCTTTAAAAGTTTGTAAGCTTTCACATATGCATAAGTATCTCTGCATAAAACTTTCTAGGTGTTCTCTCTTCATTCTCCTCTAAAGATAAAGCAAATCAATCAGAATTCATCAAGGTACATATCCTCCTGAAGTTTATGCTTACCAGTATGTAAGAATGCCAGTAGATCAGTGTGCAAGATCAGGTCTACTATCACGTGTTTCAGAAGTCAGTTTGCAAGGCCACATATCTCTATGAAGAATAATGTATTAGTCTACAAGATTAGAAAGGAATCAAGTTGCTTAGTTTGAAGATAGATTGATCAGAAAGAAGACTATGTGTTCATAAGAAGTTTACTGGGTCAAAAAGAAAGTCAAAGCATGATGGTTTTATGAAAGTTTAGAACTCAGAACAAAGAAAAAGAATCTAGGATAAGATATGGAAGTTCCTCTGGGGTTAGAAAGTAAATCCTAAAGCCTCAGAAAGTAACTCCTTCAGAAAGTGTAAATCAAGAGTCAAAAAAACTCTTTTTCTAAAAGAAGGATGAAAAGGCAGACTTTCCCCATCACAAGTCAAGGGAATGATCAGAGATTGCTCTATCCAGATTACGGCTTCAGGTCTTGCAAAGATCATCAAAGCACCGTGTGAGGGGATTGTCTGCAAGTCATCACCCGACTGGGCAAAATCTCTTGGCATAAACAAAGGGGACGTGTCTAAGTATCTCACTAACTCCATCATTCACAAGCCTAGTGAGATTACCATAGACATGTTAAGTGCTAGGGGAAGGAAAGTGTACATAGTTGTTCAATTTTCAATCCTTCCACATATTGGTAGCACTGATACTCTAGTTGGAGTGGATTGCATGCTTCTTTATTGCCCTATGGTAAAAAGAAAAGTGAACGTGCCTATGCTCATTCTTTACTACATGATGAGTACTACAACAATGGAAACTCAAAGAACTGCGAGCGTTCCATATGACATGCTTTTGACCAAGGTGCTTCAAAAGTTGAACTTTTCTCTTGATAATGAAAGGTACGAACTGATGGATGGAACCATATTCACATTTTTCTCTTTCAGAACCTCAAGAAAGAGGTCAATCCTCTAAATAACGGAGCCCTTAAGGCAAAGCCCCAGAACAAGAAGAGGACAAGCTCAAGAGGCTTCTCAGTAGTCTCAGTCCAACCGAGAGAAGGCTAAAAGGAAGAGAAAACTCATTCTTCTTGATAGCGAATCTGATAAAAAAGATGTTCCCTTAATCGAACATTATGAAAGGAGATCAAAAAGAATAGAGAAGGCCAGCACTCAAGCATTAGGAGCAATAACCACACCTGAAAAGGTTATCAGCAGAAAAGAGATTGAGCTAAGATGCAAGAAGATGCACAAAAGTGTATCACCTGTCACTGTACTATAGGAGAAAGTCAAAAAATTTCAAAAGGAAGTATATTAAGTAATCGTGCTGAGTGATATCAAAGAAGATGATGAAGCTAATGAAGAATAAACTGCAACATCATTTTCTGAAGAAGAAAATCTCATAAGTAGTGAAAAGGCCTGATTAAGTACCATGTCAAGTTCTAGACCTGCACGTGAAGAGCCTCAGATGGAGCCTATTACTGAAGAGCTAAATAAGGAAAACCCTATAGCCTTTTTTGCTCTTGTACCTTTTGAATCTTTGCCTCTCTCTTCTATTTATATCCTTCCAGTTGAAGAAGGGAACATATTTCCTGAGGATCCAACCCCTACTGTTCAGGAAAATGATGCCACCACTCCAGGCCAAAGTGTTCCTGGCTTATCTACTTCGGCACAAGATCTTCCTGACCCTTCTTTTGCCCACATGTTAAATAATGATGATGCTGAGCCTATCTCTGTTCCCCCCAGTCTCTGCTTCGGTCTATGTCACCTCTAGAATTGTTTATGGACAATCATCCTCACCTCCTCCTAAGGTACAAGATGACACTAGGGGTGAGTTACCAAGATCAGGAGATATTGTACCTCTAGATATCCCAGAGTCCTCTGCCAGAGCTGCTCCTACTCCTATTAATCTGCTACGTCCTTAGCTAACTGAGACTTTAGCAATTTATCAGGTCTCTTGCAAAACCTTAAAGAGATTGCCTCCCAACAAGATAGCTTTGAGGCAACTCTAGCTGCCTATGGTGTTCAACTGAGACAAATAGAAGACCTACAGCTCCAGATGTTTTAGTGGATGTAGCGAGCAGTTCCTGGCACACCTCCTTTTTGATGATGCCAAAAGGGGGATAAATGAAGTTTAAAGAAAATCTGTGCCAAAAGATTCTGGGGCAGTATATACTGAGGGGGAGCCCAGAGAATTTTTTTTGTGTTTGGCATTTTTTGTAGCTTTTTTTGTATATTTTTAAACATGTTTTATGTTTATACATGCTTCTTCTATCTTCATCTCTTTATGTTCTTTTGTGCCTCGTTTATTCTGTCTTTTCATATGTTTTTTATACATGTTTTATCATGCCTTTTTTTTAAGCTATGATTCATATCAATACTCTATCTAAGCTCAGCTAATCACATATATCTCTGACGTATGTCTACTTCTTATCTTGAATACGTATGCTTTGTCATAGTTGATCGTGTACACTGGATATTAGCTTGCATGCTTTCCTGTGATTAGTCTTAGCTAAGTATCTTTAGGAGCACAAAATGATTGTTGCTCTGATACTATCTTATAAGCTGAGTATTGATACACATAATGAGCTTAATCATTTTCTTTATCCTTACTCTCTTCAGAGATGCTTTTCTAAAATTCCGTGCTTAACTTGATTGAAGTCTGGATAATATACAGTTTTCGACTCGTCTTTAGAAATATGCGTTTACATATGTTAAAAAGACTAAGATTAGTAGGCCAGCTTCAGAAATTTGTCATAGAGTTATGTGTTTCTATTTTCACAAAACATGTTTTAAAAAGGATCATACATATTCTTTTCTAAAAAAAAAAATAACATTTTCATAATCTATTTCTTATGAGAAAAGTTTCATAGCTCAGCTCAAAAGCTCCTTCTTAATGTTTTAGGGTTTGATCCTTATATGAGCTTTGGAAACCTGGATAGCATGTGATCTTATTTCTCTTTCCTTGAGCATCAGAAACTAAATAAGGATCTGTTCGATTTTCAAAAATTATGAATGCTTTATTTTTCATGCCTTTGATCTTTTTTTTCAAAGTTTTTCTCCGATAAGTCAGGCTGAAAATGGATCTTATTAAGATAAAATATCACAAGTCTTATTTGTTAAGTTTTCAAGCATGAAAATCTTCATAAAGTTCTTTCATTTTGATAAATACTCAAGCTAGTTTGTATCCATACCTTAACCGTCTTTCTCCTAAACATCTGCTCTTATGACGATTAGAAAGTACGCTTAAGTCTGTCTTATGCTTAAAACAAAACAACGGCAGTCTTGATTAAGTGTCACTTAAGGCTAAAAATGTCTTTATGATTCACATCATGCCTTAAGAAAAAAAACTTCCTGAAAATCTCTCGTTCTATTTGATTAAAAGAATATGCTTATCTTGTTTGCATTTATGTAATATTTCTTTCAATTATCTCTTCAAAAAAATTTCTTCAAATTGGTTTGTCCTCATCAAAAATGGGGAGATTGTTAGCTGCAGAACCTTTGCACTAATGTGTTTTGAATGACAATAAAACCAATTCAAAGAAAATACTTTGAAGAATAACTGATGTCTCTATTGAGTTTCTTATAAGATTATAATAGATATCTATTGTTTAGCAAGAGCAAGGCTTACTCAAATGAGTATATTTATTTTACTATGCATGTGTAATCATGTTACAAGTTCTGTTATATTAAAAAAGTGAAATTATATCCTTATTCAAGCTTTTGATAGCTAATGATTAGTGGAAGGTTGTAACGTTATAAGAAATCAATGAAAGAGACCTCAGGAAGTAACACAAGACATTAGAAAGTAGTCTCAAGATGAAGATATCAGAATATATCCATATGCAACATGTTACTCACTCTTCAATCATCATAATCGAAAAGAAACAATCTGCAAAGAAGATTTGATTGAAGATCAGAAAGTGAAACAACTTTTCAAGGGCTGATTACATACATTAGAAAGCTCACCTGTAAATGGAGTAAAGAATGCTACAAAAAAAGGAGGAAAGTTTAAAATTTAAAATTCAAATTATCAAGTAAACCCCAGTTTCAAACTGACACGTCATCTCTTTTGCCTGTTTGATCAACAAAGCTAGCTTCATGAAGGAAGAGTTTAGAAAGCTCGCTCAGAACGTAGAAAAGTAATTTCTGATAGGAGGTTAGAAAAGCTCATATTTACAATGGCTTCTGCAACCGATGTGATAGTTTTGTCAACCTCTTTTCTAGTTGTTTCTTTCAAGACACAACTGATGATCAACACGTGTCACTTGAAGAACTGATCTATGGCAACGGTAACAAAGAAAGACTTTTATATAAAGAGATGCTAAACTTAAAAAAAACACTGATAGAGATAAATAGAGAGAGAGAGAGAGAGAGAGAGAGAAAGAAAGATTTGAAGATTCAAGAGAGAAAACTTTGCAAATATCTCTTCCCACTTCTTGGAATATTCAATCCTTATCATGTAATTACCTTTATCCTTGAACTATAAAAGAAAATCTTCCTTCTATATTCTTAGTTAGACTTATGTTCTTCTTATGGAAGAAGTAAAAGAAGGAAGTTATTCAAGTTCTCCTAGGATCTTTTAAAATATATCATCTTTAAGGAAACTTGCGTGTAAGTTAGTTTGAGTGGCAACCCAAACACTTAACCTTTGTATCCTTGATCTGTTAGTGATCAGTGTGAGACACAGCTTGAAGAGGCTAAGGTAAAACTACTTGCAATGTGATATTAAGATATTCTTGCTTATTACGGTTTAGCTTGGAGAAGCTGGTCAAAAACTACTTATAGCTTGGAGAGGCTAGGGAAAGACTACTTGCAACTTGGAGAAGCTGAGGCAAGACTACTTTCAACATGTTAGTAGAGGTTGCTATTGCACACGGTTAGGCTTGGAGAGGCCAGAGTCAAGACTACTCAGTTAGGCTTGGAGAGGCCGGTGTCAAGATTACTTGCAGCTTGGAGAGACTAGGGAAAGACTACTAATAACATACTGAAGAAGTTGCCTGTCAGTCACAGGTTGGCTTGGAGAAGCCAGAGTCAAGACTACTCATGTTAGCTTGGAGAGGCTAGTACAGAACTACTTAAAATCCTTGGATGATAGCTTGGGAAGGCTAATGAAAAGACTATTTATTTTTGATTTCTTAGGTTGAGAAAGTTGTTGTTATAATTAAACTTCAACAATTATTAAGTACTAGATGTAGGCATGTTGGCTGAACCAGTATAAAATCCTTTATGTACTTTCTCTCTTACCCTAATCTCTTCTATTTGCCTTGGTTGCTTTGTTACCTTATCATCGGTCTTATGTATACCCTTCTTTTTATGATATCTCTTTTAATATCAAGGGTTTTATTTAATAAGATTCAGAAAGTAACTTTCTGAAGCCACTAACTATGTTTTTGTTGCACTTCATGTTTTATACTTGATAGCAATCTTTTTCAGAAGCTTCAGAAAATGAGAAAGGATCAATGCACGATTCAACCCCTCTTCTCGTGCACATTTTTACCTACAAAAGCAAGTGGAGTAGGATTAAAATTAAGTATAAGCTTTCAAATGTACAAATCTGTAAGAATAAAATTTGTTTTAAAACCTCATTTGTACTAGTAAAGAATATTATAAACACAATAATATTAGGAACTCCTTTTATAAGTCTCTTATATCCTTTTTGGACAACTAAAAAAGGAGTAGAGACATATGTTATACCACAAACTCCAATTCTTTTTGAATTTTTAGAACAACCTAAAAGGAAAGAATTAAATCTTTTACAAGAAGCATCTATATCAAAAGAAAAATTAATAGATCAAAAATAAAAACAAATTAATCTATCAAAAAAAGAAATTTATTATAAAAAAATAGAAGAACATATACAAACCCCTAAGGTAGAAAAAATTATAAAAGATTTTAAAAATAAAATTGAACAAGAAATTTGTGATAATAATCCAATGGCTTTTCATCACAAAAAAATATATGAAATATCTTTGCCCTATGAACAATGATTTAAAGAAAAGATATGCTAACAAAAGCTAGATCTATACAGATGAATGAAGAACATTTGAAATTCTGTAAGAAAGAAATACAAGAATATTTAGGTAAAGGATTAATAAGACCCTCCAAGTCTCCTTGGAGCCGTTCAGGATTCTATGTTATGAAAGCATCCGAAATAGAAAGAGGAGCTCCTAGATTAGTAATTAATTATAAGCCATTAAATAAAGTTCTAAAATGGATTAGATTTCCTTTACCTAATAAAAGTGACTTAATAAAAGATTAATAAAGCTAATATATTTTCAAAGTTTGACATGAGATCAAGAGATTATCAAATCTCTATAAAAGAAGAAGATAGATACAAAACGGCATTTATAGATCCTTTTGGACATTATGAATGGAATGTAATACCTCAAGGTCTTAAGAATGCTCCAAGCAAATTTCAAGAAATAATGAATAATATTTTTTATCCATATATGGAATTTTCCATTGTATATTTAGATGATGTGTTGATATTCTCTAAGGGAATTAATCAGCATATACAACAACTAGAAAAATTTATTGAAATAATTAAAGAAAATGGATTAGTAGTATCAGCAAGAAAAATGAAAACATTCTATCAGATTAAGGTAAAACTCTTAGGATATGAAATATATCAAGGAACCTTTACACCTATTAAGAGATTGATAGAATTTACAGAAAAATTTCCAAGTGAAATAAAAGACAACAAGCAATTACAAAGATTCCTAGGATGTCTTAACTATGTAGCAAACTTTATCCCTAACATAAGAACTATTTGTGCTCCCTTGTACAAGCATCTTAGGAAGAACCCTCTTCCTTGGGATGAAGAAATGGGCCAAACTATTGTAAAAGTCAAAAGTATAGTTAAGAGTCTATCATGTCTAGGAATACCAGACCCTCTGCATCTTTAATAGTAGAAACCGATGCCTCCGACTTTGGTTATGGTGACAAATTCTTCCAGAATCTATAAAAGAATAAGTCATCAAATATCATTCAGGTATTTAGCATCCAACCCAACAGAAATATTTAACAATTAAAAAAGAGATTTTATCTATAGTGCTATGTATCTCCAAGTTTCAAGATGATTTGTTTAATAAAAAGATTTTAGTATGAACAGATTATAAGGTAACTCCCAATGTCTTACAAAAAGATGTAAAAATTCTTGCTTCAAAATATATTTTTGCAAGATGGCAAGCGCTTTTGTCATGTTTTGATTTTGAAATAGTAATATAAAAGGAGACAAGAATGCTCCACCAGACTTTTTTACGAGACAATTTTTGCTTGGCTTTGCCCAAAATGAGCTAGACACCAAATACGAGAGATAATTATGGTCCTCTATGGGATCATAGAAAAGAATCTGTACAAGCTTCACCATCACAACCTGTGACTATGTCACAGTAGTTAAAAGCTCAATGATATCAAGCAATAAAAATTCTATTAGCAAAAGTCCTAGTGATATATCTTCTCAGAATAAGTTTAAAGTCCCACAGCCTTTAAAACCTTCAGATTTATATACTACTAAGCCCACATATGAGGAACATCCTTATATTGAAAAACCACACTCTATACTGGTCATAGCTATTGAAAAAGAATGGTTCACTTTAGATAGAAAAACCATGTACAAACATATTTTCCCAAAGCCCTTCCATTATCTACCAGTTCATCCTCATAAAACTCAAAAATTTTATGAGTATATTCTAGTAGATACTGATTCTGTAGAGGTCACCGATGTTTTTGACAAAAAAGATCCTAGTAAGATTTCTCATTCAAAATTAAAGATAATGAAAGTATTAACCTTGAGAGATTGGAATCAAAGCCTTTTCCAAACCCAAGAGTTTAGCAGGGAGTTTGAGCCTCAATATTATAATTATTTTGACTATATAGAAGCTTGACACCATGTATTATATTTCTCTCTAAACCCCCATTCATGGTTCTTTTGGTTCAAAAAGGGAATCTCTTTACAATTCCCTAAATAGTTTCTAAAATGATTCCTGGATTTTGGTCCAATTCCAGTTGTTTTACCAAAAGAAGCAACTATGGGATATGAATACTAGAAATCTAAGACATCATTTGTACCAAAAATGAAATTAATCTCATTCATTTCATGCCTTGGCATTACATGGATTATGCAGTGATATTATGATTCAGCTAAGATGCTCGAAGATGCAAGTATTCAATTTTTAGTACGAATCATTAAACTTAGTCAGTAAAAATGCAATTGATGCATGGATATCTTATTTACATGACAAGAAATCATATTCTCCTCATAAACAAGCATCACCCAGTGCATCCAAAAAGGTCGAAGTTGAAAAAGAAGCCTAATTTTTAGCTTAGAAAAAGCAGCTATATTAGCAGCCTTAGCAACAGCCACATTAGAGGAAGAAATTCAAGAACAAATAAAAGCTATTTCAGCCAAATCAGAAGAAGATGAAGAAATCAGTTCTAGCCCGGGTCATTATTTTGAAGATATAGAAGATCAATACAAATTTTGAAAAGTAAAGGAAATATTGATAAGAGCAAGTGTCGACAGCATCTTCACACAGTAAAAGAAAGTCACGACAAAAGAATTCAGCATCCTGTAATAGTAGATGATCATCTTTGAAAACGTTTAGAGATAAGATTCTCAAGAAAAGGTGATAGACACCTTGTCTTTTAACTATAATTGCACAAACCATTAGTGGAATCACATGATATTACTATTGTAATAGGAAAAAAGAATAGTCTATATGAGGCAACTCTGTAAGCAGAAAGAGACATTGAGAAATTTAGAAGGAGCCTTTTTGAGAGCAAGCATACACTAGTCTCATTACAATATCAGAAAAAACCTTGTATCCCATTGTAACAGCTTCAAGCATTCAATAAAAATCTCAAAAGTCTTAAAAAGCATCTTATTTGTAAGTTTTATCTTATTCTTAACAACAACTTCGACAATTATATCATGAACAAAATCTAGTTTTAGAACAAATAGACTTAATTGGAAGTGGAAGAATTCATACTCCAGAATTAAAAATAGAGCTTTATGAAATATTTCATATCATAGAATCTTATATCAATATATTTGAAATATTTTTAGAAGTATTAAGTCGAGGATAAGTATGATCCCTTTATATAAATTTAGAATTGCAATAAAAAGATTACAAAAACATGAAAAAGACATATTAGATACCAGAGAAGAATTTGAATCACATCCTCTCCTATCAGCTACAAAGTACAACCACATGGCACTTTTCAGGAGGAAAATATATAATAAGAACAATCGAAATGTAAACGTGTATTGATCTAAAGATATTGTTGAAGAAAGTAATTAGGGTTTAACTGGTGGCGAAAGAATTGAATAGCATATATGAAATTATAAAATCAAATCTCATTGTTCTTAAATTTCTAATGTGTAGAAAAAAAAATTTTGTTCAAGAAAACAATTATGTATTTGTTTAAAGGTGTTTTTCCAATACTTTGTTTTCTTTAAAAAAATATATGTTATATCATTAATAATCAGTTTGAACGAGTTTTTATTTTTTCGAAAAAAGGGGAAAAAACCACATTTTGTGCTTTTTCTTAAATTTTGTTTTTTAAGACAATAAAAGAATTGCTTTTCTAGATAGATATCTTTTCCTGACATCAATGACTCAAACTTAAAACACATACTTCTTACCTACTATGAAATTACCTTTAAAAAAAGTTTGGTCTTTTTAAGCAAATGAAAAAAGTGTAACATAAGCTAACCGCCATTGAGATATCAAGATATGGTACTTTATTCCATTTCGCTAAGGGTGTTGGCGTATTCTCTTTCCTGATTTGATTTTTATAAATTATATATATCAAAAACTAAAAAAGTTGTAAAACATAATGAACTTAATTTTTCTGCATTGATTTCGTGTTGTTTTGTTCCTACAACATATATATTAAATAAACTTATCTATTGTAATCTATCACTTTTATTCATCAAAACATATAATTTATAATTTAGAATTAAATAATTATTTTAATTAAAAATTTAAATAAATAATAGATGAAAATTAAATAAATATTTAAAATAATATTAAAATACATGAATTAATAAAAATCAATAAATAAATTTATAATACATGATAAATAATATAATATTTAATATAAAATATAATTATATAAAAAAATAAAAATTATTACAAATTAATCTTTAATTATAATTTTTTATGAAATTTATTTATAAATTTTCATAAGTAATATTACTTTGGTATATTTTCTATGTTGATTACGTGCATTGTGATAAAAGTGTAGAAGTTGAAAATATAAAAATATATAAGAAAAATAAAATGATATGTATTTCTTACTTTTATATTTTATTATATGAAAATAAAATATTATGAAATTAATGTTATAACAAATTTAGAATTTAATTTTGATGCGTCAATAATATTAAAGTTTTTTACACTTTTATCTATTTAATCACTCTATTTAAATGACTTTTCAAGTTATAAATATAGGAGTAAATCACTTTAATTATATGACAATATACATTTGAATACATTATAGAACTCTTCTATATTGTTAGTATATCAAAATCAAATTTATAAAATAATAATTGTAAAATAAATCAAATAATAGAAACATAAAATTGTGTCAAATCATACTAAATAACCAACTGTTAACTATGATAATTAAATTATTATCATATAAAGATTATTTTGAATATTTTTAATGTCATTATAATTATATCTTATAATAATTTTAAATTTTTAAAAATAGTTAGTATTTTTTGAATTTTTTATTATTAATTATTGTTAACTATTAATATAATTTTAAATTACATTCACAAATTTAATTTCTATGAACTAACAATGTGAGAAAATTTTAATCACTAATCGATAAAAATTCAAGAAAGTGCCGAATTAGGTAAAAAGTCATCTAATAATTTTTATTTTATACTGTCACTATATAGAAATTTATTTATTTTTAATATTATTTAATATATAATTTATAGAAAAATCATACAATGAAAGAAAATACACTAAACATACCCTTTGTGAAATGGGATTGAGTGCAAGTCTTCATATCTGAAGTATGTAAGTATATTTTATCTGAAAAGTTGCACATTCGAAGAGAAATGAGCACGTAGGCAGCTAAAGGAAGAAGGCTAGATAAATGTGGGCAAGGGAGAGAGAATTTTGTCATGCCAGTGGATTCAGATTGCTGAGATAGAGTGCTCGGTGATGTGGAATGTTAGGTGCAAAATGTGTTCGAGAGTGTTTTTTAACAGGTTGGATGACTAACAAATTGATGACTAACATGCCATGGAATATAATGATAGGCCATATCATCACAGGTTGGATGAGTAACAAATTGAGTGAACGTGTCATCTATGGACTATGGGAGTTAAGCAACCCCTTTGAATTACAATCAACGTATGCGTTTAATTTTGATATATTAATTTCTTATTATTCAATTATATGTTATTAGTTATCACTAAAATAAATTTGACTCTCACTCCACTAAAAAAATAATTCCATGTATATGGAAGGATTTAGTCAAATAATATTGCAGTTCATCACATTTAGATCCTTAGGACATATATTTGAAATTGACAAAATTATTTAAACTTGCTGCCTGCCCCCATAATTATGTGGATCTCATCAATGAATAGCATAATCCGACCATCGGATTCAGTTACTTGTTTGAGTACGGCTTTCAACCTCCCCTCAGTACTCCCCGATACTCTGACCCAGCTACAAGCGCACCCACATTAAGGGATATAAGCTGGAAAGAGAAAATGTTTACCACATCAATTTTACTACTCCAATCCAACATCCAAAACTTCAAATGAAGAATAAAATAACAAAGACTCAAATAGGCTTTTTAATTCTTCGATAATTTTGATTTTAATTCTTCTTAAAAAAAACTCTTTTGGCCTCTGTTTTTTTAATAGTATATCTTTTGTGCGTATGTTCTAAATTCAGGTCCTTATACATAATCTGGAATATGCATTTAGTTCTTATATATATTAAAAATTCTATTTTGTACCTTCAATAAATATCTTAAAAAGCTTCTTTTAGTTTATATAAATATTAGCCCTTAATAGTATAGAGATAGGAATAAAAAACATTATATTAGAGATCGAGAGGTTAACAGCCAAAAATTAAAAGAATTTAAATCAAGATAACTTATATTTATCAGAATAACAAACATATTTAATTAGCCATTAACAAAAATATTATGTCCGACTATATCTATATGAGTAATAGCGGTCATTTTTTTCTTTTTGGTATTAATACGAAGCATACTAATTATACATGCTAGATAATAACTTCACATAAATTAATATCGTTTGTTATCAAGATAGTATTATCATATTATAAAATAATATCATTTATTTCAGTACTTTTTTCATATGTCAAAAAATTATCTTCAACATTATTTTTTAAAATATTAAAAAATTATTATCGAGGTATAATTATTTTTTTTTTTAGAACAAATGCAGCCAATATAGCCGAAGGATTTGATTTTAATATATATTGTTAACAAACAATATACAAAAACTACAGAAATTTTTTTTTCGATGAACAATTAGTTATGATTTTAGATTAATTTTGATAGGTATAAAAAAGGTTTACATAGCCATTTAATACATAAAAGTTTTTATAAAAGCAATTCATTAAAATTAAACCATATAATTTTTTACTTACTAATTATAATATGGTATAATATTTTATTTTATTAGTAAATACATGAAATTCAATTTCAAAGCAGTTAAAATATAATCTCTTAAAAGGTATATTATGTGTCATTTGGTATTAATCCAATATAAAAATAAACTTATTGGATATTTTGATATGCCTCATTTTAATCAGTGGAATACAACAACGATGTATGAAATGCTTGATAAACATATACATTTGCTCTATTTTTTTATGATCTGTTGTGATTATTTGTCTTAACTAAAGTACAACTACCTATTATGAAAGAAAAATATATTAAGAGCATGCATACACTTGGAAAAATAACTTTTTAAAGGAATTTTTTTTTTTTTGCAAAATCTATCTTAACTCTTATGCATTGTTAGCGTTAAAAAATATTGGAATTGTTTCAAATTAAATATTTTTTAATTAACTTCGGCAATCTTTTCGTTGCAGCAGAATTTTACACACAATCTTGACTTTCCTAATTTCATACAACATAATTCTTTTATTTTAAAAGTATTTGATTACTTTAAATATGTGAAATATAAAAATTATCTAAAATGGAATTGTATATAAATGAAGGAAGATTTGATTCATTCTCGATTTAAGTTTAGTATTTTATAATTTTAGCTAAATAATTTAAGAATTTAATTCTCATGAAATTTTAGCATAAAAAATTAGAATTGCTTTTAAATTAAATATTTTTTAATCTTAAAAAAATTTGACTACCTTAAATATATGTGAAATATAAAAATTATCTAAAATAGAATTCAATATAAATGAAGCAGAATTTGATTCGCTCTCAATTTAAGTTTAGCATTTTAAAATTCTAGCTAAATTATGAATTATCAGTATTAAAAATTATTAGAATTCCTTTTAAATTGAATATTTTTAATCAATTTTTAGGTGTATTTCTATTGCGTCAGAATTTTACGCACAATCTTAATTTTCTTAACGTTATATAATATAGTTTTTTAACTTAAAAATATTTAACTGCTTTAAATATTAAATATAAAAAACATTTAAAATGGAATTGATTATAAATTAAAGAAAATTTGATTCACTCTTAATAATTTAAGATTTGACAGTTTTAACTTAATAATTTAATAATTTAATTTTTGTGCAATGTTGTTGAAAAATATTAGATTTACTTTTAAATTGAATATTTGTAATCAACTTTTAGGTGTATTCTCGTTGCACCAGAATTTTACAAACAATATTAATTTTCATAACTTTATATAATCTAATCTGTTATCTTGAAAATATTTATTTGCTAGGAAGAGGAAGCTTGAGTGACTGGTTTTTGGGAGGGAACAAATTTTGCTGGGAATTTTTTTTTTTATTAGAAGTTGATATATGTAGATCTAAAAGATTTTTATTATTGTTGGTTTTTGTTGTGCAATCACCCACACACAGCTCAACAAACTGTCTGCATTACAAGACATGCACTCTAAAAAGACCAAAAACATAGGGCGAGCCTCAAACAAAAGCCCAAACAGCAGGCTAAAAAGGAAAACATATTCAGCCGCCGCCTATAAAAATGGCAGCGAGAAAGAAAACAACACCTAATAAACACTGAAAATTAAGCACGAGGTCCGATATTACATCCTGCAGACAAAAACAAGAAAACAGCTGTTGTAACATGCACCATAACGACACCAAAAAATATGTAACAGTGGCTGCAATCTCCCTTTGATGATCCGACACCAAAACTCGTCAACGTCCTTCAAAAACAATTTGATCTCTGGCCTTCTATCAAGGTGCTCTAGTAAAATTTGGTCACATGCATGTAAACACCCATGCATTTCATCCTAGTCCCCTTCAACATTACCATCAAGGACGAAAGACTGGAAATGCAAATAAACATATTGAATCAATAAAAAACAATCGACTTCATTATAGCCATCAAGGATATTGGCAGATTGAGAAGCATGTTCATCGGATAAACCATCAAAACTTAAGCTCATCATATGAGCAGGATGCATGGCACTAGAAGAAGAGCAAACAAAGATGACCGTGATATATTGCATCAGAACAAAAGGCCGCCTCAGAGATATACTAAGAAAGTACAACAACAAGCAAAATAACAATTAATTCACATATTCTGCATATCAGCAACAGCAACATAGTGAAAGCAATATTTCAAAGGGCCATGCAGCATAAAAATGCAGAACATATGCAGCAAGCCACACTAGAAAACCCGCCACAACAAAGTTCTCTCTTTGAATTAATTCTGGGCTGAAATGCTTGAATTTTTTAAATGCTAGAATTTTAAGTTTAAAACATAACTGACTTCACTTCTGAATTTTGTTAAAAAATAAATAAAAATAAAGAAGCGTCCTTCACTACTAAAAACTTACCTGTTTTCTGAGGATTTTGCTACGGATTTTTGTTAAAAATTCTTAGGTAAGCAGGTTTCATGTGGATTTTGTTGAAAAAAAATCCGCAAGTAATATGGTCGTTGATAATTGATTGCTACGAATTTTGAATTCCGCAAGTAATTAGCTATGGGTTATTTCACAAGAAATACAAAAAATTCGCAATTAATTTTCATAGCAAGGTGTGTTGGTGAAAGGAATTTTGCTGCGTATTTTGTTGTGAATTTTGTTCACAATAAATATTTACAGGAAAATTCGCATATAGTTTGCGCCAAAAAATCCTCGCAGCAAAATTTACAAGTAATTTTCGCAACAAAAGCTATAGGTAACTAAATCCACAGCAAAACTTGTAGATAATCCTAATTCAATTTCGCAAATAATTGTGCGAGTAATACTCCTATCAAAATCCGCATCTAATCAGCCCAACAAAATCCACATGTAATTTAATTTGCAACAGAATCCACAAGTTGTCATAGTCTTCCAAAATCTGAATTTGTTGGTAATTGCGCAGATAATTTTCACAACAAATTTTATTTTGCAAATAATTTTGCATGTATGTTTCATAGTAAATTTTGCAAGTAATGCATCTTTCAAAACTCGATTTTACAAGTAATTTTGCATGTAAGTTTGGCAGCAAAATTAGCAAATAATAAATTTTACAACAAATTTTGCAAGAAATATGATCTAAAATTTAATTAAATTTACAACAAATTTCACAACTAAGCATTTCTAATATAACTTTCATAGAAAATTAAATTTGAAACTAAATTAAACAAATTTAATAATTGTTCATTAAATTTATTTCTAACGCATACCTGTCTATATATATATATATAATGTATTTCTAATAACTCTTAAATAAACAAAATGTCTAACTCAACAATGAAACATAAACTTTCTCATAATATAATAACTTCAATGTAATGCATTACTCAAATTAAATAAAAATTCATAAGTTATCTGTCATCATATATGATAAAGTACTAAGATCAATAAATATAAAACAAAGTAATAGTTCTAATAAATGGCAGCTATGCAGTAGAGTATTCAGATGATGTATTATCCTTATTCTCTTCATCACTTGAATCCTCTTCATCATTTGAATTATTTTAACTATAGAATATAGGCTTTGAATGAGAAGAACTTGCTTCATAGCGTAATTTCTTCATCAATATATTTAATGTATTTCTTGTTTCATATAACCTAGTTTCCATGTCTTCTTTCTCCTGCCTCTCTTGTTCTAATTGAGTTTGTAAGGAAGCATCGAATAAATGAACTTTATTTCTTATCTTTTCCTGAATGTCTTCTAGTATAGTCATTGTTAGTCAAGTTCCTGGAGTAATAGCAATTTTGTTAGTGTATAAACTAAAAGAAAAAGCTTATCATTTTGTATAAACTAAAAGAAAAATCCACTCCATTATAACAAATGTATAAACTAAAAGAAAAAGCCTATCTACTTGCCTTTATTTAAGTCTTTGACATAATCTCTATTTTGTAATTTAACCCTTTTTTGTGGAGTGTGTAATTTAACTTTGAGTTGAATAAAGTGTATGTAAATGTGAAAAGAAAAGTTACGAGAAATTATATGCGTGTAACATCTTCCTATAACATACTTACAACGTAGAAAAAAGATGAAAAAAAAGGCAAGCTTGGGAAAATAAAAAAATTCAAATGAGTCTACCACCTTGTTTGTCTTCTTCATATGTTGTGAGTATATTGCACGAAAACATTATACACATTATTTCTCCACTCGATTAATGTTACTTTGATAATAAAACACAATAATATATCTACACCATCCACTTTTCTGGTTTATTCATTATATCCAACTGTGATAATGTAGATAGGTTATTGGCTTTTGTTGTCAAAGTAACATTTCTCATTTCACTCTAGTGGTAGTATGGGAAAAATGATATTTTAATTATAAAATGGATAAAAATATCTATCAGGTATGATGTTTTTTCTTTTCTTTTTTTTTTTTGATTCCGCATCATTTTACAACTTATACTATAGTAGGTCAAGAAATATGGCCAAAGCCAATTGAGTTGAGAGAATTGGAGAGAAACTGAAGAACGAGGAAAATCAATTCTCACTCCTCTATTTATATTTTATACAAAAGTTCTAGGCGTAAGCCTATCGGTGCTATATGCATTTTTATAAGGAGTAATGCTAAGTATTTGGAAAAATATATATAGAATTTATCACAAAATTATATTGATTGTTGAATAAAATAAAATAATATATCTTATTAATTCATTTAAAGACTAGTAATTATAATACTTCATTCTAGATACAGAATTCTAAGAAAATTTCTAGTTGTAAAGCATTTTTCTTTTACAAGTTGTAACATAAGCAAAATAAAAGCTGCATAATATGCGCAACTATATATCAACCGAGTCGACTGGGTTGGTTCATTTAATTTCTCCAAGGAGCAACGGTACCCAAAGTTCATCCTCCATTAGAGTAGATAATACTATAATAGTGTTTGGGGCTAAATATCTAGTTCCCATTCTCACTTTATTAATGTGGCACATCAAATATACATATGACCATGTAGATTTATTGATGAGTAACTTTTGAAATACACACAGCACAAGATACATTTTATTCACTCTAATCATAACCAAATCAACATAACAAACATCAGATTACACATTAACAATTAAACAGAAACAGGGCCCAGCGACAGACAAGAGTTATTTCTTTTGATGATAGCTGAGAGCTGAATATATAGTTTGGACAACGGTGAGAACAAGTAAGAACGAAGCAGCAAAGTTGTAGCCGCGCCTCAAAAATTTAATAAGGCTGTAAAACAAGTATTCTAGATAATGCCATCCTATTGTGGCGATTTCCGTGGCCTTGTTTGAAGCAGAATATTTGTTCAACGCAGCAACCATTTTGTTATGACTAGAATAATCAACAACAATTCGACGGTCAACTCCCTTTGTTATTGAACGGAAAAAACGAACCAGATCACGGTTGCTCATGTTCAAATGGTCCACTATGACTCGCTTGTCCTTAAGCAGTTGAACATCACTTGAACAGCAGATCAAGCCATTGAAAAGCAATGCCGCCCAAGTGCATTTGCATCTGAAAGTGTATACTCTGCCTCTTCCATTTAATAGTTCCACCGGAGCGTTCCTCCAATAGTTAGTAAACATTTTCTTCCCGTGATGCTCCCAAGCAATGAAGTTCCTCCACAGGGGTTCTGTTGCTTCTGTGATCTGCAGCTGCGGAATCTCCAGTGTCCCGTTCCTGAATCTTATGTCAAAGTTGAGGCTACTTATTGTAGTACTAGGCCTCTCGTTATTCTCCTCTGGAGGTTTGATGGTGACCCCAGCTGCATGGAGCCTCGTGGCACAGCGATTCAACCCACCATCAGCTTGATTACTATCTGCCACAGAAATGGACCTGTGTTGATCATTCTCCTCTGGTCTCACTTCCTCGTCATCACCATCATCCCTTCCCAAGAAGATGGAGGAGTGGACAAGTTCTAGAAAGTGAGCAGGCAAAATGCTATTGCTGTTGTCAGAGTCACCACGACGAGGAGAAGAGCAGCTTAAAAGAGACAAGGCCATGCCTTTGAAGGCATTATTAAGAGTAGTGATATTATCATGTCCAAATCGTTGCGGAAAGAGTTTCTGAGACAAGTTAATGACTAGTGCAAGTGGGATCTGGTTCTCCAGCAGCATCAAATCGGTCAAGGCCTCTTCCATTTTCCTTATTGGAGTTATTGCTAAGTGTTCATCATGAGAAATCAATCCTTCGTTCGGTTTATATGACGCACTTATGAGGAGCAGTAGCATGAACCAACAGTCAGATAGCATAGTGGTGGCAAGTTTGGTCCTATCCAGCGAGATTTCTTCCGTGTAGCACGATCGTACTAATTCATCATTGCGCCAAATAATTTTGCCGAACTCCTCGAGAGCCTTTTCAAATTTGTCATTGTCAGAAAGAATTGACAAGAAGCCCCGTTTTAGCGCTTCAATCTCAATTAGGTTCCTTCCAGCCCCATTGTATGTGGGGCCCAGGGAGACAACCTTTGGCTTGTAAGGATTCTCGTTCTCCTTGCGGAGTTCATCTGGAACAATGGAGATGCTGCATTGTTTAATACCCACCAGTTCTTCACCAACAGTTGTTTTTAATGTTTGTTTTGTCGATTGCCACCATTTATTGCAGTCCTCATCGTCCTCAGCCTGCAATCAACTTCAATTTATTTTAGACTTAAAAAAGATGAGTTTTTTTTACATGATAAGATGGATATTACTAATGCGAGTTTATAGGTAATTAAGTACTCAGTGGCGTCCACCTCATTTCTCTCATCTACCTGAGTGACGTCCGCGTTATCTATCTCATCCATGTTCGTTCTCTTTTTTTAATTTTTCTGCATATCCTGTGCAAGAACTTGAGTACAAAAAAGAAAGCTAGTATGAACAATGCTTATAGCAATGATAATTTGAAGTACAAGTCTGAATGACAATATTTGCTTTGTGGTTAAAGTCTTTGGATGGTCGAATAGAAAATTTGAATATTACTAAATAACAAATTTTGAGAAAGCCATTAGGATTGGCTAGTGATGAAGAGTTTAGATAGTTTATAATGAGATCATATGTGCAAACTTTATTTTCAATGTAAAAAAAAAATTGAGTGAAACTCCAATTAAAAGAAAACTAATGTTTTCGATTAAGAAAAAAAAAAGACGTAAATATATCTTCACATTGAACTCTTTTTTTTTTCATTTCATTAAAAATGACGTTTCAATAATATTTTCTTCTTATTTCAATTACATTATAACTACATATGTTCACTAGCCTCCGGCCCCTTAAGTTCTTTTTAAAACATATTGTAATTAAGTCCTTAAAGCAATCTAGCTTTACAAAATTTAAAAATAGCAGACAATTAAAAATCTAATTGATCACTACTAAAACTTGTCTATTTTCTACAAAAAGAATTTAAGGTAAATTACACTCATTTTTCTTGAGATTTATGAAAATATAACTCTACTCTCCCTAGCTAGTTCACTAACCTATTGTGACCTCCCCTGCTAGTATTAAGTATTAACACTCTCCTCTAAATTATTATTAGTTTTTTAAAATGCCCTCACTCTTATCTTAGTTTTAGTTAGTCCCTTGTCTCTACAACTCTCCAAAGACCGCATGATTCAAAATTTTTGGACATTTTAATTAGTTTCATATCAAGAGAACTAGTTCTTAAAATTGTTAAGTGGACACTCCATATTAATTGCTCCCATTTGTATTGTTTCTCAATACCCTGAGAGTTATTTTAATGATTAAAAGTCAATTGAAAAACATATTAACTAGCGAGAAAAGAAAGGACAGAACCGAGACACTAGCACTCTAGCAGTATGATTCAAACAACAGTTTAGTATCCTCCTGCACGAGTAGTTTGGAAATAGATGAATCTTCAAGGCATTTGAAAATGGTTCGAAGATGGAATAAGTTGCCATTAGCATTCATGGACAAACATGGTTGTTAAAGCATAAATCATCAAATCAAAGACAAATATTTGGCCGCGTTTGGCACGCTTGATAGAATAAAATCGGATAATATAAGACCTAAGAGTAAAAAATCTGATAAATTTTAATATCATATAGTATTTGGTGTGACATTGTATAAGACACTATATATATATATATATGTATATCATTCATTTATAAACAGTTTAACTATACATAAATATTAAACAAAAATAAAATAATAATTTATTATTTACATATAGTTTTAAAATATATAATATTATCATTTGTTTAAAAATAACTCAAACTATAAATCAATATTGAAAAAATAAAATAATATTTTCATTATTTATTTAAATATAATTTTTAAAAATATATTATTATTTAAAATCTTCATTTATATGAAATATTATTTATTATTTATTTTAATGTTTTATAACTATTCATAATTTCAATAAATTAAAAAAGTGTAAAATGATCTCTTTATTTTATATAATTTAATATTATTCTAGTATTTTTTATAAAAATTTACTTAAACCTTAATTTAATAATAAACACGAAATTGTAACATTCAATAAAATATTAAATAACTATTTTAGTTTTATTTTTCTACTAAATATTATTTATTATTTATTTAAATATTTATTATTTATTATTTCATTTATTATAATTTATTTTATTTAATTATGATTTATTTTAATTTAAATATTTATTATTTTATTTTATTCATTATTATTTATTTAATAATTATTTTATCTATTATATTATTTATTATTATTTAATTAAATAAAAAATAAACCTTATACGCTAAAACCAAATAAAAACTTATCCTACCTCTCTAGACTTAATTAAATTATCTATCATTTTAATATATAAGAGAGATTTAATAGATAAACTTGTATAATACGTTGTCGGTCACACTTAACAACGATAAAACTATTATATATTGTATTAGTTTATTCTATTATATCTTTACAAATGAGCTCTTGATATTGACAGCAGCCTCAACACATTCAGATCTAAACTTCCGCATCAAAGAAATAACATTCATTTGGTAGTGATTTTTCAAGAACAAATGTAATTTGAACTGAAAAGCTAGCATGGATTTGATTGACTAGGTGAAGCAGTCACAATTCACATTAGGCTTACAAAATAATTTCAACTATTTTTTTCGACTGGATCGGTTGTTTGGTTTTAGTTAATAACTTACTCTTTTTAATTTGTTAAATGTGTGATAAAAAAAGCTTGTAATGAAAGAAGACCAGTTCTTTTTTTAATCATACGACTAGCGTCAGGTTTTGTTCATGCTTTTTTAGCTGGTTTATATGTTTTTCAATTGGCTTTTAATCATTAAAATAACTTTTAGGGTATTTGAGGAACAATACAATTGGGAACAATTAATTTGGAGTGGCAATAGATTAATGGGCTCCTCAAGAAGCAATTCTTGAAACTGCTTAGTGGATAATAAATCTTTAATCTTTTTACCACTTCCATCTTAATTATATTTATTTACTTTTCCCAAAATGACCTCATTCTTTAATTTCAGTCAAAATGCCAACAAACATTGGTCATCAATTATCACAAGGTTTTCTTATTATCGGTGTTTTCTTACTAGGCCAAAGGAGGAAGGATTATGAACGCTTTGTGATAAAAGACGATTTAGTAAAACACTCGTAACGATATACACACATCACAAAGCGTTTTATCATCTAATATATTTACTTGTAATGACTTTTGTTTCATTTTAATTTACAATTATTAGTCTAATTAAAATTAATTTTATTATTTAAAAATATTAACATTTATGTTAATTTTCAAATTTTATCATAGGTCAATGCGTATTACAAATATTGAAAATTAATTTTATTTAAAATAATTATTTAGACCAAAGTCTTGGATTTTTTAAAATTTTCTTAGTACTATAATTGTTGAGAGAATATAGCATAATGGCTATTCTTTGAAAATAGTAATAAGCAGCAATAAAGACGTACTCTCTAAGTAACAATATACAACGCATATTAATTTTTTACAAAATTTAATTTTCATACACTAACATCTGATAAAGTTGAGAAAAATAACAAATTGTGATGAGTAACTACTCATCATGATTCATGATAACTACTCACTATAATTTATCATTTTTTTGGAATTCTATTTGATGAATTTTAAAGTTATTTTATGATGTCAATATATAGAAACTAATTTTGTTAAATATATAGTGTTAATACAATTAAAAGTATTAAATAAACGTGTGATAAAGATTTATAAAATATACTTACCTACATTAAAAACAATTTAAAAAGATTAAATTATTTCCTTTATCATGGATAACATTGACACTAAAAAATTATAAAGACGAAAATATTTATTTTCTTTTAAATAAATTATTCTTTCTATATTTCTATATGACTAATTTAATGAATTAAATTGTCTTAATATTCACTTTCAATTTGTTTATGTAACTATTATATTAAGAAAACTTTGAATAGAATAATTTAACGCATAAATTTAAATATTTATATTAAAATTTAATTACAAAATTTTTATTTATTTATTGATTATATAAAAATTAGAAAATGGAATTAATAATAAAGATTTAAAAATAAAATAAAAATTAATTAAATATTAATCAAATAATAAGAATAATAATAATTTTAGATAAAATATATAGTGATGATAAATAATTTTAAAAAAACATATAAAAAGTAATAGAGGTAATAATTGTTTAGATAAATAATTTTATTACTTTCCAACTAAATACAGGCTTAATATTTGTTTAAAAAAAGAAAAAAAAAACTTCCATGAAAGAGCATAAGAGGAGTGCGCGTACCTATTCCAGTTTCAGGTTGAGCTGATGTATCATGATGGATAGATGTTCTTCTCTCCAATGCGCCACCAGAATCGTGAGTTTGCGAAGATCCTCGATAACTAACAGAGCTAATAATTGAACTACTGAAGGAACTCGTAAATTGAAGCGAAGGCACAACAATAGATCTACAGATATATCTGTATAAACTATCAAGTAATCAAGTAAATAAGAGGAAACCAATTAAAGCACTTTCAAGACTTAAATTTGGCCAAGATAAAAATAAAGTTTCTCGTTTTACATGACGAATCGACAATAAAGTCGATGCCAAGCACGCACGGTCATTGATTCAACGAATGGACACCTAAAAATGGATGTTTCTATCCCCTTTGAATATGATAGATGTGTAAAAAAATTTAGAACCATCATCACATTAAATAATAATAAAATAAATATTTTAATTAGATAGTTATTTTTTAATGTTAAAAATAATATTTTTATTGATTGAGCGGGAAATTTACATGTTGTCCAGCCGTTAAACACAACAAATGAAAAAGAATGCAAAAGAATGAAGTACCCCTACTCATTGCTACTTTTTCTTTATTAGACTGATACCGCCACATTAAGTTCATTTGACAAACTAGTGTCTGACCCCGCGCATTTGCTCGGACAGTTATAATGGACAAATATTCAACTTTAAAATAATATATTTTAAAAATATTTTGAATAACAGAATAAATTATCCGTAAATTATATTAAAAAAATCAACAAAGAATCTTAATCGGGTATTTATAATGACACCAATAGTATCATTATCGCAAGCAAGAGCACTGTGTCTTGTGGAAGAAGGGGGCATTGGTCCCCTGAATCTCTAATTTTTCTTATCTATTTAAACGTTTGGCCTATCCAAAATTCAGCATTTAATTAATTTTTATAACCTATTTATTTTTATATATTTTAATATTATAATAGACAAGATATTATATCTACTGTTGTTTGTCTCTCTTAAATTTTAATTGTGAAGTATTTATTTTCTTTTATATATTGTGCCCTTCTAACAAATCCTTCTAGCTCCGGCCCGGTCCTAAGGCTATCAACTTCTGATAAGTGTCGGGATACTTCATGAAACTAATAGTATTTACACATTTACACATTCTACACAGTTATAAAATAAAAATATTTACAATCAGATATCATTATCATAACTCAAGCTTGGTTCTACGTACTCTCAAAAATTAGGATTTGCCATTTAAACAAATTATTATATAAATTTTGTGATATAATGATATTGCTTATAAAAGAATAGTAAATTATCAAGGTATTAGTATTCTCATTTTAAGTATCTCCTAAGTTCATTCAATCTACATGTCCTGATCGACTTCACGTATTCATGAAACACTTGAGAGGATGGTATTTTTGTCATCAGTCAAATGCAATAGTTATTGATGCCTCAGGGACTTCTTAAAATCAATTAATATATATGATTAATCTTTGATTAACTCTATCTTTATTGCTTTGAATTATATATATATATATATATATGTTGTGTGTGTGTGTGTGTTCTAGATGAAGTTTTGGGAGTTCGGTTGGCCAAATATTAGGCTTGATCCATTGGTATTTTTGTTTAGAGTAGTTTAAACTTTTTTGATATCGAGGTATTGAAACTAAGCTTGAAACATGTATCTCGTAGCCAATCATCCCGCAATTTATAAGGACCGGTAGAAGTTTATAGAAGCGAACGGTTAAACAAGCTATAAAATCCTTTAAATGAAGTGTTTGGACAATTAAAATAACGTTCTCTAATAATAGTGCCAATTGTACAATTTAAATGGCCTAAGTTGGGTCTTCACACCCTTGTTTCAAGCTATTCCCTTCATTCTCATCCCTCGTTAAAAATCTTACTTCATTTCTATGCCATTTGTGAAGTCAGTAATATTTTATGATTTATGTTTTAAATTGAGATTTTGCATTACTAGGTGTGGTGTACATGTAGAATAGATTCGCAACTAGTCATGAAGTTATAGATCATACTTGAATATCCCCTATGCTTGTTGATTGCATTGAGTATGGTGTGAAAGTGTTGGAAGGTATAGATGCTTGACTTCGATTGATTGGTAATTAACTAAATGAAACTTATTTGTGATGGGTTGGTTGTAAAGTGATGGACCCTTGATCATTGGTTGATGGGATTCCCCTATTTTCCTTGTGTGCTTGTGTTCTGGCCATGAAAGTTTTCTTGGAGATTGATTTTTAGATAGTTATGGTTCTATAATGGAGTGAAATGCATCTATGATAGAAAAATCATGTTGAGGTATATTTCTTTTGAAAAAAAATGAAATGAAAAGAAAGAAAGAAAGAAAACTTGTTTCGAAACTGACATGTCTTACATCTCATTCTAAACTTGAATTCTTGATTCATATTTTGTGTGTAGTCTTTGATGAATGGGAGGTAAACAGTTGTGCATGCTAGTTTTGGTGCACTTGGACCCTAGAACTTAATTTAGTGGGATCAAGATTATCTTGCATGCCCCTGTGAGTTCAAATTTTTGGAACATTTACGTATGTTTGTTCGCAGGCACAATAAAAATAAGTTAATTGACTTCACACTTGAGTTTACTCTAAGTGCATGATTGGTTAGAAAGTATGAAAATGAAATTACTAAATGAGTTTTATGTATAAAATTACATATGAAATTAATCTTTGCGAGTTTTTACCCATGTTATTACTTTCCAACTAAATACAGGCTTAATATTTGTTTAAAACAAAAAAAAAACTTCCATGAAAGAGCATAAGAGGAGTGAGCGTACCTATTTCAGTTTCAGGTTGAGCTGATGTATCATGATGGATAGATGTTCTTCTCTCCAATGCGCCACCAGAATCGTGAGTTTGCTAAGATCCTTGATAACTAACAGAGATAATAATTGGACTACTGAAGGAACTCGTAGATTGAAGCGAAGGCACAACAATGGATCTACGGATATATCAGCGCAAACTATAAGTAAATAAAACTACTTGGAGGAAACCAATTAAAGCACTTTCAAGACTTAAAGTTGGCCAAGATAAAATAAAGTTTCTCGATTTTGTGGGTGTGACACGACGAATTGACAATAACGTTAATGCTAATTAGGTATGGTAATTGATTACTATTTTAATATTTAAAAATTAATTTCTCTATTATCTAATAGATAAGTGAAAAAAGTTGACATTATCTTCACATATAATAATAATAAAATAAGTATTTTAGTTTTATATTAACTTTTAAATATTAAAATAATATTTTTATTAATTGATCGGGCAATGTTGTCAACCTGATAAGCACAACAAATGAAAATGAATACAAAAGAGCAAAGTTGCCATGTTGTCCACCTGTTAAGCACAACAAACGAAAAAGAATGCAAAAGAGTAAAGCTGCCACTGTACCACCTGTTAAGCACAACAAACGAAAAAGAATGCAAAAGAATAAAGTTGCCATGTTGTCCACTGTTAAGCGCAACAAATGAAAAAGAATGCAAAAGAATAAAGTTGCTAACGCACCTCCTGTCAATTTTTGTTTAGAACCACACTCTATTTAATGATATAAGATTTTTAAGTTGGAATATTTTCTATTTTAAGAAAAAAATTAATTTTATAATTTTTTTAAGGTTAAAAATAATAGATATAATAGTCTTTTTGTTAATTTTTATTAATAAACTTATACATATAATATTTTATAATGATAACATGTCATTAAAACTTAGAAGTAAGTCAAATAAAACTATTTTGGAATATATTACAATTATTTTGATATCTAAAATTATACAAAAAAATCACTTTATGAATTATTATAGTGATTTAAATGATTTATTTTATGAATTTTAACTATCAAAATGAATCATTTTTAACTCTATTCTATTTTAAATGATATATACACTTAATATCATGTTAGCAGATTAATATGTAATTTTATTAATGTTCAAAGAATTAAATATATACAAAGAAAATAATATGTCCTATTATTAAAATTTTAAGAGAAAATATATTTAATTTTAATTTTTAAGAAATTAAATGATCTTACAAAATTTGGTTGGAGTACAAGTTATTTACTCTTTTCTTTGCTAGACTGATACAGCCACTTTAAGTTCATTTGACAAAGTATGTCTAACCGGCGCATTTGCACGAACAGTTACAATGGACAAATATTCAATTTTAAAATAATACATTTTAAAAATATTTTGAATAACAGAATAAATTATCCGTAAATTATATTAAAAAAATATCAACAAAGGATCTTAATCAGGTATTTATGATGACACCAATAGTATTATTATCCCAAGCAAGAGCACTGTGTCTCATGGATGAAGGGGGCATTGGCCCCTGAATCTCTAAGGGCTGCTTGCTTTACTAAAAATTATTTTCAATTTTTAATTTTTAATTTTTTAATTTTTTCAGTTTTTTCTTCATAAATTTAAAAAATTAAAAACTGAAAATTATTTTTAGCAAAGCAAACAGCTCCTAATTTTTCTTATCTATTTAAAATTTGGCCTATCCAAAATTCAGCGTTTAATTAATTTTTACAAAATATTTATTTTTAGATATCTTTTATATTATAATAGACAAAATATTATGTATATTGTTGTATGTATCTCTTAAATTTTAATTGTGAAATACTTATTTTCCTTTATATATTATGCCCTTCTAACAAATCCTTCTAGCTCCGGCCCGATCCTAAGGCTATCAGCTTTTGATAAGTGTCGGGATACTTCATGAAACTAATAATATTCACACATTTACACATGCTATACAATTATAAAATAAAAATATTTGACACAAGCTTGGTTCTACATACTCTAAAAAATAAGGATTTGCCATTTAAACAAATTGTTATATAAATTTTGTGATATAATCATATTTCTTATAAAAAATAGTAAATTATTTGTGATGACCCAAAAAATTTAAATTATTTTTCTTCAAAAAAAATGGTACTAGATGTGGAAAATAAGATGAATGAGAAGCTCATTTTAGCTTAGACTAAGGGAGATAAATATTTTATAGCACAATATTTAGTGGATAGACTCCACTGTTCTTTTTTTTTTTTCTTTTCTCCTTTCTTTCTTTCTTTTTTCCTTTCCCCCACCCCTACCAACAGACTCTCTTTCCCTCTTCCTTTTCTTCTTATTTTCTTTTTCTTTCCTCCCCTTCCTCTCTCATGTTCCTGCATCCCCATGTTCTGCCCCTCTTGTCAACAGTAGCCACCATCGCATCCTAGCAACTGTGACTGCTACCACCCTACCGGCGACCTTAACTTGCTTCCTCACAACAGATCTCTCTCTTTCTCCCCTCTATTTGACCGCGGTTTCTCTCTCTAGATAAGGGAAACCACTACAACCTCAACGATTAACGTGGTGCTTCCCTTTTTTCTTTCTTTTGATAGTGTAGGTAAGTCTCAATACTTTTTTATTAGTATATTTGAGCTTCCTATGAATTGTTATGGAGGATTTTGGAACCCTAGGTTTAGAATAATTAGGGGTTTTGAAATCTAAAGCTAATTTATATTAATTGATAGCATTGTTAGCTAATATATGTTACTGTTGTCTTATTCCTAGAGTTATAGATCAAACAGATGTCAACTAAAGATTTTGGTGGCTTTGAGGAGTAGTCTCCGGTTCCTTGAGAACCATTGTTGTAAGTAGATTTAATATCTGTAGTTATATTCCTCTAATATAAGTTATTTATGAATTTTACATAATACCTATTGTCCCCTGTTTACAAATTTGTATGGTTTCAGTATTTAAGATATTTATTTGTCGTTATTGATTGGAAAACAAATGTGTTTCAATTACCACATAAGAAAAATAAATGATTTTATACTATATTTTAAAGAGGAGTGATTTGTACATGATGAGTATGGATTTTAGAACTTGAAAACTGATTCATGGGCAAAGTCCCAATTGTATTGATGGCTGAAAAATAACTGGAGTCGGGATAGACTCATGGAATGAGCTATGTATGGTTTCTGACGAAAATATTTGGAAAAACTATTGAGTAATGATAATGATTGGTTGTTTTATAAATTATTTTGGGAATGCCTGATATAGGAACTGCAACTGACGGCAGGTGACACCAGCCAGGGTGCACCTTGACTAAGAATGCTACATGGCCATCCGATGATGGTGCATGATGGATGAGTGTTGGTGCACTTGTCAGTGGTTCCAAATGGAAGGCGGGATCACACGAGGGAATGGCTGATTGAGTGTGTGATCCTGATGGAATTTCCTGTTTAAGGTTGCTACCCTCTTAACTATTTACTTTGAATATGTAATTTCTTTATTTTATCTTTTTTACAACTTAAAAATGTTACGGTATTGTTTTATTCTTGTCTCATGTGGGTATAGATACTTTATCTATTCACTGAGTTGCAAAACTCACTCTGTTGTCCTTCTTCTTGTTCAGATACAGGTGTAAATTCTAGTTTTGCATAACCTTCGGCTCAGTGACCTCTATCATTTGTGTAGTGAGCCCCCCTTCGATTTCATGGGCCTTTGTTGAGTATTGTAGCTCCAATGTGTCACAGGCAGGGTCGGGACATGATTATGTTTTTCTTTAAAACTTATTTGGATGTAATGGTTTTGATATTATGTTCTAAATGAGGATTAAAATAAGGGTAAATTACACTTACCTTCCTTGAGGTTTGTTAAAATACAATTCACACCCGCTTTAGTTGTCCAACCTACACTTACACCCCCTCTACTTGTCAAATTTTAAGTATTTATATTACATTCACACCCCTCATTCACAGAGCACAGTTAGTAAACTTAAAAGAATGATATTTTGTGATATTAACTATTTTTAATTAATAAAGTTATAAAAATACCCTCACCCACTCTGTTAAATTTAAGGGTATTTTTATAATTTTATTAATTAAGAATAATTAATATCACAAAAATATCATTCTATTAAATTTACTAATGGTGTTCTATTAGTGAGGGATTTGGGTGTAATATAAATACTTAAAATTTGACAAATAGAGAGGGTGTAAGTGTAGGTTGGACAATTAAAGGGAGTGTGAGTTATCTTTCCACAAATCTCAAGGGAAGTGAATATAATTTACCCTTAAAATAATTGATTAACTAATGTTTTATGTTTGATTTTCTTGAATTTGGATACGCACATTTTTTGAGAAAAATCATATTTTAAAATATACTTATATTTATTTATTATCCTGGTTGTGCTAAGGTTCTACTATGCTATAAGGAAATGTTTTCCACAAGTTTTGTATTTGGTGAATGTCTACAAAAACAAAGAAAACTCTGTCTGTTTTTTTAGAAAATCTACATTTAAGACTTGGTAGGGAACATGTTGCCTATGTGCCGATCATGGCTTGGGTTGGGTGGTGACATTATCAAGGTATTAATATTCTCATTTTAAGTATCTCCTAAGTTCATTCAATATACATGTCTTGACTTCAGGAATTCATGAAACACTTAGTAAGGATGGTATTTTTTGTAATAAATCAAATGCAATAGTTAATGAAGTCTCAGGGACTTCTCAAAATCAATTAATATATAAGATTAATCGTTGATCAACTCTATCTTTATTGCCTTGAATTATATATATATATATGTGTGTGTGTGTGTGTGTGTGTGTGTGTGTGTGTGTGTGTGTGTTTTGCTTCATTCTTTAATTGAGACAAAAAGATCTAGTGTTTTTTATTTTCTGGGTTATACCAACTTCAGGCGCAGGTAGAGCATTATGTAGTTTATTTTGAAGCAATATATTACTTTATTCGAATTTATGATGATTATAATTCAGTTTTACTTTATGACACTTAGTTTGTTTCGATATAAAATTGAGAATCTCATAATCACATTCATGAGATTTGAATCACATTTCATATGAACATCCATACTCAACAATTGTATTAGAGGACATATCATTTCTATTCTCCCAAGATCTATTATGGAATTATAATTCTAGCATATTAGAATGAACATGAAATGTGTACTTGTAGTCAAGCTCATAATTGAATCTTTTGGTGGTCATTGTGTAACATCCCCTGCTGCTTTATGGATTGACGACTGTCCCCACAAACTAACACGGGTCTTTTCAGCATGCTTTGTCCTCACTCACACGCTTCCTAGGAAAACTTCCTAGGAGGTCACCCATCCCAAAATTGCTCCAAGTCAAGCACGCTTAACTGTGGAGTTCTTTTAGTTTGGGCTACCAAAAAGAAGATGCATCTTGTTGGTATAAGTAGTACAAATCAATTCATATAAGCCCTCCTCAACTGTATAGTCCCATACCTATACAGTCTCAGGATCCCTCTCATTCGGGTGTGTAATCGGTTCATTCGTGTAATCGGTTTTCATAGCCATTCAAATACCTAACTAAGTATGCTCCGTAAACATGTATAGAGTTATTAAAGATTCTAGAACACAACATGGAATAAATTATTGATGACCTCGAACTCACATAAACAACCTTGACAAAGACTTGAACTATCATAATCCATAATATCAACAGGTTGTTCTTTTGAACTAAAGCTAATAGTCTTTGTATCTACCATGCTTTAGTGAATAGGGTATGATTGCAACTTCATTCCTATTAGCAGTATTGGCAAGAAAATTAAGAACAGACTAAAACCACTTGGCATTGGAGTTTCTCTTACTCAGAAGTAGAATTTCTACCACACTCTCCATTTCTATTAGGCCCCCCATTTTGAGGACTTTTGTTGTCATGAGTGAAAAAAAGCAACATATGTTAACAAAAATTAAGCAACAAATTTCAGTAACTAAACAATCAAAATTCAAAAAAGAGTACCAAAGAGATCATTGCAACTCTATCGCTACACCACCACTAGCTCAACCATCAACTCGGTCGTCACAATTGCCATAGGCCTTACCAATGAAAATTTTCAATCTTAGAATATTTCCAAATAAAAACCCAAATTAAAAAAATAAAATAATGTAGTGCAACTAATGAAAAGAAGAGGAAAAGTGAGAGAGAGCATATACTTGGGCTGAGACTTCGTCAGAGATTTACTGGAGGAGCGTAGTCAGTGCTATTCTAGATCCGTCTTTGAGGGTTGGCCCTATTTCTTCCTCCTCATAATCTGATTCATCGCTAGGATCAAGCTCAAACCCTAGACTGTTAGAGGAATAATCCAAGTAAGAATCAGATAAAAGAAAGAGAATGAGCTTCCTTCGACTTTGACTTTAACCTTACCATCATTCTCCATTTCTTTGACCTCAATCTCATGGCATGTCAACTCCTTCACCCTTGCACATCAATACTATGCGAAGAACTTCGAGTTCTCTGGTGTTTTAGCCTTCCATTTGAGGAGCAAAAGGAAGAAAAAGATTGAGAAAAAAAGTGCAAAAGAAGGAAGCGGGAGGAGCTCCATCTTTTATTGTTTTAACTTCTTGATAAGATAATTAGCATAAATATTATCTCAGAAGATGGGAAGAATGAAATACCTCAAGATATAGTCTTTCAGCTTGATCCTTATCCGCAGCATCTGGGTGTAACAGATTACAACATTACTTGTGCTTGTACTTTCAGCCCTTTCTCTGGAGAAGATAGTAGCAGCAAGTAGCACACTACAAGAAATGCACAGTATTCCGATGATGTTACCGACGGGTTTTTCGATGGTCATCAATTTTACCGATGGGTATGGGGCCATCGATGATGAGGGCGTCGATGAATATTACTGATGGTATTAAGAAACCCATCGATTATTATCGACTCCTTTACCAACAGACATATGGATTAATAGTCATCGATACAATTAAATAAAAAGCATTAGAACATCCGTCAGAGACATAATTTTATCGATGGTTTATTGACAGTTATTACATTATTTAATTTGATTTTTTTAGTTTTTACCAACAATTTTATCGACGGTTTTTTATTTTTCTGCAATTTTATTATAAAATAAATAATAAATAATTTTTTTAAAAATTTTCCTTTTACTGATGTTGTGATTGATAATATTTTATTTATTAATCATATATTTATTTATATAATAACCTAATTATCAATTTAAATGATATTAAATAAGAAAATAATAAATTGATAAAAAGAATAAATTAAATTGATTAAATAAAATATCAAATTATGACAACAAAATATACACAAATCATAATAAATGTAAAAAAAAAAAATCCAAAATGGATGAAAAATGAAGATAAATAAAAACTAGCTAAAGTCCTAGGCGTCGGCGGCATCATCATCATTATCAGGGCTATCATCATCATCTGCCCTGCCCGACTATGACTGGCCCTCATCATTGGATGGGAGTGGGGTATAGGGGAATGGGGGAATGGGGGAGCGTCTTGCTGGAGCTGGAGGATCCTGAAACCTGCATGCCTTGGAAGAAGCTTATCACATGTGCAGTGACCTGCTACTCTATCTTCCAGAGCTGAGCCTTCTCCTTTTTCGCTATCTCTTGCTGCTAGTGCTCGAAGGAAAGCTTAAGCTCTCGGATTTCTCTTAACTCCTGCTCCAAAGTTGTCCAGCCTGCTTGCTGCTCCTAGAGCTGCTGAAGGAACTATGCCTACTGCTTCTGCTGCTGTTGGATCAACTGTGCCCGCTATTCCTACTGCTGCTGGATGAGCTGTGCCTGCTGCTATAGCTCCTGGTTGAGGGCATGCACATGCTCCCTCAAGGCATCATCCCTAATAACTGACCCAATGGCGGAGGATGGGGATATACTCTCAGGGTAGTACCTCATCCTATATATGTGGCCCTTGTAAGGGCCACTAACCACCTGGGCCCAGACATCCTCCTTGTTTGGAGGAGGAGGAATGTTAGCATCAGGCCCAGCCTCAGTCACCTGGGTCTGTGCCTGCTCCTAGAAATTAGTAAACTCGCGCTGCAAGGGAAAAAAGATAAAACACATTGTAAGTAATAATTATGACGTAAATGGAAATAATAATAATAAAATTTAAGTAAAGTTATACACAAATTCAAACTTACATAGGTCATCTTGGAGCGAGCATCTACCCAGACCTCTCCAGACTCATCATCATCCCTCTGCACACCCTTTCGGGTGTGGGTCTCTCAAAGTAGCTCGCCTTGTATTGGAGGGCGGGTCAACTCCCTCTCCTACACAAATAAGCACAATAAAGTCATATACATATAGTATTTGCCACATTTCAAATATAGTAAATGTTACTATAAAATTTATAAAGGTTAAAAAATTACCAAACGCTTGCGGGTTCCCTCCTGGATGCTCGACCTACCAGTGTACAGCGACCTGCCTTTCTGTGAGGCTCGGTTTATCTTTCCCTTAGTTGACCTATCCTTAAAGGTCGGGTCGCTGGCCTAGTGGTGCTGCAACTCACTGAGCGTAGCATCCCCCAGCCACGAGCTACTTATCTGTCCCTTATGGACATCATATAACATATCCCACAGTCACTTGGAAGACCTAATCTTCCAAGCCCTCTTCACTGCGGGCTCATGCTCGGGGTCAATGTAGAAGGATTTCTGCATAGAAAATTCACAGCATACAAGTTATTATATATAAGCATACAATTAAATAATATAAATATACATTTTAATAAAAGCGAATAAATCATAGAATTACCTTCCAGTCCTCCCAAAATGACTCCCTGGTAGTCTCTGGGATGTCGCTCCATGTGGGCCACAGAGGGTTATACTGACTCTGTATAACCTTTGTAATCCTGTGGTGAGCCGGCACAAATGGCTTAAAACTATTACATAGATAAAATAAATCAAAAACAATCAAAATAGTTTAATTGTCATAAGCAATGTAAAACTATAATGTAATAAAAAATAAATTCAACTTACCTGTCTAGCATTAGCCCCAAGTGGCCTGCCATCAGGGCCGAGTGGCCTCCCATATGCGTCCCGTGCTTGTGACCCAGTAGAGGAAAAAGGAATCTGATCGGATACAGGGCTGGGAGTAGGGGCAGTAGTAGGGCTAAGGGAAGGATCACTGATGCGAATAGGTTGTGGGTGTGAATACGAGGGAGGTCGGGGCCTGGCATACCCAGGAGTGGGCATCATCCTAAAGCCTGGGGTGCTGATGGTAGGGACTGAGGTGGAGGTAGTGGAAGGGGAGGTGGTGGAAGTGCTAATGGTGGGGACTAGGGGTGCTGATGGTAGGGATTGAAGTAAAGGTAGTAGAAGGGGAGGTGGCAAAAGGGGCGGTGGTGGAGGTGGTAGGAGGGGCGGTGGTTGAGGTGGTGGGAAAGGTGGTGGCGGAGGTGGTGATGGGTAAATCGACCTTTCGAGGTCGACCTCTACCTCTATTAGCCATACTGAAACAATTAAAAAGTGTCCATTAAAAAATTCATTAAATTAGAAAAATTCATTTAATCAGAAAATTATTATACTTTCCTAATAATATTACATATAATATTAAATACCTCAATTAATCTGAAAGTGCAGGGCTGTTTTCATCATCACTCTGTTGTTGATCATTAGGTGAATCATCAGCACTACTAGCACTTATTTCATCATCATGATTTCAGATTGGGCGGTTACTTATGCATTCAATTATGTCAACTTTCCCGGTAGTCAACAGAAGAGGGTTTTCAGGATTGTCTGCATCGATTACTGCCATTGAAGTGTGTAACATCCCCTGCTGTTTTATGGATTGACGACTGTCCCCACAAACCAACACGGGTCTTTTCAGCGTGCTTTGTCCTCACTCGCACACTTCCTAGGAAAACTTCCCAGAAGGTCACCCATCCCAAAATTGCCCCAAGTCAAGCATGCTTAACTGTAGAGTTCTTTCAGTTTGGGCTACCGAAAAGAAGATGCATCTTGTTGGTATAGGTAGTACAAATCAATTCATATAAGCCGTCCTCAACTGTATAGTCCCATACCTATACAGTCTTAGGATCCATTTCATTTGGGTGTGTAATCGGTTCATTCATGTACCCCTTCGCTTTCGAAGTCTGCCAGGAGTCGCTCCTTGTCCATGCCTCTTTGCACCGGCGATCACTCCCCGACTTCGCAATCCCCGGGCGTTACATGCCCACCAGCTTCCGCTTGGTTCGTCCCCAAACCACACCGTACTGGGAGAGGTGCAGGCTCTGATACCATTTGCAACATCCCCTGCTGCTTTATGGATTGACGACTGTCCTCACAAACCAACACGGGTCTTTTCAGCGTGCTTTGTCCTCACTCGCACGCTTCCTAGGAAAACTTCCCAGAAGGTCACCCATCCCAAAATTGCCCCAAGTCAAGCACGCTTAACTGTGGAGTTCTTTCAGTTTGGGCTACCGAAAAGAAGATGCATCTTGTTGGTATAGGTAGTACAAATCAATTCATACAAGCCGTCTTCAACTGTATAGTCCCATACCTATACAGTCTTAGGATCCCTCTCATTCGGATGTGTAATCGGTTCATTCATGTACCTCTCCGCTTTCGAAGTCTGCCAGGAGCCGCTCCTTGTCCATGCCTCTTTGCACCGGCGATCACTCCCCGACTTCGCAATCCCCGGGCATTACAAAGTGGGTGGATCATCCATTTGATAAGCATCTGTATTTGTATCTTCCTCTATTTCAATCCTACCTCTTGGTTTTATCTTGTTCACCACCCTCCACTGTGACCTACTTTTCCCAGGATAAGACATATAATATACTTGTCTAGCATTTTGGGCTATAATGAATGGATCATAACTTCTATATTTTCTAGTGTGATTGATTTCAATGAATTTATAATTGTTGTGTTGTCATGTCCCAGTAAGTCGGGTAGGATCATATCATTTACATTTGAATAGGACACATTTATTTACGAGCTCACCAATGTACTCAAACTCAAGGATTTCTTTAACGACACTGTAACGCCTGGGGATTGCGAAGTTGGGGAGTGATCGCCGGTACAAGGAGGCACGAACAAGGAGCTGCTCTTGGCAGACTTCGAAAGTAGAGGGGTACATGAATGAACCGATTACACACCCTAATGAGAGGGATCCTGAGACTGTGTAGGTATGGGACTATACAATTAAGGATGGCTTGTATGAATTGATTTGTATTACTTATACTAACAAGATGCATCTTATTTTTGGTAGTCCATCACGAAAGAACTTCATAGTTAAGCGTGCTTGACTTGGAGCAATTTTGGGATGGGTGACCCCCTGGGAAGTTTTCCCAAGAAGCGTGTGAGTGGGGACAAAGCACGCTGAAAAGATTCGTATTGGTTTGTGTGGACAGTCGTCAATCCATAAAGCAGCAGGGGATGTTACACGGTCACCGTAGTAGGTCTCTTCTAGTTCATCACTGCATCTACTTTACTAGGATCAACCGCAATGCTAACCTTTGACACTACATAACCTAAGAATTTCACTTCTTCCATCCAAAACTAACACTTAGAAAGCTTTGCATACAACTTTTTCTCCCTCAATATACCTAAAACAATCCTCAAGTGACTCTCATGCTCCTCTGGTGTCTTGGAGTAGATGAGAATATCATCTATAAAGACTACCACAAATTGATCCAAATAATATCTGATCTGATTCATGTAGTCCATGAACACTACAGGAGCATTAGTAAGCCCGAAAGACATTATGATAAACTCATAATGCCCATACCGCTTCCTAAATGTAGTCTTGGGAATATCTTCTTCCTTCACCCTAATCTGATGGTACCCTGACCTCAGATCAATCTTTGAAAACACCACAACTCCTCTCAACTGATCCATCAAATCATCAATTCTTGGGAGAGGGTACTTGTTCTTTACGGTCACCTTGTTCAATTGACGATAATCCATTCACAATCGCATACTACCATCTTTCTTCTTTACAAACAAGACTGGGACTCCCCAAGGAGAAAACACTTGGTCTCATAAACTTTTTCTCTAACAAATCCTTCAACTGGGTTTTAAACTCTACCAAATCGGCTGAGGACATTCTATAGGGTGCCATAGAGATTGGCCCCGTCCCAGGGACCATGTCGATAGAGAACTCAACCTCTCTCTCAAGGGGAAATTTTGGGATCTCCTCGGGGAAAACATCGGGGAACTCATTAACCACAAGTATACTATCTAAGGATTGTTCATTTTCAACTTTGCTCGCAACTAGGAGAACATATCCTTTCTCTATACTCCCACAACAGTCAAGGGCTATAGCATTAAGGAAAAGACGCACAGGCTATAAACCTTTTTGAATGTTCGTCTTTAATGGGATTTAGCTAAGTTGATATGGCTTAATAGAGACAATTTTTTGTCCTCAACTATCTTATAATCTTCAACTTGCTAAATTGGGAAATAATCTCTCCTTCTTCATGACATTTAGCAAAAGATTTTATAATTTATTTAATTTTATTATATCTATTGTAGAAATTTGCCACCTCAACCGAACAATTTTAATCTTTTTAACTCATTAGTTTTCCATCACTATCTTAAAAACTTTACAGTCCTCTTTAAAGACAGAAGTGATAATAATTTAAAATAGAGTCTAAAGAAAATTTCAAAATCAATGGATATTTAATTCTTTCTTATAAGGTGGTTTTAACAAATATCAACATTAACAATTGCCCAATGCAATCTCCCATATTCATTTTGGTAAATAATACTATGATATCACACTCCATTTGTGTTACGATAAATGATAATATAATATGTTTATTTAATAACAGATCAAGTTATATCAATATTAGATGGTACATTACTGCATATGCATATCACATGTTACAATTTTTTTTTTAGTAATTAGTATTATTTTTTAATTTTATTCTATGAAAGTGAAGTAGTTTGTAAAATGAGAATTAATTTAAAAAAAAATGGAACGAAACTTGAATAAGAGCGAAAGAGGAGGTTTAAAAGTGGAAAAGAGGACAGAAAAAAAAAATGGAAAAGAGGAAACGCGTGCGAGAGACTTTAACTTTATAAAAGTACAGGTGATAACATAATTACAAAAAAAAAAATTGGTAAGGGTGATAACATAAATTATAATAAAAATCAAGGAGTTGATTCAAACAAATTTTGAAATCCAAGAGTCAGAGCCGTGAATAATGGAATGGAGTTGTTTTTGGTGAGGAACAGTGGAACGGAATTGATCAAAGCGTAATTTTTTTTTTCTTTTATGTTCATGCCTTTTAGTTAAGAGGAATATTATATGAATAATAAAATTATATAATAAATATATATTATATTTTATTATTATTAAATATGATGAGTGAGTGGGAATTATTTATTACATTTAATGATGATAAGATATGTGGTGTTTATTTATTATGATTTTATTGTTCAATAATATTACTCTTTAGTTTACAAAAAGAAGAAAAAATAAAAAGTGTTAAATTTTATCTTAGTCTCTTAAAAATATTTCAAACAATAAACTAGTGTTTTAAAATTTAAAAGTCCAGGCCAATTACGAGTCCAAACGAGGGGCAATTAATTGGTTGCTCTGTAAAGCTATGTTTGTATATTATTCTACTCTTTTTTAAGAGTATTGAGTGTTTTAATAATTATCAAAACAAGCTATGTTTGTATATTAAAAAAAATTCTATACAGACATGTACGAAGAGAGAACAATTTATCAATTTTTCAAAGGAGAAACTATAGGCACATTTCCTGAGGTGATTTATAATTACACTTACTTTCTTATACATTTTAAAAAATTCATTCACCTCTTTTAATTAATTTAAAATTATTATATTTACACTCAGTATATTATTTGTCCATCCATAATAACAAAAGGACTAAAATCCCAAATTAGTTCCTTCAATTTATGATGGGGGACAAATTAGTACCTCAGATTTGAAATGGGAATTGATATAGTTTTTTGGTACGTTTGTAATAAGTATAGTTAATTATATTTTATTACCAATTGTGTAAAATAATTTTCAATTAAATCAATTTTAAATAATATATTATTTTTTTTAGATCTGAATATTTTTAAAATTTTGAATTTGAAATTGAGAATAAATCATTAGTAATCACATATGCCCAAAAATTATATAATTGACTCATTAGATTTGATTCCAATTTTATTATCAATCAAGATTCTTAATTTTTAGATAAATCAGATATACTAACTTTATTTTAAATTAGATATTTGTTATAAAGAATAATTTTTCAACGAGATTTGGAAAAATTTAATGATATTTTTTCAGATTATTTTTTGGAGAATGTATCATTTAAAATAATTGTAATCAATATAATTAATATTCATAATTTATTAAATACTTTTGGATAATATAGTATCACATTTTTTAGATTATTTTTGAATTTAGGAATTGAATTTGAGATTAAATGATTAAGAATAATAAATACAGTTTGTTGATTATAATTTATAATTTTTCCAATTTCGTTAGCAATCATGAATCTTAATTTTTCCTGAAATCAAATTAATTTCTTTTTAGAATAAATATTTTTTTTTAAAGAATAACATTTGAAATAGGACTTGAAATAATCAAATCATATTTTTTTAAGGGTCATTTCATTAGAGAATATATCAATCTTAATCATCAAAATAAGTGTAGATATAATTATCGTAATAAACATAGTTAATTATGTTCTATTACCAATTGTGTATAATAATTTTTTATTCAATCACTTTTTAGAGAAAATAATATGTTATTTTTCTATATTTGTATATTTATAAAATTTTGAATTATAAATCGAGATTAAATAATTAGTAATAAACATATAATTGATTGGTTATACATGATTCTGATTTTATTATTAATCGCGATTTCTAATTTGTTGTTAAGTCAAAAGCAATAATTTACTTTTAAGTTAGATTTTTTTAAAGAATAATATTTAATATAGGAATTGAAAAATCAAGCTAGATTTTCTTTTTTAGGTTGTTTAGAGAATGTATCATTTATAATAATTTTAATAAGTATAATTAATTATATTTCATTAGCAATCATCATTCATAATTTTTTAGACAATATGTGATATTTTTTAAATATTTTTTATTTTTTAATTTTTAAATTGAGATTAAATAATAAGGATTAAAAAATACAGTTGACTTGGTATACTTGATTTTAATTTTATTTAATCAGATATACTAATTTTTATTTTAAATGAGATATTTGTTTTAAATAATAGTTTTTGGTATATGAGTTGGAAAAATTAAACTGATTTATTTGTTTAGAGAATGTATCATTTATAATAATGATAATTTATAATAATAGTAACAAATATAATGAATGATTATAATTATGTGCATAGCCAATTATATTTTACTGCCAATTATGATTCATAATTTTTTATTTAATCATTTTTTCAAAGAATATAATATGATATTCTTTTAAATTTGAACATTTTTAAATTTAAAATTAAGATTAAATTATTAGTAATAATAAATGTAGTTGGTTGATTACACTTGATTCCAAATTTATTACCAAATATGATTCATAATTTTCAACAAATCAGATATAGTAATTTTCTTTTGAATTAGACAATTATTTTAAATAATAATATTGGATATAAGTCTTCAAAAATTAAACTTGACTTTTCGGATTAGTCTTTTTAGAGGATGTATTTTTTATAATATATATATATATATATATATATATATATATATATATATAATATACAGTTTATCCAGATAAAGAAATCAAACGTGGCAATTTCTCCTTCATTCCTCCTTAATTCAATTTGATTAAAAGGAAGTTAATTGTTTAATTAAATGACTAAAATAATAACAAATATATTTAATACATGATTTCAATGCACGTTTCAAATATTACATTATTTGAACATTTATTAGATCGATCATTTATTACATTTATCTCAAATATTACATTTATTTGAACATTCAATGCATGATCTAAACATATAAGCATACTTGATTTCAATTTCCATTCTCATACTGTTAATCATTACATTTCAATTGTTTCAATAAAAAAATTCTTCTCATAAATGATTAAAAAATGTAACAAATATTATTATTAGATCAATCAGAAAAATAATTTGTAAATATTAATTTTTATTTGTAAATATTTGATTTAATATACATAAATCTGAAAAATATTTTAGTTGACATTTTGAGGGCTAATTAAAGGCTGATAAATAAATAGATAGTTCAGAAGCAATAATTTCCAAAAAAATGTTCATTAATAAAATTTAAAAAGCATTTCAAATGTTAAGATACAAATCACAACGATTTCTCAAGAATTATGAAATCAAATATAACTAAAAAGTATAATAAAAGACACAAATATATTCAGGATGTTTGAAAACTTCTGGAATTCAATTCTATCAAGGAATTAAATTAAATCTCATGCTTTGAAAGCAACTTAAGAGGAAAAATTGAAATCCTATAGGAATTGAAATCAAACCCAAATGAATGTGATTTGGCGTACTTATATATAATATGTTATTCCTAACCTATTAATGAATGATAGAATAGTAAAGATAATTAAATTAAGTTATTTTTAGATTCATTCCAAATCAATAAATTAAATTAAATTTTTTAATTTTCTAACTCATTTCAAACATAAGAATTAGATTTAATTCGTGAAGAAATTCCATTTACAATCGAATTCAATTCAATTCCATCTCATTAAAAATTTCCAAACGCCTTGATTATGTCTATCGAAATTTTCATAATTGATAAATTTTTTTTTACTAATATCAATTATGTAACACCCTAATATTTAACTCGACACGCCTAGAATGTATTTAAGTTAATTATTAGTTATTGCTCTTTTGTTTCAGTTTTTAACTCAAAACTTCTTGAAAATACTTTAGTGAAAATATGGGTAAAATTTTGTTTTGAACTTAAATACCAAAACATGAGCCGCCCATACTAAGTATCTAACATCATTCATTTTGCCTGCGTAAGAGAGATGTTAGAAACAAATAACAAGTAAATACATAATACAACCATGGCATAACATAATTCAAATAATAATAACATATCCATAACTGTATTATAATAGTAATGTCCTATAAACATAAGGACATCAATATATATCCATCAATAGAGTACAAACTGATAATTGAGATACGATCACTCTAACAGCAAATATCCAAAGGAAAACTATCTCCGTAGCTCCTCGTCCAGTCTCTAGATAAATCACAAACTACACCATCATTCATGTCTAGAGATGACATGGAAAAGAAAAAGGTTGAGAAACTTATACAAGAATCTCAGTAGGGCTTCCCGACTCTAACACACGTGTCATCGTCATCGTCCCCAGGAACCTCGGGTTTAATTATGAAAATGGTGAACATATATATAAGGTTCATTTATTAAGTTCTAAATACCATTAGCCGAGGCCCGTATCTTTTAGCATGAATCTTAATGTTATAAATGCAACATATTAGTCATGGATGCATGTCAATATCATATACATAATATCATAAAATTCATAAAACAATGCATATAATATAAAGAACATTATGATCATCATTCTTACCGGTGACTTAAACTTCTTTTATTCTCTTTTCCTTGGGGGCCACCCTATATTCTCTCTTTTCTCAAGAGTTCTAGGTTATGAGCTCATACCTCACTAGTCGTCACTAGCGTAATCTTATCCCTTTTGATAAGTCAAATTCCCGACTCTTAAGGTATGGGATAGGGGGCATTAGGATCACCTCTCATAACCTTTAATTCGGAAAGTCTGGAGGATCATTTCCATGTGTTTTATGTCACCTTTAATATTGGCATGATATATATATAGATGCAAACATGGATAACTCATCATAAAAACCTTTTAGGGCTATAGACAAAATTTTAACATACTTTAGGGGTCAAAGTGCAGAATTGCTTGTTTTTAATATTTAACAACAACCGAAATTTCTAAAACATTATCTAAACTTCATAAATGGTATTTTGGACTGATGGACACATTCAACATCATTAATAGCTCTAAATAAAATCATTTGTCTGAAATGACATAGTTAATAGTTCAAAACACAACTTTTCGCATTTTGCAAAACGGCCCAAACTAACACTTGTAATTATCCTTTTATGCATCTATGGTACCAAAAACAATTTTTACAAAAAATATAAGTAAATCTCAAGTGTTTGAACCATGTGAACAGCCTTGAAAAACCCTTGAACAAAATCAAAAAATTAGTCTCCTTAAAGCTTCACAAAAACACAATTTTAATCCTTTCTAGTTACTAGACTTTTCTAAATGCTAAGAACAATTTTTGTAACAATTATTAGTGATCCTCAAGTGTGTGAACAGCTATAAAATAGTATTGAATAGTGGTTAACAGTGGTGAACAGGCCCAAACAGTGATTAGAAAACTTAGCATTCTAAAAGCTTCGTAAAACACAATTTTGGTCCTTTTTAGTTACTAGTTTTTCCTAAAATACTAAAAACAATTTTTACAGTAACTATTAGTGATTTAAACTCATCTAAACATCCTAAATCAGTAACCATTCTAGTTCTAAAAGATTAGATCAGAATACTAAAACTTTAGCATTTAGAATCATGAGAAAAACCATATTCTTAATCTTTTGCAATTTCTAAGTCTTTCAAAATTTCTTTGTACAACTTTAAAGACAAGATCATACCTAAAAATAAAATATATCAAGCTTTAAATCAGAATTATATAAGGGCCAAAAATAAATAGATGAGAAGTGTCCATGATCAAAATTTCCATTTAAGATAAAAGGCGTAAGTCTTGAACTTTAGGATTTAAGCGATGACTAGAATCATAAACTTATCTTGTAACCTTATTATTATCATTATAAGGTGATAACTTGGAAATATAAATATGAAATGCAAGGCTTGAAATATAAATATAAAGATGCAAATTCATTCTTAGATCTTTATGATTTAGGTGATAACTTGAAATGTAACTATGAATATGCAAGTTCATATTATTATCTTCAAGAATTAAAGTAATAACTTGAAATATAAATATGATTATGCAAAGCTTGAAATATAAATATGATGTCCAAGAACTTGAAACATAAATATAGATGCTAGTTCAGTTTTATATCTTGTTAAGCTTAAAACTCAAAACTTAGTAATTCTTTCATTAATCTTTTGACATCAAGAATTAAACCTTGGGCTTTAGAGGTCATTTAAATGATGGATTCACAACCACCACCATGATTCCTTATCATCAAGCCATGGTCATTATCAAATCATAAAAGCCGAAAATATAAAGGAAGAACAAAAGAAAGAACATGAAATAAAATCCCTACCAAGTTGTTTCTTGTTATCAAAAGATAATGCTTGATCTTTAGAGAAGTTAGAAGAAGAAAATATGTCCTTGAATATTTTTCTTGTATTTTTGTATTTGATAATGGAAAGGTTATGTGTTTAGGAGTTGATTTATGGTTGGATTGTGTATGCTTGAGGTTTAGAACTTGATTAGAGGTTGGGAATGGAGTCTCTTGAGTGTGAATGAGGAAGAAGAAGAAAGCTTGAAGTATTGAGAGAATTAGAGAACTTTGAGCAAACTTTGAGTAAGAAAACTATCAAGTAAGAAAATGCTAAGGCTAGGAATGTTTGTGTGTGCATTTTAGGCAATGGAAGAGCTCATATTTATAGGCCAAGGAGGGCTATATGGCCACTGCCTTGTGGCTGGAAAAATGGAGTTTTTAGTTCATTTTTCAATTAAAGAAAACATAGAAAAAGAATGCTTTTATTCTTGTAATAATTTGGTTCATGCATAATGGATGAAAACACTAAAATATGATGCTAATGGGAGACATTGTTGCTGATCACATCATGGCTAAAATGGGTGGGTTTTCTTTTGAATAAACATAGCCAAAAATAATGCAAAAGAAAGCTAAAGGTATGGTGTTATGGTTGGATATGTTTCTTTGTTGGAAAAACAATAAAATATGGTGCAAATGGGCTGATCATAGGCACCATTTTATGATTTCTTTTGGATCAGATTGGTGATGGTTTACAAGTGGTAAATGTATTGGATGTGTATTTACTTAGGTAAAAGATTAGGAATTGATAGATTAGTGAAAATGGTAAAAGGTTAAGTGTTTAGGACAATACAAGACAAGGTAAAAAGAGAAATCATATACTACTAAATGAAATTAATTTCAAATAAATAAAAATCAATTTGTAATATAGGTTCTAAACTTAGGATAAGAAAATGTAAATGTACAAGATTTTACCTAAATCAAAATCTTAACTTTGATCTCAAATATAACTAATTTTATGAGCTTTCATAATTAAGGAAAGGTAATTTAATTTTACCTTAAGTAATTTTAGACTCTAATTACCTCAGTAATTATTTTTTAACTTTAGGTAATTAATTTAAACTTAAGGTTGATGGATGAAATCAATTTGAGTTCAAATAGAGCTTTAATACTACCTTAATTACACAAGTAAATCTATTTAGTACAACTAGGGGTAAAAAGGTAATGTCACATAAAAACTCTCTGTAATTATTGGACATTCTTAAATTATACTTGAAATAGCTATTTTGAACCTTTGAGTGAAAACTGAATTCAAAGATCATATAATTTCAAGTAAAATTACTACAGGGATAAAACAGTAATTTTACATACAGTAAAAATTGAGAATTGAGATTTTACCTCTAACGCACATATAATCCCCATCAATTATAAAATTAATCCCTCAAAGATAATTTAGATTGGTTATCCTTGATTTCTAGGTAAAAATGACCTTGGTGGCATTTTGGTTATTTTACACGTACAGAAAAATTGGGGTTTGCGACTTTCACACAAATCGCTATTCAAATTTCTCATAATGTTTCTCTAATGTTACGTTCCTTTATTGAGAATTATTTGACTTCGAATTACGTGCAAAAATTACCTAAGGGCATTTTTGGTAATTTTAATTCACGGCAGGTAAAATTGGGGCGTTAGAGATTCTCTAATATTATGCTTTGATGATATCAATTTAATGAATCTGATATAATTTTCAAATTTTGTGAACCAAAATTGGACAACTGATATCAAATTGCTCTATCATTCTTATTTGACCTTAATTTTTTGATCTTATTTAATATTAACTTTTATATTACCATTACTTAATATATCATATTAATATGATATCAAATTTAAAATTATATCCCAAAATTAAGATTATTATTCTTGTTATATTCCAATTTCCATTTTTTTCTATTTGAAAATTTAACATCATATCGATTCAATAATGACTGTAATATAAATGATTAAGTCCAAAATATGATCCAAATCTCAATTATATATTGATTTTATTGTAATATTACAATTATCCTTTACCAGGACTATTAATATATTTTTTAATATTTTGATACCTTACGAGTGTTGCACGAGTAAATATATTGGTTATTTATTTTTCAAAATCATACGTATGATAAATTATATAAATTTAATATATTATACTTTAATTTAATTTTTAATATATATATATATAGGGATATGTGTGTGTATATTTACTCTATCAATTTCTTAGAATTTATAAACCTAAAATCCCATTCATCGCACAGCTAATAAACTAGTTTATTCAATTTTTGAAATTCTAGTTGCTAATCTTGTTTAATTTTCTACTCCTTGTAATAATTTTTAAACAATATAATTATTTAAAATTAACTTACGTACACATATATTTTTTAAATTATTTTATTGAAATATTTTTACTGTGTTAGTTACTTAAATATGTAACAATGAACTAATATTTAAAAATAAAATAATACTAAAAATTAAAATGAATAATAATAACAATAATGCCGTTACACTCGTTATAAAACAATTTGATACATTGACTTAGTTACATATTTGATTTTTATTTAAGGTTGTTAATTTATTTAAGAATATTAAAATATAATTTATTTGATAGAAAATTAATAATATATCCTTTAAACGTGTGAATGTTGATAATAGGCTAATAGTGAGTGATAAAAGAAAACATTTTAACGATTTAAACTCCTTTATTGGCTAATAAATAATTTACTGTCTTAAATTAATTTAATTTTTAAGAAAAAAATTTTATAGTAAAATTTGATTTGTCACTTGTAACAAAGTTTGTTATCTTATGTTTATAGGATAATTATTTAATTTTGTTAATTATGTAAACACTGTAGGTTAAAAACATGTGTATGATGTATATTATAATTTGTTAATACATCTTTATTTTTATTCATTTTTATTTAATATTTTCATTGAAAAGTGGTCACTGTTACATTATTTAGATATTTGTTAATTCAGAATTTTTTTAAACATTAATAGATAGATTGAACAGATCGTAATAAATAAATTATAGTTATTAATACTTATTTCATGTTATGATCCTACAAAAATTTTAAACCGAGATAAATAAAAAATCTTTTAAATAATTATATTAGAATTAATTGAACTAATAATGTAATATTATACTAGTAATTTATAATAATTTTATTAGACATTTTAGAGATATCAAATAAATAGCACAAAAATAGGAGTGACAATAGACATTTTGGAGTGGTAATAACCACTCCCTTTCTTTCTATACAGATAAGATTACATTTGAATGATGATAGTGATGATATGAGTAATAAAAGCAATAAGGATGATATTTTATTTTGATAAATTTAATGAAGATATTATTAATAATTTACTAAGAAGAGTAATAAGTATCAATGTGAGATGATTTTCTATTTTCTAAATCTTAAATTTGAATTTTAAAAACTTTTCAAGAAAAGAATATGCATTTATTGATCTAAACATGAGATTGAATTTAAAAATTGTCATTTACTATTACAAATTGTGGATGTGAAAAGAATATGAATTGATTTAAATATGATTTGAATTCATAAAATATATGCACGATATAGATAAATTGTATATTTGAATCCGAAATTGAATATTTGAATTGTGTATTCGAAAGTGTACATGTATACGAACTGTGTATTTGAATCTGCATGCACAATATATAAATTGTGAAATATATTTTCTATTTTAGTAGTGTATTTGAGTAATGTATCAATATTGGATTTAGTTTCCATCAAATAATTAATAATTTAATTAAATAGAAAGTGAAAGACAGCTAGCTGGTGCTCTACACATGTTTCAAACAAATTTTTGAATTCACAATTTAAAATTTAATTTTTTATAATTGCAATGTAATTCTAATATTAAATACTAATAATCTTCAATGCTATTCTAAAGATATAAAATAATTATGGTTATTATTTTTCAAACAATTATTAATTATTAAAGTTATAAAAATTATTGGTACTAAATTATTCTGAAAGTAACACCCGAAAAAATTTCCTCCGAAAAAGTCTTGAATATTAGTATAATTATATATTAGATTATAGATTTTAGACAAAAAAATATTTTACATGATTATTCAATCATGTACTGTCACATCACTTATGATAATTAACTCCCCCACCCACTATTGCTTTAGGTAATGTGGGAATCTATTTACTCCTAGGATATCTTTGATTTGGGAATAAAAGTGAGGATGTTTTTTTTTTTTTTTTTATAATTGAGTTTCAAGTATAATCTGTTATACTAATATTTTGAACTCCTTTCATATAAACTATTACACGTGTCATTTATATAGTGATATAGCATTCACGTGTCATTTATACAATGATCTAGGTCCCATCTTTCTTAATCTTTATGTCTAAAGACTTTTTGAACTGAGTTTACAATTTACTTATTAATTATTTTTCATATGAAATAAAATCAAATATTATAATCATTAAATAATCAAATATTATAGTCATTAAAGATTATAATTTACACTAAAAAAAGAACCAAGTCAATATAATTATGATCTATAATTAAAATTAAGAATCATTAATAGTCTCGTATTATGAGGTTAATATAAAAAATTGGAAAGGAAATACTTTCAAAATAAATAACCTTTAAGATCAGCATATTTTTTGGCTCTAAAAAAATAGGTAGGTCCAATTATTATTGAATTACTAATTGATTGATTTTAATATGACAATAATTTAAAACTTAATTTCTACCAAATTTGTTCTTAATCAAAACATTTAACACTCATTATAATACTAATATGATAATTTATTTTAAATAAATATGATAATAATTAAAATAATATTAATATTTAAGACTCATTACATAGAAAGTATTTCTTGTGTTATTCATAGAAAAATTATGTCCCATCATTTTCATAATCTTAATATTTAAAATAAGCTTTTAAATTTAATTTATCTTCTAATTATTAATTATTTTTTCCAATCATACCTTCATATCTCACTCCAATTAACAAACGTAATATAAAAAAATAACATAAAAAAATTATAGTTGAATATATTATACCATAAAAATTTTATATTTATAATTATAGTATTAACGATAACAAAGCTATTATAATTATGCTACGAAAAAATTATTACAATTAACAATAAATATATTGATTATATTTATTAAAATTAAGGATTACAATGATAGGATTAATTATAACAAAACTATTATAATTATGATAACTAATGATAACTAGAAAACCTTATCACACATTTATTTTTTAATTATTTTTATTGGATTTATATTACGTATGTATTTTCATTTTTAATTTAAGCTATGTTTCATTAGTAGTATTTGTTATTGGATATTTATGTTTTGAAGTTCAAAATATTTTTAAAACTTTTTGGAAATATTTTTAATAAACCTGTAAATATCAATAAAAATTCAAATCTCCATGTGGAATGAGAAATAAGGATCCGTAACTGGGACAAGGATGGGGATGGAGATAAAATTCTAAATGAAGACGGGATTAAGGAAAAAGTTTCTAACTTCGAATTTAGAACTTATAAAAATCCAAACAAAAAATTTATCTCTCTACCTAGCTTACTATATCTTATTTAATTTTTTGCAACTTGAGCATTCAACCTATCAATTGCATAATTTTTTCATTCCAATTTTTTTGAAAAAAACCTTCAATTTTTCAACATTAAGATATTTAAAAAATTAATTTCACATTTTACACTTCTTTGATAACAATATTAAATATTTATTAATTTTTAAAAATTAAATAATTACATTACTTTTTTAATTGAAAATAATATTATAATTGATATACTACTTCAATAATTGAGATGATGTAAATTAGGATTATATATATTTTTGACTAATTATTACACATTAATTATAATATATATTTTAAAATTAATATTTTAATTTATTAAAAGGATATACAAGGAAAGACGCGTAGTTAAAATCATATAAATTAAATTTATTTATTGTTTTTATTAATTAAAAATATTTTTTATGTTTTTATAAATTAAATATTTAAATTTATTAAAAAGATATAAACGACTAGCGATAATAAAAAAAATTGAAAGTGGATACACGCAGGAATTACCCACAATAGGATGGGAATAGGGACATATTTGATCTTCATAGGGACAATTGATGGGAGCGAAGTCAATGGGATAGGAGCGAGGATAGCACATCTTTATTTTGTTCAGCTATCTTTATTGGATTTTCATTATGTATGCATTTTTAATTTTAATTTGGATTATGTTGCATTAATAGTATTTATTATTATGGATATTTATGTTTCAAATTATAAAATATTTTTAAAGTTTTTCTATTTTTTGAATTTGTTAATAAACTCCTGAATACTGTGGGGATTCAAAATCTCCACCGAAGCTGAAAAATAGAAACCCATAAGGGGGATGAGGATGAGGATAACGATGAGAGGCAAAATTCTAAACAACAATGAGAAGCTTGGGACATGTGCCATTTCTTATGAATACTCATTGTCATGCCTATAAATGATTTATGATATAGTAAAATTATCCACTTATTCTCTTTCTTTATTTAACGATTTCAACTTTTGAAATGTGTAAAATTTTTCATAAAATAGGTTTTTTATTATTAGTTATAGGACATCTACTAATATTTTTTCAATATTATAAACATGACATTCAAAATAAAATATAAAATAGAATGATATATTTATATTTTGTTCATTTATTTAATTATTTAACTATAAACTTACTTTTAAAATAAACTTATATACTCAATTTTTAATAAGATATATTTAAATAAATTATTATTTATTTTCGATAATGATTGACAAAATATTTTTTTATTCACTTCCCGTGCATCACATAGGTGTAATGACTAATTTTACATATAAAACTCAATTATAAAAAATTAGAAAAACTACACACGTTCTCCTAAAATTTTTTATGTTACACTTACACCCTCCTATATTTTAATGTTACACTTGACTCCCCTAACCTAACAACTGTTAGCGCATTACACATACCTCCCTTCAATGTTATAATCGATTTGGTCCATAATATAAGTTGCTTTTGAATTTTTTTTTATTCGTTGACGTCTCCGTCATCGGAGGAGTGGCTGGAGATATCACTAACGATTTCTTAGTTTTGAATTTGGGTTTTGTGAAGCGGCTTTGGTTCTTGACAAAGAGATCGATGAGGGAGGCAGGGAAGCCACTCCCGATTAGAATGAGAGAGCCACTGCATTTTGGGGACTAAAGATTGGTGGCGAGTCGAGATAATCGATTGCTATGCTTTTCTTCTTCCATGGAAACGAAATCAATTTTAGGTTCATTCTTCACCCTTTTCTGAACTTGTCTGGCACTGACATGGATAGTAGCTGGATATGAGTTATGAGAGGAAGAAGAGAATGACAGAAGAAGATGGGTTTGATTTTGAGGAAAGGAAAAAAAAAAAAGAAATAGATTGAAGAGTGTGATTTGGTGACCACCATGGTCACTAAATCAATTAATCCTATTGTAGAGTATTCGAATAGTTCAAATGACTCCTTGTATTATCCTTTCAATTGATACCGTTTTCATCTTTATGCTGCATATTGTTTTTCATCTTTTTACCTGAGAATGCGCCTCTATCTAATAATCTTACCCTTCAGCAATCGAAGTTTTCCCAATACCAAGCTCACCAATTAGCACAAGATTGTTCTTTGTCCTCCTCGACAGAATCTGAATGCACCTGCGTATCTCATCATCTCTTCCAATGACTGGGGCAAGTTTTCCATCCTTAGCCAAGTTTGTAAGATCCCTCCCATATATTCTCAAACCCTTCCTTTCAGATTCCGCTCCATGCTGCCAAATTTAATTTCTTCGCAGACTTAAACTGAACTCTGGGTTCTTATGTCTTCCATTAGCGCGCATATATATATAAATTCATTTATTTTATAACAACTATGCTACCATTCTTTAGTTAACCCAAACACGAAATTTAAATTCTAAGTCAATTCTAATTCTAAAAGATTTGGAATTGAAATTGCAATTTTACATTAAAATTTCAATTCAAATATTCAAACAGACCCTAAAACTTACTGGTGGACATGGTTCATTTCCTTTATATCATGATTTTTACGTGTGTTGTATCGCATTGTGTTTGTAATTCTTTATCCTGTCATTATATGCTAAGTACCAAAGATAACAGTAATGACTATTGGATCGAACCTTTTAAAGTCTTTTTACATTATAAAAGAGTTTTTTTGATATTGCTAGTCTTGCATTGCTTAAGGAGACGTCCAGCTCTGTTTGATCAATTTTGAGTTCATGTCATTTTGATGCCTTTTCATTTTTCATTTTTGGTTACATGTTCCACAGAAAAATATTTTGGTGCTGTATCCGACACTTATTGACACATTTTTTGCTTTTTCTCCTGAGACAAATAAGAAAGCAGCAAGCGAAGCAAAGCAGAACAGATGCCTGTGTTATTTTATAGCATCCAGATTGAACAGAAGATGTCATCTTTCTTATTTTACAGTATTTATGCTTCACTATTACAAAATGCTTCACTTTCATAGATTTCCTAATACACACAAATTCTTGTTTTTACAGCAGGCAAAGAGTACTCAACTTGGCGAAGGTTGAGAAGCTAGTAGTTTCCCTGATTTCTCTGCGGCGGTAAATTTCTTACACAATTTTCATAGGTGATAGTTTTTCTGCTGGTCCTCTCACTATCAGCATATGATAGGGGTTGCCTCATCAGCCACTTGGTATAATTGTTGATTGAAATGAACACTCTACTACTTTGCCACCATGTCCCTCATATATATATGTTGAAATTCTTCTTCTCATGCCTGTGTGTCTGATAGCAACAATGCTTCTCAGACTTGGAATGGGTTGAATATTTGAATGTGCTTTAATTTGCTCACTGTTTATATGGGATACCATTGCTACTCCTGTATAGAAGTTGAGGCAAAAATAGTGGCTTTACTATATCTTTCCTATAAAATGGAGGTCTGCAGCTTGAATCCCCTTGGCCTTCGTACAGTTTTTTTTTTTTAATTAGACTTTCTGAGCATGCAAGGGCTAGTATTAGCAGAGATTTAAAATTGTTGTTTTGTGACCCAAAGTCAATAAATAAGATTACATACATTTACTCTTCTCGGATAATAAAGTAATTTTTAACATTGAATATAAATAAATAAAGTGTTAATTACAAAAAATTAAAGATACATCTCATTTGTTTTTGAAAATCAAAAGTTAAGATAAATTAATAAAGGATTTTGCTAATCTCCATAGGGGCAACTGTTAAGGGGATGAAAATCTTCTATCATAAAATAGTGTCTATTCTTTATCCCATCAATAAATTATTGACACATGAAAAGATAAGAATTAAAACAAATTTAAAAATTTATTAGTTATCAAATATATAATATATATTTTATATGTATCAATAAATAATTGGAGGAAGGGAAACCATTTGAGATAGAAGATTTCTATCTATTGTTAAGGAACCTAGAAGTACTTTTTGAGATTTTAATGCATCGAATACATTGGTTGAATATTTTCTAATTTAACTTCCATAGCCGGTGTCCATTAGTTAGATAAATCCAATTAAAAATTAGAGGTTCTTTATTAATTCAATTATCCAAAGTAAAAATAGAATCAGAAAATATGTTCTTCGGCACCAATCTAGCCTTACAAGGATAATTAAACGTCACATTTGCATTACACACATCTGCATCACACAAACATTCATTACACACATCTGCATCACACAAACATTGCATACCAAGTGTTTGCCAGGGTTTTATCAGAGTTTGCCCCGACCATTATTCTTAAGTTTACACACATTACGAAAACCTAGCATATAGGGAAATGAGTGGATGTAAAACAAGGCAAGAGAAGTTCTACAATGTTCTTCAATCAAACAAAAGTTACTTTATATTATTCAGTGTTCACCAACTCAATTTTGCAGGTTAATTTTATGATTGAGTTTGTGAACATTAAACAATACATAACAACTTTTATTATTCTTGAAACATATAAGAATTTCTCAGCATTCAAAGGAATCAAGAGGCTTCCTAGATTTATTTAGTAGAGGTTGATCCAAACTTTGTCTTCTTAAAAGAAAGCTTTTGGTTGGGGAATGCTGTCAGATCTGTCTCTATTGAAATTGTGTCATTCTCCTTAAATTCTCCTCTTAGAATGCCCTTGGTGAGTTCATTCAAGATATTCTTGTCAATGACACGCTTGACTGGCCTAGCACCATAGGTTGGGTCATAGGCCCAAGTTCGCAATAAGTTGGATAACTTCATCTGTCACTTGGATTTTCATCTTGTGATGATGTTCAATTCTCTTCTGCACGTGCTCCAACTGTCATAACCCCCAAACATAAGAGCACAAAAAAAAGGGTTAATCCATGCTTCTTCAAGCTTCACTATGTTCGGCAGTCAATCAAACCTCATTCTAGTTTCTAACAAGTTAGTGCTTGTTTGGCTTGCAAATTTGCAACATCAAAATACTTCCATTCACCTTCAAATGACAATGAAAAATTTCAAATGTATTCGCTACTCGTTATTCAAGATAGAAAGTACTTTTAAAGTAATAAAAGGTAATTTTGGTGGAAGTAAATCTAACTTACTTTTTATTCTCATTTTAATAGAATAAAATCCATTTATATATATATCTACCCTCATTAACCAAACAAAAGTGATTTATATTAATTTATTTTAAAATTACATCATGTCCTTTTTGGTAATTATGTTGTAAACCAAACATAAATTCATTCTTTTCAATTTAATTCTTCCAAAAGTATGTTTATTAGAAGTAAAACCAAACGGTCCCTATCCATGCATCCAAGATTAGTAAACTCAATCGTCCTAGCAGAGATTGTCGATCAATATGGATAAAGGAATGAAGCAATTCCTAGACTATGAACCTTTTACTGTAAGACAACTAAGAATATATGTATACCATGTTAGTCAATACTTATTTCTTCTAGACTCATTTTAAAAGAGTAAGAGAGACCTATTAGTTCCTGACTAGATCAACTATGGTGTATTTCTTACAACTTTTTTATTATAATAAAGTTGTTAACCTCATCGTTAGTGACCAAATAGTGATGCCATTCTGATTTCTAAATTTTAAAAAGAAAAACTATGCTAAGAGTATCTTTGATTAAAGGATAAAGTAGAGAGCAAACTTTCCATGAGTAATCTGTACGTGTAAAATTACACATGAAGTCTATAAAAAATTTACCCTCAATATTATTCCCTAGCCAAACACATTGTCGGAAAGTGAAATTACAACTCTTCCATCATCCAAGATTGGAAGCAGAATATCCACAACATCATGGTGTCCCTTCTCAATCTCATCAAACAAAATGACAGCATAAGGCCTGCGGCGAATCGACTCAGTGAGTTGCCCTGCCTCCTTATGCCCAGCATATCCAGGTGGAGTCCCAATCAGCCTTGAAACCGAAATCTTTTCCTTGTACTGGATCATATCAATGCGCACAAGTGTTGCCTCTATGTTGAACAAGTAAGAAGCAAGTGTCTTAGCTAGCTCCGTCTTTCCTACACCTGTAGGTCCCATGAACATGAAGCTGGCGATCGGGCGGCGAGGGTCTGCAAGGCCTACTCTCGACCGTTGGATGGCCTCAGCTACTGCCTTTGTAATGCCCGGGGATTGCGAAGTCGGGGAGTGATCGCCGGTGCAAGGAGGCACGGACAAGGAGCGGCTCCTGGCAGACTTCGAAAGCGGAAGGGTACATGAATGAACCGATTACACACCCGAATAAGAGGGATCCTGAGACTGTATAGGTATGGGACTATACAGTTAAGGAGGGCTTATATGAATTGATTTGTACTACCTATACCAACAAGATGCATCTTCTTTTCGGTAGCCCAAACTGAAAGAACTCCACAGTTAAGCGTGTTTGACTTGGAATAATTTTGGGATGGGTGACCTCCTGGGAAGTTTTCTCAGGAAGCGTGTGAGTGAGGACAAAGCACGCTGAAAAGACCTGTGTTGGTTTGTGGGGACAGTCATCAATCCATAAAGCAGCAGGGGATGTTACAGCCTTCACAGCAAGGTCTTGCCCCACAAGACGTTTATGGAGCTCATTTTCTGAATCCAACAACTTCTCCTTCTCGGATTGTTCAAGTTTTGAGACGGGTATGCCAGTCCAGTTGCTCACAATTTCAGTAATATCATTTCCTGTGACTTCCTCTCTAAGCAAAGAATTCCTGGAGTCCCTATGTTCTCTTAACTCTGCCTCTGCACGTTGAAGTTGTTGGTTCACGGATTCTAGAGAGCGATATTTAATTTCTGCAGCATAATTTAGATCATACTGGCGCTCAGCTTGCTCAATTTGAAGGTTCATGTCATCTCTCTGCATGAATGTATGATCATATTAGAGTTGCACAAAGAAAAACCTAGCCAGGTTGGACCATATATTGAATTCAGCCAGATCTTTAAATTGGGTCAATTTTTGGAACTCAACCCAATCTTTAAACATCACAAAAGGATTTTGACATATAATAAAGTTATAAAATTATAAAAGTAAAAAAAATAAAATTTAAAAGATATTTTATAATATATATTTTTTAAAAATTATATTAATATAAAAATAACAACAAACTATGTAAAATAAATTAAACTATAAATTCTTATAATTTTTCACAAATTATTGTAAAAAATATATCTATAAAAAATTATTTAATTTTGGGACATGTCAAACTAGCTCGGGGTTGACGGAACGGATCAGTTATAAAACACCCTAATTCTATACAATTGTAATGCCCAGTGACGAGGCAAAGAGTGATCGCCGATGCAAGAAGGCACAGACAAGGAGCGGCTCCTGGTAAGGCCTCTAAGCGGAGGGGTACATGAATAAACCGATTACACACCAGAATGAGAGGGATCCTAAGGCTATGTAGGTATGAGACTATATAGTTAAGGAGGGCTTATATGAATTGATTGGTACTACCTATACCAACAAGATGCATCTTCTTTTAGGTAGCCCATCACTAAAGAATTCCATAGTTAAGCGTACTTGACTTTGAGCAATTTTGGGATGGGTGAGCTCCTGGGAAGTTTTCCTGAGAAGCGTGTGAGTAAGGACAAAGCATGCTGAAAAGACCCATATTGGTTTGTCAGGACAGTCGTCAATCCATAAAGCAGCGGGGGTGTTACAAAAATTGTCTCAACCCCTGTTAAATGAAAGAAACTCTATTTTAAACCTTTTCCCCACCCAGCAACTTAAAATGCACAGAAATTTTATAGAAGGATTACAGTACACAGTAAAAAAGTCATGGATTACATTGCTCATTTTCTTTTAGTTTGATATTAAAGCGCACATAATTTATATTTTATAATTGAGAGGGATAATGTAACATTTTTCCTAAAGAAATTTCTAAAGAGAACCCATAACTAAAAACCAACTGGTGTAATATTACTCACGAATTTTTTATGGTATTAATTTGAGACATTGCAGACTTTTCACATTTCCAGTTTCTAGTGAGCTCCTCTTGTCACTTTTTAAGGTCTGAGAGGTCACCCCCAAGAATACCCAACCTTGTTTTAGAATCATTGTATCTTCTTCATTTTCGAGAGAGAGTTTCTCCATCTCAAATGTCAAGATTGACCTGTCAATTTCATCAAGTGCTGTAAGTTTAGAAGTCATTTCCACTTTCAGTTTAGCAGTAGCTTTATCGACCAGATCAATAGCTGCAATTTCAAAGCAGCTAGCAATCAGCATCTTATGAATATTAAAATCATTAAAACTAAGAAGAAATTCTTGAGTAGCCAGATACAAATTTCACAAATTTTGCTATATATCCTCCTAATTCATCATCCTAGATTTCTCATATAAAACGTATTACTTTTGTTTTTATATGATCTTTATCATTTAAGAGTTATGGCAAAACGATATAATGATTATATTAAAAATAAAGATTGAAAAACAAAATTTACACACACGTATATATCTAATTATATATTATTGTATTAACATAACTCTCTGACTTAATCACTTGCTACCTTAAAAAAAGGAAACATATAATTGGATGACAGCATAAAATTCTTTTACTTAAAAATATGTAATTTTTGTCTTTATATATGTGACGCTCGATTAGTTTTGGTTGCTATATACGTATTATATTTTTTATTTTTGAAAATAAATTTTAACATATTTCATCTAATCTTCATATATACGATATTATTATTGTTATTAAAGTTATTAGAATTTAATTTTGATACACTAAAAATATAAAAAAATTATACAGTCATCCAATTATATAATATTATATCAATAAATATTATTAACTTTCACCACATCACTTGAAAAGTCATCCAAATAGAGAGATTTGATTTAATAATAGTGTAAAACTTTTTACATGGTTATTAGTGCATAAAAATTAAACTCTTGTTATTATCTAAGAACTTATAAATTAAAAGCAAATATTATATATAGAGATAAAAAAAATACATTTAAGTGTTTAATTTTTATGTATTACATTGCAAAACAATTTTAGATTGTCAACTAATAAAATTTCACCAAAATGACACAGTCGTCTACCTTAATTTATTATTTTGATGAAATTTTATTGGTTGATGTTATAAAATTATTCTACATGCGCTGACGGTTTAGAAATTAAATTCCATATTTTAACTATATGTACTACAAACATAGATATACTTTGTCGGGAAATAAATGCAATAAAATGGTACCCAAAAAAGAATATAAAATCATTAATTTATTTCAACTCAAAAGTTAACACATTTGCACCCAAAAAAGAAACAATAAATGCACCCAAAATAAAATGGTTTTATATCTGATAACTTCAAAGGGACAAGTACTACTTACTACCTTTGTCGGGAAAAAATCTCTCAGTTTTGTATCGATCTGATAGAATTGCAGCTCGACAAGAGCACGGTCAGAAATGCGGACACAGTGATGCACCTCGTATTTGTGTCTGGGTCCCCTTAGCATTGTAATGGTGTTCTCAACTGAAGGTTGGTCAACATAAACCGGCTGGAACCGACGCTCCAGCGCAGCGTCCTTCTCGATATGCTTCCGATGCTCGTCCAATGTTGTCGCTCCAATGCACTGCAGTTCTCCCCGGCTAAGCATAGGCTTTAAGAGATTTGCACCATCATGGCACCGTCTGATGTAGCGCCTAACGTATGATATAGATATGTCCGCTACGGATTTGAAAAATCCGAATTTCTTTTTGATAATTGAAACAAGACTGGCTTGACCGAAGGGGAAGCAAGAAGGTCAGAAGAACACAAAAACAACAAAGCCCCAATGCAGGGCAAGACCCGAAAAAAACCAACCTCAATACTCCTCAATTATGCCCAGAATAAATGACAACTTACAATCAAAAATTTTCTTCTAAATAAAGAGTTATGATAAGAGAACAGATGAAGTAAAAGATCTAAGCCACTTTATTTATAGGAGTGATGCAAGTTAGGATTCACCATAAAAATTAACAGAACATATAAACAAATTAAAAATATGTATAAGTAAATAGAACACAATTTAGATGATAATTTTATAGAGACTAATTTCTCTATATTTATGAAATTTGAGGGACTAATATTAAATTTTTTAAATCTGAGAAACTAATTGTTTTTCCTATTATAAATTTAAAGGACTAAGTTGAAGTTTTAGTACCGAAAAAAAGAAAAAAACCAAACTACACATATACATATCATGAGACAAAGCCAACAAATACAAGCAACACGCAGCAAACTGCACTACCCATGTCCAAGCCATGTATAATACTGCCCAATTATCCTTCACTAAATTCCACTTGTGTTCATTGCATTATAATGAGGAAATCCTAGTTGTCTACTCCATCAGTGTAGATAGTGTGCGCCTCTGTCATGGTGAAGCTTAGGATATTAAAGTAGCTAGCATGCCTTTTCGTTTCAGTAGTACGAGTTGAATCATCCAAAATAAAAATCCTCAAAAAGTGATAAAGGGAGAAATTAATTATTCTTAATAATTTAATGGATTTAATTTATTTTTATTGGATTGATGGTATAATTTTTTTAATATTATCATCCGATCAAATTTTCTTATATATATTTATTTTATTCTTTATTAATCGTCATATTTGTTATTACATTAAAAAAATAGAGAAAATAATAGTCTATAAAATTAATATATTAATTAATAAATAAAATAAAATAAATAACTTCTCTTGCTCTTATAGTAATGAATAACTTTTCTATTTATTATTGACCTAAGTATAATTAAATTTTTTTTCCTCACATTAAAGGTTTTAAATCTATATAGTATAAACTTACATCTGAATTCAATATCCACGTGTTAATTCTCAATCTCAATTTGTGGGCATTAGCTACAAAGCACAACCACATGCTACTTTTCAGGAGGAAAATATATAATAAAAACAATCGAAATGTAAACGTGCACTGATCTAAAGGTCGTGTTGAAGAAAGTTATTAGGATTTAACTAGTGGAGAAAGAATTGAATAGAATATATGAAATTATAAAATCAAATCTCATTGTTTTTAAATTTCTAATGTGTAAAAAAAAGGTTTTGTTCAAGAAAACAATTATGTATTTGTTTAAAGGTGTTTTTTCGATTCTTTGTTTTCTTTTAAAAAAATTCTTTACTTAAATTTTGTTTTTTAAGATACTAAAAAAATTGCTTTTCTAGATAGATCTCTTTTCCTGACATCAATGACTGAAACTTAAAATACATACTTCTTAACTATTATGAAATCACTAAGCGTGTGTTTGCTATATTCTCTCTCATGATTTGATTTTTATAAATTATATATATCAAATAATAAAGAATTGAAAAAATAATGAATTTAATTTTTCTACACTGATTTCATGTTGTTTGACACCTCCAGCATATATATTAATAAACTTATCCATTGTAATCACTTTTATTCATCAAAATGGCGTATAATTTAAAATTTAGAATTAAATAATTATTTTAACTAAAAATTTAATAATAAATAATAGATGAAAATTAAATAAATATTTAAAATAATATGAAAACACATAAATGATAAATAAATTTATATTTATTTAAAATTAAAAAAATAAATTTATAATATATGATTGATAAATAATATAATATTTAATATAAAATATAATTATATAATAAAAATAAAAAATATTACAAATTAATCTTTAATTATCCTTTTTATGAAATTTATCTATAAATTTTTTATAAATAATATTACTTTGGTGTATTTTCTATGTTGATTATCTGCATCGTGATAAAAATGTAGAAGTTAGAAGTATAAACATGTATAAGAAAAATAAAACAATATGTATTTCTTATTTTTTATATTTTATTATATGAAAATAAAATATTACAAAATTAATATTATAATAAAATGAGAATTTAATTTTGATTCGTTAATAATGTTAAAGTTCTCTACACTTTTATCTATTTAATCACTCTATGCAAATGACTTTTCAAGTAGTGAATATAAGAGTAAATCACTTTGACAACATGACAATATAAATTTGAATACATTATAGAATTTTTTTATATTGTTAGTATATCAAAATCAAATTTATAAAATAATAATTATAAAATAAATCAAATAATAGAAACACAAAATAGCATCAAATAATGCTAAATAACTAACCATTAACTATAATAATTAAATTATTATCCTATAAGGATTATTTTAATATTTTTAATCTCATTATAGTTATATCTCATATTAATATTATTTATTACTAATATTATTTATCGTGCATTATTTATTTATAAAAATAGTTAGTATTCATTTAGATATTTTATTATTATTTTAAACATTTATTTAAATTTTATCTTCTTTATTTAAAATAGCTATAAATTTAATTTATATGAACTAACAGTATAAAATAATTTTAATCATCAATGAATAAAAATTTAAGAAAATGTCAAATTATATAAAAAGTCATATACCAATACTTTATTTTATGCTATTATTGTATAAAAATTTATTTATTTTTATATTATTTAATATATAATTCATAAGAAAATTAAATCAAACAATGAAAGAGAATACAATAAATATACCCTTTGTGAAGTGGGATTGAGCGCAAGTCTTCAAATCTAAAAAAGTTGCGCATTCGAAGCGAAATGAGGACTTAGTTAGCTAAAGGGAGAGAGAATTTTGTGATGCTAATGGATTCAGACTGGTGAGATAGAATGCTTGGTGATGTGGAATGATTGGGTGCAAAATGTGTTCGAGAGGATGGAGGCCATATCATAACAGGTTGGATGGCTAACAAATTGAGTTAACATGTCATCTATGGACTATGGGAGCCAAGCAACCACTTGAAATGCAATCAATATATGCCTTTAATTTTGATATATTAATTTCTTATTATTCAATTGCATGTTATTAGTTATCACTAAAATAAATTTGACTCTCATTTCACTGCTTAAAAAATAATTCCATGTATGTGGAAGGATTTAATCAAATGATATTGTAGATGAAGTTCATCACATTTAAATCCATAGTACATATATTTGAAACTGAAAAAATATTTAAACTTGCTACCTGCCCCCACAATTATGTGGATCTCATCAATGAATAGCATAATCTGACCATCAGATTCAGTTACTTGTTTGAGGACGGCTTTCAACCTCTCCTCAAATTCTCCCCGATACTTTGATCCAGCTACAAGCGCACCCACATCAAGGGATATAAGCTGGAAGGAGAAAATGTTTACCACATCAATTTTGCTACTCCAATCCAACATCCAAAACTTCAAATGAAGAATAAAATAACAAAGACTCAAATATGCTTTTTAATTCTTCGATAATTTTGATTTTAATTCTTCTAAAGAAAATCCTTTTGGCCTCTTTTTTTTTTTAATATCATATCTTTTGTGCCACGTTCTAAATTTCGGTCCTTGTACATAATCTAGAATATGCATTTAGTTATTGGGATTAACTATTCTCACTCCAATATGTCTATTGACACTCCCAATTTACTATTATTTATTGTATTCTTCCTAAAATACCATTCCTTTCATTTTCTTTTTATTAACATAGTAATATAATATTGAATAACTATTATCAATTATATTTCTATCCAGATTTATAATTTTTCAATTAAAAATAATTTATTTTATATTTGATATTATCAAATTGCATTTTCATGTACAATTAATTTATTTAATAAAATTTATGTGAATTTAAGTATTAGATTATTTTTAAATTTTTTCTTAATATAGTACTTGTATAGACATTAAAACAGTGGGTATTCAAGCAAATACTAAATGAACAAACAATATCGACAAATTAATATAATGTAATTTACCATCATTTATCCAATGTTTTTTTAATTTAATATTTTTAATACCGAAAAAATTCTTTCAGTGTATCATTATTTTGGCCTTCATAATCTATTATATAATTTCATAAAACAATTTATCCTACATTTTTTCATAAAAAATGCTAAATGTTTTATTAAAAAAATTGATAGAATTTGTAATTGCAACTGAAATAAAAACTTGTTGCTTTTTATGTGAAAAATAAATTTAGTATTTGTTATGATATATAGATTAAGGGATGGATCATTTAGAAAAATAAAAGAAAATATCATAATATAAAAAATAAAATTAAAACATTCTTTATATAAGCCTTTTTAGTGTTAAAAATATGAATTTAAAATGAAATATTGATTGATAATTTAAATTATACTATTTTTTATTTTTTTGATGAATACATTTTGTTTATTGTTATTGATTTACATTTTTTGAAAAAAAAATACTTTCTGATTTATGATTTAAATAGTTATGATATTAAAGAAAACTATACAAATTTGATAGTTAATTTTAAATTATTTGTTTAAATAAATTAACTGTATATGAATATAAAATTTGATAATATTAAACATGAAAAAAAAATTATTTTCTAATTACAATAAAAATTATAAATTTGAATAATATAATCTATAATCTATAATACTAATATTTCAGAGTCGTTTGAGGGAAAGTTTTACACGTGTCACAATGAGAATGTTTTAGGGTCCACATCTTTTAAGAAGTTATTTATTAATTTTTTTAAAAAAATAACTGCAATTATTACATATTATTAGTATATCATTGATAATTATCCGTATTTAATAATAGGATTACATCACATTAATTAAATATCTTTAATTATTATGATGCTGAAATCATTAATTATATTAATGAATTAATTTTACAAATTTAATATTAATTTCACATATAAAATTTTTATATTTGATGCACGTAGTGATTTTCTTTTGAATACTATTATATTAAATTTATGAAATTAAATATATAAATTATCAGAAAGATGCAAAATATCTGTACTAGGTTATATCCTTTACCTTTTTTATTAACAATAAGATTATAATGAATTTAATTATTTAAAGGCAAAATATTTTTTCGTGTCATTAGTGATGACATTATAAATCTACTATATTAATATTTCAAACTCATTTCATAAAAACTATTACACATGTCATTCATATAGTGATTTAGGCTTTACATGTCATTCATACAGTGATTTAAGCCCCACTTTTCTCAATTTTTATGTCTAAAGATTTTTTTAAAATTAATTTATAATTTACTTATTAATTATTTTTCATATGAAATAAAATTAGATATTACAATTATTAAAGAATCAAATATTACAATCATCAAATATTATAATTTACAATAAGAGAGAACCCATATCAATATAATTATGATCTATAATTAAATGAAGAACCATTAATAGCCTCACATTATGAAGGTAATATAAAAAATTATAAAGAAAATATTTTTAAAATAAATAAGTTTTAAAATAAATATATTTTTTTTAAAGAAAACAGCATGTCAAATTGTTAATGAATTACTAATTGATTAATTTTGATATGATAATAATTCAAAATTCAATTTATACTAAATTTATTTTTAATCAAATATGATAATAATTAATATAATACTAATATTTAAGACTCATTACATAAAAAGTCTTCCATGTGTTATTTATAGAAAAATTATATCCTATCTTTTCATAATCTTAACACTTAAAGTAAATTTTTGAATTTAATTTATCTTCTAATTATCAATTATTTTTTTCTAATCATAGCTTCATATCTCTCTACTATTAACAAAATCAATAATAAAAATAATAAATAACATAAACAAAATTATAATTTAATATATTATATCATAAAAATTATATATATAATTATAGTATTAACGATAATAAATCTATTATAATTGTGTTGCATTGGTAGTATTTGTTATTATATATATTTATGTTTTGAAGTTCAAAGTATTTTTAAATTTTTTTATTTTAAATTTTTTTTAATAAACCTGTAAATATCAATAGTGATTCAAATCTCCACATGAAATGAAAAATAAGGACCCGTGACCAGGATGTACATGAGAATAGAGGCAAAACTCTAAATGAAGATGGGATTATCGAAAAAATTTTAATTTCAAATTTAGAACTTTTAAAAATCATAATAAAAAAATTATCTATTTACATATCTCACTATATTCTATTTAATTTTTTACAACTTAAACATTCTAATCTATCAATTTCATAATTTTTTCATACAAATTTTTTTGAACAAAAATACGTTCAATTTTTTAACACTAAAATATTTAAAAAAATTAATTCTATAATTTACACTTCTTTAATAATGATATTAAATATTTATTAAATTTTAAAAATTAAATAATTATATTGTTTTTATTGAAAAAAATCATAATTGGTATACTACTTTAATAATTGAGATTATATAAATTAGAATTATAAATAATTTTTTTACTGATTATTACACATTAATTATAACATATATTTTAAAATTAATATTTTAATTTATTAAAAAGATGTATAAGAAAAGAACGTGTAATTAAAATCATATAAATTAAATTTATGTACTATTTTTATCAATTAGGAAATATATTTTTATATTTTTAAATTAAATATTTTAATTTACTAAATAGATATAAACTGCTAGGGATGATAAAAAAAATTTAAAATGGATACATACGGGAATTACCTAATAAGGAAAGGAATTGGCAGATATTCACCTTCATAGGGATGATCTATAGGGGCTAAGTCCTCATTTGTTAAACGGGATAGGGACAAAGATAATATATCTTTATTTTTCAATTATTTTTATTATATTTGCATTTTGTATACATTTTTAATTTTAATTTAGATTATGTTGTATTAATAGTATTTATTATTATGGATATTTATGTTTCAAATCGTAAAATATTTTTAAAGTTTTTTACTTTTTGAAGTTTATTAATAAACCCTTGTATACTATAGGGATTCAAAATTCCCACCGGACCAGGAAATGGGAAATGGGTACCCATAAGGGGGATAGGGATAATGATAAGAGATAACATTCTAAACGGTGATGGGAGACATGAGATATGTCTCCTTTGTCATTGATACTCATTGTCATCCCTATAAATAGCTCATGATATAGTAAAATTATTCATTTATTCTCTTTCTGTATTCAACAATTTTAACTTTCGAAATGTTTAAAATTTTCATAAAATAAGCTCTTTATTGTTAGTTATAGATCATCTATCAAGATATTTTCAACCTTATAAACATGATATTCAATATAAGATATAAAATAGAATGACATATTTATATTTTATCCACTTATTTACTTATTTAGCTATTAACTTACTTTTAAGATAAATTTATATACTTAATTTTCTATAAAATATATGTAAATAAATTATCATATATTTTTTATAATAATCAACAAACTATTTTTTATTATCTCCCCGTGTATCACACGGGTCAAACGACTAGTTGATAATAATTATTCAATGTCATATTACTATATTGATAAAAAAAAAATAAAAGGAAAGGTATTTCTGAAAGAACACAATAGGCATGTTGGGAAAGTGACAATAGAATATTGGGATAGCTAATTCTTATATATATATATATATTAAAAATTCTATTTTGTATCTTAATGAATATCTTAAAAAGCTTCTTTTGGTTTATATAAATATTACCACTTAAGAGTATAGAGATAGGGACAAAAAACATTATATTAGAGATCGAGAGGTTAACAGTAAAAAATTAAAAGAATTAAAATCAAAATAATATATATTTATTAGACTAAAAACATATTTAATTAGCCATTAACAATAATATTATGCCCGTCAATATCTATATAAGTAATAGCGGTCATTTTTTCTTTTTGGTATTAATACGAAGCATGCTAACTATATATGTTAAATAAAAACTTCACATCAATTAGTATCATTTGTTATCAAGATATATATAGTATTATTATTATATTATAAAATAATATCATTTATTTTTGTAATTTTTTCATATGCCAAAAAATTATTTTCAAAATTATTTTTTATATTAAAAAATTATTATCGAGGTATAATCATTTCTTTTTTAGAACAAATGCAGCCAAGAGTTGAAGGATTTGATTTTAATATATATTGTTAACAAACAAACAATATATAAAAACTACAGAAATTTTTTTAAAAAACAATTAGTTATGATTTTAGATTAATTTTGATATAATGATGGAATAAAAGAGGTTTACATAGCCATTTAATACATAAAAGTTTTTATAAAAGCAATTCATCAAAATTAATATACCATAAATTTTTTACTTACTAATTATAATATGCTGTAATATTTTATTTTATAAGTGAATACGTGAAATTCAATTTCAAAGTAGTTAAAATATAATCTCTTAAAAGGTATACTATATGTCATTTGGTATTAATACAAGATAAAAACTTATTCAATATTTTGATATAACTCATTTTAATCACTGGAATACAGCAAAGGTGTATGAAATAATTGATAAACATATATGTTTGCTATATTTTTCTATGATCCATAGTAATTATTTGTCTTAACTAAAGTGCAACATGTAACACCCGGGGATTACGAAGTCGGGGAGTGATCGCCAGCAAAGCGAGGCATGGACATGAGCGGCTCTGGTAGACTTGAAAGCAGAGAGTACATGAATGAACCGACACACACCGAATGAGAGAGGATCCTAAGATCAGAGTATGGGACTATACGGTTAAGGAAGGCTTATATGAATTGATTTGTACTACATATACAAACAAGATGCATTTTCTTTTCGGTAGCCCAAACTGAAAGAACTCCACAGTTAAGCGTGCTTGACTTGGAGCAATTTTGGGATGGGTGACCTCCTGGGAAGTTTTCCTGGGAAGTGTGTGAGTGAGGACAAAGCATGCTAAAAAGACCCGTGTTGGTTTGTGGGGACAGTCGTCAATCCATAAAGCGGCAGGGGATGTTACAAATGGTATCAGAGCCTGCACCTCTCCCAGTACGGTGTGGTTGAGGACGAACCAAGCGGCGTGGGCATGTAACGCCTGGGATTGCGCAGACCGGGAGTGATCGCCGGCGCAAGGAGGCACGGACAAGGAGCGGCTCCTGGCAGACTTCGAAAGCGGAGGGGTACATGAATGAACTGATTACATACCCGAATGAGAGGGATCCTAAGACTGTATAGGTATGGGACTATACGGTTAAGGAGGGCTTATATGAATTGATCTGTACTACCTATACAAACAAGATGCATCTTCTTTTCGGTAGCCCAAACTGAAAGAACTCCACAGTTAAGCGTGCTTGACTTGGAGCAATTTTGGTTTGGGATGGGTGACCTCCTGGGAAGTTTTCCTGGGAAGTGTGTGAGTGAGGACAAAGCACGCTAAAAAGACCCGTGTTGGTTTGTGGGGGCAGTCGTCAATCCATAAAACAGCAAGGGATGTTACACAACAACCTATTATGAAAGAAAAATATATTAAGAGCATGGTTAGATACACATGCAAGAATAACTTTTTAAAGGAAAAAGTTGTTTTACAAAATTTATCTTAATTTTTATACGTTGCCGGTATTAAAAAATATTAAAATTATTTTTAAATTATATATTGTTAATCAACTTTTAGCTGTCTTTTCGTTGCACCAGAATTTTACACACAATCTTGACTTTCCTAACTTCACACAACATAATTCTTTTATTTTAAAAGTATTTAACTACTTTAAATATGTGAAATATAAAAATTATCTAAAATGGAATTGTATATAAACGGGGGAAGATTTGATTCACTCTCAATTTAAGTTCGATATTTTATAATTTTAGCTAAATAATTTAAGAATTTAATTCCCATACATTTTTAGCATAAAAATTAGAAATGAATTTAAATTAAATATTTGTTAATTAGCTTTTATTTATATTCCCGTTGCACCATAATTTTACAAACAATTTCAACTTTGATAATTTTATATTACATAGTTTTTAATCTTAAAAAAATTTAAGACCTTAAATATAGGTGAAATATAAAAATGATCTAAAATAGAATTGAATATAAATGAAGGAGAATTTGACTTGCTTTCAATTTAAGTTTAGCATTTTATAATTCTAGCTAAATAATTTATGAATTTAATTTTCATTCATTATTGTAATGCCTTGATTTTTTTCCTCTGAGTAAAATAACTAAAATGTCCATGAGGTCATTTAACGCAAGATTAAGTGATGACTAGACCTAGTCATCACCTAGGAATTTAATATGATTAATTTGAATGGATATTTGGTGTTTGGGTAAGTCCTGGAGAGTTTTTATATAAAATTACCATTTTACCTCTAGACAGTGCTAATTAAGCCTAATCAAAATAATTAAAAACATAACGTGTGGTTAATTGTTTAAAGATTTCTAAAGAGTTATTAATTATCTAATTACCACTAGTTAAAAGTATAGAGGCATAATAATAAAGAGATTTGATTATATCAATAATCACTACACTTGAATTTTAATACATTTTCTACCTAATCTATCCATCTCTTTACCTAATCCCTAAAATACCCCTAAGCCTAATCCAATAACCCCACAAACAAATATAAAAACTCAACTACTCACTCCCTATTACACCTATGCAGCTGCATCACCCACCCCACTCACACAAATCAAATTTTATTTAAAAAAATATACTCCATCAAACTCTCATCTTTAACTACCACCTACCTTCACCCTATAACTCCTTCAATTCTCTATCAAATCCAACAAATAAATACACTTTTCCTTAGCTCTTTCACCTAACAAACACAAATCCACCATTAGTTTTTCAAGAAAAAGCCTTCTTTTACTTGTTCTAGAGCATATCAAATTCATGGTCAAAGGAAAAGAAGAGCTTACTTGGAAGATCAAACTTCAAGGAGCTTGTGCCTACCTTGATCTCCAATAAAAGTCATATTTTGGTAGGGGTTTATGTTTAAACTTGTTTATCTTATCTTGTTCTCTGATTTTTGTTAAGAAGACTTGAGTTTTGATGAATGATTATGTTTGAAAGATAAAAAAAATTGCATTTTGTGTTGTTGAAATTCTCGAATTTATGCAAACAGCTCAATTTGTATGATTTTATTCACATAGATGAAGATAATATTTTTCGCTAAAATTTTTATATGATGAAGCTAATATATGGAGATATTTTTAGTATTTTTCTTGAGGCATCTAGATGACTTTTTCTATTTTTAAAACTTGAGAAACCAAGAAGGTTATAGTTTCTACCTGAATAATAATTTTTGAAGTACTGAATTTGTATAATTTTGTTACTATATCAAATGATCGAATTATGATTTGAAATTTTTACAGGATGTTATGGACATCTTGAAGTTCAACCTTGAATTTTTACAAAATGTTTTTAGTTCGTTGGATAGGGTAAAAAAATTGAGATTTCTGACTGTTGGCTAAATAAGTGGTTTATGACCTCCAAAATTGTATAATTTTATTAATATAGCTAGAGATCCTTTTATGCTTTGAAATTTTTCTAGATTCTCATAGATATATTGAATTATCTCTAAAAAATGATTTTTCTCTGTTTTTATGATACTTAGTAAGTTAATCATATTTTTCTTTGAGACTGAAATTTCTGGAAAATATGATATTATGTTTCAAAGTTTTACAGAAGTTTGGATTTTAGGATGTATATAGGTTCAGTGAAGGTAGTTCTCCAACAAGGAAAATGTTATTTTTAAAACTAACCACATATTTGGAATCTACATAAAAAATAGAGTGGGTATATGTTATATATAAAAATTTGGGGTCAAAATGTAATTTTAGAAAGTTTAGGGGCTTTTCTATAAACATTAAATATTTAGGGAGCAAAACTATAAGAATGGGTTCTGGAGTAGTATGGTATGTATTTGAAAGAAAAAAAAAATGAGTTTTTGGATCATTTTATAATTTTAGTAAAGTTGAGGGATAAAACTATAATTTCTCAAAAGTTTGGGATTTTTGTGTAAATTCTAAAAATTTCAATGGCAGAACCATGTTTAAGTGGAATAAGGATGAAAAACCTGTTTTGAATAAAAATTTAATTAAAGATTGTTTTGTAGATTTTATGAAATTTGAGGGCTCTTTAGCAAAAATTAAAAGTCTTAAGATTTTTGAAAATAAATTATTAGAACATATGCTTATGGAAGGTAGCCTTGGTTTTTCACAAACATTTGGAAAATAGAAAGGAAAAAGAATGTTTTCAAGCTATTCATGTCATCAAACTCAAGCCAAATTATTTAAAAAAACTTGTTACTTGTGATGTTATCAAAATGAATGATCCTTGGTTATACATTTATGAATTGTGGCTATTTATTGTACTTGTATTCCATACTTTACTGAATTATGAGTATTAATTATTTATCTTTGATATACACAGAGAATATTCGTATACACTCCTACAAACCTTTGAGACTCTTACATAATGTTGAAACATGATATTCTATAAAGTTAAACTTAATGTTAAATGAAGTTGTTCCCTTCTATCCCCATTTAAATTTAGTGATGGCTAGTTAGATTGAGCTTATCCTAGGCAATAGGTGATACAAGTTTAGGTGACAGTTAAATCATCGGGAACGGTGATGCGATTGGTTTAGGTGACATGAGAGAGAGTGATACATTAAAAGAATTAAAGTTACTAAACAAAGTCCTAGAGAAAGTATGATATCTTGATTCTTTTATTCTTTTATGTGAATTCCCTCTATGTGATTTATATGATAATAATGGTAAGCTCTTTAGATTATTATTTGTTAATCAAGAATTTTTACAAGACTTAAAATGTGGATCACTTTGAGACTTTTATTTGCAAACTAATTAAAATGAACTAAAGCATGCTCACTTATTTTATAATTAAATCGAAGTGATTGGAGACGATAACAATGACACTACTATTTTCATTTAATTATTGAGATTTCTTTGGATTTTCATCCCTTCTGTTTTTCTGTGTCATCTTCAAATAAGCCAGTGGACTAGAATGCTGAAATCCCTTGAGTTCTTAACTTTGGAGCTAATCCATGCTTAAAGACTTTATCGGTCTGTATTTATGCTTCTCCTTATTTTGAAATTTCTATGACTTATAGATGTCTGTATTTGGGACCGGGTCTTATTATTGGCTTTTACCTAGGATTTATTTATGGCTTGGTCTATTATGTGCATATTATTAAGAACGTGTTGTTTCGCTCACAGGTTACAATAGTTTTAATTATGCATTAACAGATGAGGCTCTTGTCATTTTAAGTTTTTTTTAAAAAAAATATATCATCTATTTTTCGGCTAAGAGTATTTTCGAATGACTAAACATACGAAATCAAAGTGTAAGAAGTCTAGTAATTGGCCAATTATGACGTATGCATAAGAGGTTAATAATTAGGGTGTTACAATTATCAATGTTAAAAAATTATTAAAATTTCTTTTAAATTTAGTATTTTTAATTAATTTTTAGGTGTGTCTCTATTGCATCATAATTTTACACACAATCTCAATTTTCTTAACTTTATATAATATAGTTTTTTAACTTAAAAATATTTAACTGCTTTAGATATGAAATACAAAAACATTTAAAATGGAATTGATTATGAATTAAAGAAAATTTGATTCGCCCTTAATTTTTTTTATAAGAGATTCACCCTTTATTAAAGTTTAGTATTTAACAGTTTTAACTAAATAATTTAAGAATTAATTTTTGTTCAATGTTGTTAAAAAATATTGGATTTACTTTTCAATTAAATATTTTTATTCAACTTTTAGGTGTATTCTCGTTGCACCAGAATTTTACAAACAATCTTAATTTTCATAACTTTATATAATATAATCTTTTATCTTGAAAATATTTATTTGCTAGGAAGAGGAAGCACGAGTGACTGGTTTTTGGGAGCGAACAAAATTTGCTCGGAAAAAAGTTTTTATTAGAAGTTGATATGCGTAGATCTCAAAGATTTTTATTATTTATATTATATTTTGGTATAATGTGTGAGAGAAAAATAATTTTGGGAAAGAAAAAAATGTGATGATTGCTTGAGTGGGAAAAAAATGTGAGTGGGAAAAAAAATTTAGGAGGAAATAAATTTTGGGAGGGAGAAACTTTTGGGAGGGAAAAAGTGTGATAGGAATTGAACTTCATATGTGTCATTGAGGACGTAATTTTTTTTAGGGTAGTTTTGGGTGGGAACAAATATATTTAACTCTCATATTAGAATGGCGATCCAATTACTTTAGAAGTAAGTCTTGATATACTTATTTACTTTATATAATAACTTTTTTTGAGCATAAAATTATATCAATCTAATGGTTAAATTTAAAGTTCCTACTAAGTAGATCAAGTATATAAAGTTTCATATAATTTGAAAATAATTTGATAGTTCATCATTTCATTTTATTTAGGTTAATAACATATTTTTTAAAATACACGTAAATATTACAAATAGATTACATATCTATTGTTTTTTAATTTTTTTGAAATTTGACATTCTTGATTATCAATATAATATAACATAAATCAATGGTCGGATCCCTACTCCTTATATTATCCCAAAACTCCCACATATATATAATTAATGACATGTGATTAGATATCTGTATAAAACTTTTTTTCATTGATAAAATATCAAAACTATTAATCCTTTTTCAAATTTGTTAACGAAATTATATAAATATAAGGGCGTATTTGTTTCTTTTTTCCTTTGAACAAAATCATTTTCAATAGATATAATTTCGTTAATCAGTAGTGGCAATAATATCAAAATTTTTTCTTGCGTTACGTTTTTTTTTTGGATGTGGATAAAAATAAACACCTTTTATTTGTTTTCATAATTTTTTCATTTAGATTGGAAAATAAAGAGAATATATTGACTGTAACTTAAACACGTATCTTATAATATTGAATAACATTTTATTGAATTTTTTTTCACTAAGTTCAGCTTTAATTTGAAAGTTCACATGTTATAGATCATATTTATAAACTTTCACAATAATCCAAATTCGTTTAGTATGCATTTTATATACATCTAAGCCAGCGTAAATAAGAATTATTTTATAAAATTCTTATAGATATCTATTTTTTCCAACATTTTGGCAAAAATAATTGTAGTTCTAATTCAATATTTGAATTGCTAAGAAATGATTTTATATAGAAAGTTGTTGGTGTACGTGTCAACAGATTCCTCATCGAAAATAAAAATTATAATAAAAAGTTCACATGTGATTTTTTTACAATATATATTAATAAAATTAAGGTTTATGTTATAGTACCTCAAGAGTGCTGATACTCTTTGAATTTAAAGATTTGATTTAATTATGAATATTTTAAATATTAATAAATTTAGTTAGTGAAAAACATGGCAAATTTTTAACCACAAGTTATCTAAAAGGTACCAATACCTATAAATTTTATAGAATACTGAAAAAATCTCCTAAAAATATATATAGGCAGAAATTAAATTCAGAATACTTAGTAACAAGTCAATAAATAATTGAGTCTTAGGGATCAAAGAGGAGTGATGCGCTGAGAAATTAAGTATTTATTAGAATAAGAAACCACACACCAATTGAATAGCTAGACCTTCATCAAATTTGGAATTTAATTACAATAGAAATAACTAGATGAACTCTGAATCCTTAAACCCCTCTCTGTTGATTCTTTCAAATCAAAATATTTCTAAATTCCTCGCTAGTTTAGATTTAAGGTATTTGCTTTTGAATTTAACTTTGAAATCGTATTTCTGAATTTGACACCTAGATACTGTTGGGAGTCGGGAAATGACACTAATAAGCGTCACGTTAACCCCAAACCATACTCTCACTCACACTTTTTATTTTTTTTGTAACCTGATATGCTTGTCAATGCCATGACTGATGATATGAAAAATTGCTTTTGTTTAGTAAATTACTAAAAAGATATGCAATGTTTTGTTTATATTATATAATATTTGACATATTGAGTTAATTTGATAAAATATTACAATTTCAAAATACTCCGCTTATACTTAAAACCAAGAGTTTTAAAAAGTTGTTTATGATTATAATCTACGTCTCTGTTTTTACTAAACATGATCAATTTTCGGATGTTGTTCGGGTGGTTAACAAACATGCACATCAACTACAGAGGAGGCCAATTTTCAATAAATTTCAAGGACTTCCGGTGACAATTTTACAAATTGAAAGGTAAGGTGTAATTACACTAACTCTAATAGGAGGTCAATATAATTTACTGATGAAACCTAAAGTATCATTTTTATTAGAGTAGATAACATAAATTATCCTTTTGACTAAATTGTCCTCCACCCCACTTGCTCTATTAATATTATTAATTAGTACAATAAGAATTAAGAATAATAAAACACAATAATATATTATAATCATATATAATATAATAACAGTTATTAATAATTAATTGTTATTAAGATGATAATATTGATGGTAATAATATTAGTAATATGATTAAGAATTACCATATGAGTGGTGATCCACATTACCATTCAGGGGACAACGAAGATTGCATTGATAATTTGAATTGTTATTAATGTGATATAATCAAATAAGACAGTGCTGTAAGTCCAAATAATTTAAAATCATGTTGCCGTTAAGCCAAATATATTATCTAATACCAAACACCCTCTAATTATGGGTCTATTTGATATGCTAGATTGGATATTATATAAAATCTAATAGTACAAGATTTAGGGTCCGTTATATAACTTCTGACTTTCTCTAACTTTTTAGATGGTAAAAATCATATTTTTATTTTTTATTTTATTTAGTTAAACAGTTTATTACTTCTTTAAAAGTTATTCTTAATATTTTTTGAAAAATTAAAATATATGGCTTCTTAAGAAACACTTTCTAAAACACTAAAAATAAATACTTTTATTATTATATATTTGAATGTAAAATAGCTTATTCATAAGTTACTTTTTAAAAGATATTTCTGTATAAAAGCTTAAATAAACTATTTATCCAAACGTGGCCTTAATAATATTAGGTCTGTTAAAATTCTAATACTTTACAATATTTGGTATGATATTGTATAAGATGTTACATTATACAATATACAACTATTCTCTTACTATTGCAAATAATCTTGATATTAAGTAAATATTTAGCAATAAAGTAAAATTATAAGTAAACAATAACATTTGTTAAATTTTTCTTTGTAAGTATAAAAATAAATTTTATTATTTAAAGATTAATTATTTGCAGTTATAGATATTATACATATTTATTAATTTTATTTATCATTTAATTTAATTTTTAATGATTGTTTATTAATTTAATCAAATATAGAAACTAAAAATATACCACTTTATTTATTTTATATATTTTATTTTTTAAAATTTTATTTTTAAACATATGCAATACAAAAAAAGGAAAATTATATAATAATAATAATAATATTTTTTATTAACCATTTAAATTTAATGACGTTAATATAATTTATAAACCAGAATGAAACGGGGTGCAATTTAGTCAAATCTTAAAAATGGTTTATACTATTTATCCTTTTTATTGTTATAAATGATAAAACAAAAAATAGACTAAATATTTGCGTAAAGCACATACCCTACGATTCATTAAAACTTGAGGAACATCCCCTTCAATGATTCTCCGAGCAAGTCTGTTTCAAAGTCAAGAGTTACGTCAACATGGAGAACATAGTAATATGAGGAATGCTAACACAAGCATCTCCAGGAGTAAGTGACAATGATAATTTATAATATGGTCAATAATTTATCAAAATTAAATTTATTAGATATCAAGAAGACTATAAGGAGAATATTAAGGCAGAATATAACAAAACTTTACCTATATTTTGCAGACAAATAATACTAAAGAATTAGAAATATTATAAGAACTCAGTTGTAAATGTGTGATGAGTATTGGCCTTTAAATAAATAAGGAAGTTCTATCACATTATTTTATTTTATCTAATAATCTTAGCCTTCAGCAATCGCAGTCTTCCCAACACCAGGCTCACCAATTAGCACAGGATTGTTCTTTGTTCTCCTCGACAGAACCTGAATGCACCTGCGTATCTCATCATCTCTTCCTATGACTGGGTCAAGTTTTCCATCCTTAGACAATTTTGTAAGATCTTTTCCATATATTCCCAAGGCCGAATCATCCTTCTTTTCAGGTTCTATAACACGTCATCAAAATTGATAACTCCTTTAGGAGTTATGTTTTTCTTTAGTTTTCTTAGGACTTTTAGTTTATTTTCATAGTTAATTTTAGTTTTCATGGTTTCCCTTTTCATATCATTTGGTTTAAATTCTTGCATGACCATACTCACATTGAATCTTGCATTCTAGTTGTGTTTTCCATTGTTTTGTAGCTTTTTGGAAGAAGAATTAAGGAAGTATTTGAGATAGGATTGCAAATGAGCAAGAATTGGAGTTGAAGGGATGTCAAAAATCCATGCTGGAGCATAGGTCCTGAAACTAAAGCCACGCTACAGCGTGGGAAGCCATGTTACAGCGTGGCTGGTTGTCACAATTCTAAGCTTTTCACTTAAGCTATGCTCCAGCGTAGCCATAGGCACCCTACAGCGTAGGTGCACAAATCTGACATGTGGACTAGGCTCTGTACTGACTCCGGCAGCCTATGATTGGCACAAAAACCTAGGCAATCACGTTGAAATGGGGGATTCATTGATGAGAATACGAAATTTGGAAAGGAGAGACCTAGAGCTTGGGAGCATAGAGGATTGGAGCTTCAAGAACTTGAGAGAGAGAACTCTCTAGGATAGTTTTTCAATTCTTGTGTATTTTCTTGTTCATGGCTTCTTCTTATTTCTCTTTTACTTGTGTTGTTTCTATTTCATTTGCAATGAATTGTAACTAAACCCTTGTCAAAGGTGATTTATGGATGCTTTGTGTTTGACATTATGCTAATATGATTGAATGTGTCTTGTTCTCATTTGATAGTGAGTATTGTATTTGAGTTTATTTATCTTGAATTGCTTGATCACCAATTTAGGATTATAGGGGTTTTTACAAATTTGAGAAAAGGAGTAAGAACCATGCATATGAATACAGTGCCATGAGTTGAATGACACCTAGAGATAGGAAACCGTGATTCATGTGGTAATTAAGGGTTTGAAAACTTCTTGTAGACTTAAGCATGCTAAGAGATTAGGTGTTTGACCCTATTTGGGGTGACATTAAATGATCTTGAGAAAGACTTTTAATGATATGATGACTCATACCATCACTTTATTGAATTTGGATAAGGCACATTGATATTTATGTTACATTTTATTAACACATAGTTGAAGTAAATCACCCTAGTATTTAATTTCATCCATTCTTATATTGCTTTCACATCGTTTTAGCACTTTAGCTTTATTCCTTTTAATATCATCTCTTTTTAATTGTTCAACTTGTTATCTAATTAATTAGAATCGGTACTTGAATTATCTCTGTGGGTACGACAACCCTATATTTTACTCTATTACTTGATGACCTAGTATACTTACTAGTGTCACTCTCCTTTGGGAGCGATCAAAAATCAAAATCAGGCTTTATTACGAGATTCAAATTACAATGATCAATTAGTTATTAACATCAAGAGAAGACTCGGAAATCACCTTTTGGTGGAGCGGGGCGATGCTTTTTCCCTTTTTGGAGGAGATTGGGCGATGCCTCAAATGAATCCCAATTGAGTCCAGGAACCAACCACTTCATCCAAAAAAGCCCACAATTTCCAGAGTTTCATTTGTGAACTCGAATGGTACCCCTTTTTCATATCCGTATGGTCCAAAGCTTTTGCGATTGCTCCTGAATGTCAATGACTGAATGTATTGACTACCGCCACCCCGGTAATGCGTTATATGCCCAGACTGACCAATGAGGTAGAGTACTCTCTTGGGTAATCTAGCTTAATCTTGGAGACGTAAAGTAGTTGGAATTTGTTACACGTACATTAAGGTAGCAAGGTTAGACATATGTAGCACGAGCAGTTAAAGTGAAGATGTATATACTGAGGGTAAGGGTTGAAGATGGTGATAGATAGAAATTTTTTTTTCCCAAGTGATATTCTACCCTCTTGTCTCTTACTAATCATTTAAAATTTTATAAGTTACTAAATATATAATATATAATATATATTTTTTATATGTCAATAAATAATTAGTGTTACAGAAAAAGAGAACACTTTTTAGGCACATAATATTTTCATCCTAGTGACATATGCACATGGGAAAAAATGGGAAAAATGAAGAAACAATTTACTTATTGACAAATACTTAGGTACACTAAGAGTAAAAGAAAATACCTATTTTAATTTATTTATTGATTGATATATAAATTTTATCTATCATTATTATCTCTCATCTTTTTTATATTTTCAATATAATAATTAATATATCAGTTAATAAATAGAATAAAATAAATATTTTATTTTATTATAAAGTAACTAACAATTTGTCTTTAATTACCTTGTGTATCACGCCTTTGTCAAGAGCACCTCCTCCCCGTTTCTCTCCATCGACACGACTACCTTTGACTGTCATAATCCACAGTTATTGACAAAATAACTCCATGAAAAGAATCACTACATTCAATTTTTATTACTCTCACCCCGTTGAAGTATCCATCATCCCATCTACCTCAGCCATTGCCTCCCCATGGCCCCAGTGCAAAGATCCCCTGCTCCATCGGCTTTTTTACGTATGTAAATTGATAAAAAAAACATTATATACAGATGTATCACGTTTTAAACTTTAGAGAAATCGATTAACTCTAAAGTGATTTCAAATTTTACAACACAAAGAAAGCAGTCAAGTATTAACTGATTTCTCTTCTTTTTTTCCGCAAAGAAATCGGTTGACTCATGGGTGATTTCTCTTAGTTTTTTTTGTTGGAATGAAATCGGTTGGCTCTTCATTGATTGCTCTTATTTCTGTTAATTTTAATTTCCAAAGGAATTGATTAGATGTTGACCGATTCCTATGTGTCCCTCCACCCATCTGCATCTATATAAACGTGGGTTGAATCCATTGATGAAAAGGGGTAACCAAAAAACACTTCAGGAAAAAGAGATTCCAAAGTTGCGGGATGCAGATCTAGCTGAAAGTTTCTATTTACTATTCCAAGACCAATTGAACAAGCGGAAACAGAAAGAACTATCATCACAGCCATCAGTTTTGAGGACAATAATTATGTGCCACTGGAAAGATATTTTGACATCAGGATTCTTTGCATTGTTGAATGTGATCAGTCTCTCATGTGGTCCTCTGCTTCTAAATTCCTTTATATTGGTTGCTGAGCGTCATGAGAGTTTCAAATATGAAGGCTATGTATTGGCCATATCATTGGTCTTTACAAAGATCATAGAATCGTTATCAGAAAGGCAGTGGTACTTCCACACCAGACCGATTGGTCTAAAAGTTAGATCACTTCTTATTGCAACTATTTATAAAAAACAACTGAGGCTATCCAACGCTGCTAAATTGATGCACTCTGGTGGTGAGATAATGAATTATGTGAATGTGGATGCTTACAGAATTGGAGAATTTCCCTTTTGGTTTCACAAGACTTGGACAACAAGTGTCCAGCTTTGTATTGCATTAGTAGTACCTTTTCGCGCTATTGGGCTGGCAACATTTGCTTCATTGGCAGTGATAGTTCTCACTGTGCTTTGCAATACTCACTTGCAAAGTTACAGCACACATTTCAGAGAAAACTTATGGTGGTACAAGATGAGAGATTGAAGGCTACGTGTGAGGCTCTTGTGAATATGAAAGTGTTGAAGCTATATGCGTGGGAAACCAATTTTAGAAATGCTATTGAGAGATTGAGGGATGTGGAGCTCGAAAGGTTGTCTATAGTGCAATTAAGGAAGGCATATAGCAACTTTCTCTTCTGGGCCTCACCTGTTTTGGTCTTTGCTGCTTCCTTTGGGGCGTGTTACCTTTGTAGCAACTTTATGCCTTGTTCAAGATCCAATTAGAACAATCCTGGATGTTATAGGGGTGGTCATTCAAGCAAAAGTAGCATTCTCCAGGATTTTAAAATTTCTTGAGGCTCCTGAACTGCATAATGAAAATGTCAGGAAGAGGTGTTTTAGTGAAAAAATCAGGGGCTCAATTTCAATCAATTCTGCTAACTTTTCGTGGGAAGATAATGTAGCAAAACCAACACTGAGAAACATAAATTTGAAGGTTAGTCCAAGGAAAAAGGTGGCTATTTGTGGAGAAGTTGGGTCTGGCAAATCAACCCTCCTAGCAGCAATTATCAGAGAAGTGGCAAACCAACACTAAACTGATGATGGCTGTGATGGAGAGAACCCACATCCATATAGACGCGGATGGGTGGAGGGACACATAGGAATTGGTCAACACCTAACCAATTCCTTTGGAAATTAAAATTAATAGAAATACGAGAAATCAATGAAGAACCAACCGACTTCATTCCAATGAAAAAACTAAGAAAAATCTGTCAGTAATATCAAGAGTACGGTACATCTCAAGTATAATAAACACTTTATGGATGTGAGCGGAAGCGCGCCCAAATTTGTGAAGAGACGGAAAAATGATGCACGGTGAATAGTATTGCACAGTGGGCCATAAAATCACTATTCATGTAAATAGTACTATGCAGTAGGACCCTCTTCACTACTATGAATAGTACTATATAGTGGACCGCATCACTATTTGTGAATAGTATCATTACTATTCACACCAAGATCAAGGGAACTGCACACCAATATTTTAACGTGGAAAACCCTCCTGTAATTTTGAGGGAAAAACCACGGGCCAAACTCCGAAAAATACTCCACTATATTTAAAGAGTAATTACAATATAGTGTATCCCCAGTGAGACTCTTCTACTACAATTAGTAGTATTACAGAGATCTAGAGAATAGACCCAAAACCCCCAGTGTATATTTACACTACACTCTTGGAATTTTCTTACACACTTTCTCTATTTTTCTCTCACTACAAGAAGCTTATACCACTTCTTTCTAAAACAGCTGAGAAATGCATTCAACTTGGGATGAATTTTCTTCGTTTCCATCCCCTCTATTTATAGAGTTTCGAGGGAGTCTCTGTGAGTAGGTGAGACAGATTAGGTGAAGTTACTATGCAAATTACTATATATGCATAGTAACTTTGAAAAATCAAAGCCGCCTAACAATTCTCCACGTCGACTTTGTATTTTGCAACAGCCTTCAACTTCTGCAAATATTGACTAAGTCCAAGCAATTCTTAAACTTGTCAATTGGCAACGGTTTTGTCATCATATCAGCTGGGTTTTCAGTTGTGGCAATCTTTTGAACTGCAACAATACCATTATTGATACTTTCTCTAACAAAATGAAGTCTAACATTAATGTGCTTTGTCCTTTCATGATAAACTGGGTTTTTGGCCAAATGAATGGCACTTTGACTATCACAATGTACAACTGGTACATGTTGATTCAACCCAAAACTATTCAAAAGACCATGCACCCAGATGCTCTCTTTAACAGCCTCAGTCAATGCCATATACTCAGCTTCAGTAGTTGACAATGCCACTGTAAATTGCAATGTCGCATTCCAGCTAATAGTACATTCAAAGACTGTAAAGATATAGCCTGTCAATGACCTCCTTTTATCCAAATCACCTACATAATCAGAATCTATATAACCCACAACTCCATGGTTCTTTTGACCTTCAAACACCAAACAGACATCAGTGGAACCTCTCAGGTACCGCATGATCCATTTCACAGCTTCCCAGTGTGTCTTTCCAGGTTTGCTCGTAAATCTGCTTACCACACTCACTGCATGTGAAATATCTGGTCTAGTACACACCATGGCATACATAAGGCTGCCAACTGCACTAGAATAAGTTATACGAGACATGTGCTCCACCTCCTCCTCAGTTTTCGGACATTCTTTTGAAGATAGTTTAAAATGTGTAGCTAATGGAGTGCCAACTGGTTTGGACTGATCCATATTAAAACGTTGTAGCACTTTCATAATATAATTTTGTTGCGTCAAGCACAACCTGCCACTATTCCACTCCCTAAGAATCTCCATTCCCACAATTTTCCTTGCTACACCCAAGTCCTTCATCTCGAACTCTTTTCCCAACTATGTTTTTAACATACTAATTTCAGCTTTGTTGTGAGCTGCAATTAGCATATCATCTATATATAACAACAGATAAATCCGCGAACCATCTGGAAGCTCCTTAGAGTAGATGCAATTATCATATTGATTTCTACTATATCCAGTACCAATCATAAATGCATCAAACCTTTTGTACCACTACCTCGGGGACTGTTTCAAGTCATATAATGACTTCTTCAATAGGCAAACATGGTTCTCCTTTCCAGGAACTACAAATCCCTTTGGTTGATTCATGTAGATCTGCTCCTCTAGCTCACCATGTAAGAACGCCGTCTTCACATCAAGCTGTTCTAGCTCCAAGTTAAACGTACTCACAATAGCTAATAGGATCCGAATAGAGCTATGCTTCACCACAGGAGAGAATACTTCATGAAAGTCAATACCCTCCTTCTGAGTATAACCCTTTGCTACCAGTCTCGTCTTAAACCTTGGAGGTTCAATGCCAGGGATTCCTTCTTTCCTTTTATAAACCCATTTACAGCCAACTACTCTTTTCCCCTTTGGAAGTTGTACTAGCTCCCACGTCTGATTTTTCTGAAGAGATTCAATCTCCTCATTCATTGCTATCAGCCACAACTTTGACTCCTTACTATCTACTGCATCATGGTAGGTGCATGGTTCATCTTCAACTGCACCATCTGCCATAGCCAAGGCAAAGGCAATAGGCTCTGCATCTAATGAGTCAAGTGCACAGGCAGTAGAATCTAGATATCTTTTTGGTTTCTGAATTTCTCGCCTTTTCTGCTAGTAGCAATATTGTATGGCTCTACCTCTCTGGTTTGTTCACCAGTATCTTCATGTTCATCTTGTTGTTCTACTTCAGGTTGAGTAATTCCTGAAGTACTCGGCTGATCCATTGTATCTTTTTCTTGTTTCACCTTCCCACAGTCAATCTCCAACTCCACCTTCTTCCTAGCACCATGATCTGTTTCTGCCTTATCTAAATTTGATTCCTTCTTCTGATTTAGCATTGCTGCCTCGTCAAAAGTGACATCTCTGCTGACAATAATTTTGGGTGAACTTGCCTTTTCTATACACCACAGTCTGTAGCCTTTTACCCCTCGTGCATACCCTAGAAATATATACCTTCTTGCCCTCGCCTCAAGTTTACCATCACTCACATGGGCATACGCGGGACAACCAAATATTTTCAAATTCGAATAGTTTACGGGTTGACCGGACCATACCCCTTGTGGAATCGTCAGATCAATAGCAGTTGATGGAGATCTGTTTATCAGGTATACAGCCGTATTGACTGCCTCAGCCCAAAATGATTTGGGAAGTGCTGCATTAATTCGCATGCATCTTGCACGCTCTAGAAGTGTTCTGTTCATCCGTTCTGCAACTCCATTTTGCTGTGGTGTTCCTGGTACAGTATAGTGCCTTACTATACCAGCATTTCTGCAGAACTCCACAAATTCTTTACTACAAAATTCTCCTCCATTGTCAGTTCTCAGTCTCTTGACTGATCGCCCGGTTTGCTTCTCGACCATGGCCTTCCATTGCTTGAATTTGTCGAACACCTCTTCTTTTTTCTTCAGGAAATAAATCCAGACTTTCCTGGAATAATCATCTATCAGAGTAAGAAAATAGCGAGCTCCACCTATAGAGTTGACAGGGGCTGGACCCCAAACATCCGAGTGGACATACTCCAATATCCCCATGCTGTTGTGTTTGCCAGAATTGAACTTAACCCATTTTTGCTTTCCAAATACACAATTTTCGCAGAAACCAAGTTTGCAATTCTTCAGGCCTTTCAGTAAGCCTTTGCCAGCAAGTATGGTCATTCCTTTCTCACTCATATGACCAAGCCGCATGTGCCACATTCGTGTAGCATCATCATTTCTTTCAGAGGATAGAACAACAGCAGTTCCATCGATTATGCTTCCCAGCAATAGATAGATTCCACCCTGCAATTTTCCTTTCAATACCACTATTGTGCCTTTGGTCACCTTCAAGAATCCACCTTCTCCAATGAACTTGTACCCCCGATTATCTAGGGCACTCAATGAGATCAGGTTCCTACCCAGTTCTGGAACATGCCATGCTTGAAACGTCCTTTTAGTACCATCATCCAATTTTACTTGCACATCTCCTTCACCTACAATTGGAATTATTCTATTATCTCCCAATCTAACTTTTCCATCCCGCTTTTTATAGGATGAGAAAAAACTTCGATTAGGTGTCATGTGAAAGGATGCACCAGAATCTAGGATCCATTCATTTCCTGTGTCTCCTGTGAATACTGTCAAGGCCGAACCAGCATCAGCATCACTATCATTAGAACTTTCAATTGTTATGTTGGCAGAATCTCCTGATTTCTCCTTTCTCTCTGGGCAATTTCTTCTGATATGTCTCATCTGGTGACAATGAAAGCACTTAACAGACTTGTGCCTTTTGGACTTTGATCTTCTCTTGCTTTTGCTTCCTGATCCTCTCTCTTGACTTCGCCCTCTCGTTACAAACAACCCATCTGCAGGACCTTCGGCACTGGGTCCGGATACTAACTTCTGATGCTCTTTTATCATCAGTGATTCTTTGACATTTTTCACTGAGATATCGGATCTACCATAAAGTATGGTATCACAGAAGTTATCATAAGACGGAGGTAGCGAAGTTAATAAGATCATGGCTTGGTCAACATCTTCTACTTTAATTCCAGCTGCTCCAACATTAGAAATCATTCTGTTGAAGTCGTCTATATGCTCTTGCATTGATTTTCCTCTTGAATATTTGAACGTGTACAGTCTCTTTCTTTGGTACAGCTTGTTGGACAAGGTCTTTACAGAGTATTTTTCTTCCAAAGCCTTCCATAGTGACTCAACGGTTTCTTCTTCCATGACTTCTCACAGAACATTGTCCGCAAGACTCAACTGTATTGTACTCAGTGCTTTGAGCATCATCTCCTCCTTCTTGTCATCAGCTAATGACTCTGGCAATTTTTCTTTGCCTTCCAACGCCTTTGCAAGACCTTGCTGATTAAGCAATGCTTGCAGTTTCAGCTTCCATAGTTTGAAGTCGTTGGACCCGTCAAACTTCTCCACTTCAAATTTTGGCACCGACATCTTGGATCTTAGTCAGAACCTTATACTGTAACCGTATACTGGAATAGTGCAAATCAACTGTAAACAGTGCACCAAGAGGGTTCCCAAGAAAAAAAGATGGGTCACAATGGACATGCTTAAATACCAAGTCTTTCCTTAACCAGAACCTTTCCAAACTGCACTCTCACAGTATCACACTGTCTTCCAGCAACAGTAACCAAGGGTTGATCCTCAAGTACTAGGGAGAAATTCTTTTCTGATGTGGAAGATCAGACTAAGCTGCAACCACAGAGCATACTAAGAATAAATCCCACCGAACCAAAAGAGCTCTGATACCACTTGTTAGTAATATCAAGAGTACGGAACATCCCAAGTGTAATAAACACTTTATGGATGTGAGCGGAAGCGCGCCCAAATTTGTGAAGAGACGAAAAAATGATGTACGGTGAATAGTATTGCATAGTGGGCCCATAAATAACTATTCACGTAAATAGTACTATGCAGTAGGACCCTCTTCACTACTATGAATAGTACTATACAGTGGACCGCATCACTATTTGTGAATAGTATCGTTACTATTCACACCAACAAAGTAGATCAAGGGAACTGCACACCAATATTTTAACGTGGAAAACCCTCCTGTAATTTTGAGGGAAAAACCACGGGCCAAACTCTGAAAGATACTCCACTATATTTAAAGAGTAATTACAATATAGTGTATCCCCAGTGAGACTCTTCTACTACAATTAGTAGTATTACAGAGACCTAGAGAATAGACACAAAACCCCCAGTGTATATTTACACTACACTCTTGGAATTTTCTTACACACTCTCTCTATTTTTCTCTCACTACAAGAAGCTTATACCACTTCTTTCTAAAACAGCTGAGAAATGCATTCAGCTTGGGATGAATTTTCTTCGTTTCCATCCCCTCTATTTATAGAGTTTTGAGGGAGTTACTATACAAGTGCACAGTAACTTTCTGTGAGTAGGTGAGACAGATTAGGTGGAGTTACTATGCAAATTACTATGCATGCATAGTAACTTTGAAAAATCAAAGCCGCCTAACAAAATCACCCATGAGGCAACCGATTCCTTTGCGGAAAAAAAAGAAGAGAAATCGTTCAATATTTGACCGCTTTCTTTGTTTGAAATCACTTGAGAATTAACCGAATTCCCTAACATAAGAAAAGGATGCATATACATACATAAAGTTTAAAATGTGATACATCTATAATAATGTTTTTTTTATCAATTTAGCCATGCTACCAAATTTAATTTCCTCGCGTACATAAAGTTTAAAATGTAATACATCTATAATATATATATATATATATATATATACAAGTAACGTATTGCATAAGATAGGTAATTTATTATGGGAGTGAGATGATCAAATATGAATCGTGTGTGTGTGTGTGTTAATTTAATTGCTAAACAAAAATTAATTCATTTTACTTGAAAAATCATTTTTCAAAAAAAAAAAATCAAAAGCAAATGTGCCCACTGAGAGAAGCTTTGTATGATAAATAGATTTTAGGAAAAATTATACTGCGTTGAGCTTTCATATAATTATACTTAGTATCCCTTTATTTTGAAAAACTATCACTAACCTCCACTGAGATTTACTAAATTTACACTGATCACCCTGTAGATATTGATTCATTAGTTTAAGCAATAAAAAAGGATAATATGAGATAGATACATAAGTATATTATTAATGATAAAATTATAGTATTTTGATAATATTTAACACATTGATTGAATATAATACTTTTTTATCACATAAAAATGAAACTTATATTTATAACTTATGATTAAAAAAAGAGGTATTTTGGTTAATATTTATATATATATATATCAAATATTAATAAAATACTATGATTTTGTTATGAATAATGAAGTATATATATCTCATTTTATCTTTTTTGTTACTTAAATTAATAAATTAATATATATAGGAGAGGTCAATATAATTTTATTAAATCTTAGGGAAGCTAGTGATAGTTTTGTAAAATAGAAATGTACCGAATGTAATATATTAAATTTCAAAAGAGATGAGTATAAAATACTCTGGATTTTAAGTTAAATATATTAATCTGTATAAATGATGTTACTCTATACAAATGCCCTTCTCTAACCTATTGTCTATTAGCACATTTTTAAATTAAAAAATAGAAATAAAATATCACAAAACAATTGAGCATGCATCATTCTGGGGTGAAATATTTTTTTTATTACAACATATAAGCAATTATAAGAGTTTAATATACAAGAGTTTAATAGCAGCAAGTTAAGGTTTAAATAATGATTTTGTTAACTTTAAACTATTTTTATTCCTAAGAATGATTAGAAATTTTTTTTAACACTATTTTGTGTATGTTTAGAAATGCAAAAAATAACTTTGTTTATTTCAAGCTATCTTAAAATAATTTCAGTGTTTATTTCTGTAAAAAAAAATTGAATGATTTAAATGTAAAAAATTATAATTTTAAATGTAAAATTCACTTATAATATAATTAACTGAGAGCAGGCTTTTTATTGTTTTTATTATCAGTAAAAGTTAATTATTTTAGAAGTATAGTGTTTCTGTCTAAACAATCCAAACAATCAAATACTATAAAATACAAACAAATTATATTATTTCATATATTTTCTTAGTAATTTATCGTATAAAAATAGTTATTTTCATACCATCTAAACAAAACACAATACTTTAAAATTACTTTTAAACGCAATGTATTGAAACATAAAAATTCGTTTTAAAATAACTGATTATTAAAGATCAATTATACTTATAATCAATTATTAGAATAATTTTAATTTCATATACAATCTAAATATACGTACTAACATTTGTCATGTTAATTATTTACTTTAAAATGTATATAAAGTGCAGTTAATTTTAATTTGATTACCATAATTTAATTTACATATCAACATTATTTGCCCCTAAAAACTTGTTTGAAGCTCCACCAATATATACTCTAACATTATCTTTTTTCCGATAGATGATGAAAGCTTTTGTTCAGATCATGAAAGCTCATATTGTTTTGTTCGAGTTTTAGCGTCTTGCATTTTAAATTAATTGTAGGTTATTTGAAAAATTATAGTATGTAAAATGAATTTTGAGTCAACGTACCTTCTTAATACATATTTAGCATAGCATCTTAATCATAAAAGTTATAATTTGCGCATTACATAACAATTGGGGCTGGCATCATAATTTTTTGTTTGTTTATGTCTGCTTGTACTGGAGATAATAAATAAGGAAGACCAAGATAACCAGTAGCAATATAGTGTCGTAATCTCATATTTGTTTTGTGAATAATTTATATTTTAGTCTCTTGGTAGATATTTGTAATCAAACAGCGGCACTTGTAGCCTCCACTTGATGCCCTATGTTTAAGTTGTTTATACTCCCTTCGTTTTAAAATAATAATGATTTTTTTATCTTTTTCATGTTTTAAAATAATTTTTTATTTGCAATATCTTTACATTACATTATTTTTTCTTCCATTTATATCTTTAATGTAAATAAAATAATTAAGTAATCAATACATTTATTAAAATGAATAATGAGTAATAACTATATAAAAACAATTTTGCCAAGATATTTTTGCTCTCCTTGATTTAATTTATATGTTGTTTGATTTTTTTAAGGTTATTTTGAGATGGATTAAGTATTTATATAAGACATAAGCTAGACAACAAGTTGGGAAAGTGTGTCGTGTGCACAAAGATAAATATTGGACATGTTGATGTTCGGATGGACGACGGAATGGATTTTATAAGCACACTTGTAGAATTTAATAAATCAAATTCTATTTTATAATAATTGTCAATTTTTAATTTTTTGATATTTTAAAATATCTATTCATTTATAATATCTATGTAACATTAATTTTTTCTTTCATTTATTTTTTTATAAATGTATTAATTAAGTATTCAATACATTTTCTAAATTAAGTAATAATGACTAGACAAGATTAGTTTTATCAATTCATATAATTTTCTATATTTATCAAGATTTTTTTATTTTCCTTAATATGTGTTTTGTTTAGTTTTTGACAATTATTATAAAATAGAGAGAATACTCCATAAAATATCCTGGGAAGAAAATTAATAAGATGACTATGAGTGCACATACACAAAAATTTATGGAATTCAACAAATCGTATGCTTATATTTGTAATGCCCTGATTTTTTTTTTCTGTGCAAAATGACCAAAATTCCTCTGAAATCATTTTTATAAGAGAACCGAGAACGGTCGATCTCAACCATCCTCAAAGATTTAATTTAATGTTTGAAGGGGACCATATGTGCTTTTGATACTAATCATTGTGAAAATTGAGATTCCTAAATTTTCTATGTAAGATTATCATTTCACTCGTAGACAGTGCTTATTAAACCAAATCAAAGTAATTAAGAAAATAATATGCGGTTAATTGTTTAAAGATTTTTAAAGAATTACTAATTATCTAATTACCACTAGTTAAAAGTATATAGGCATAAAGACAAAAAGATTTGATAATATCAATGATTACTACACTTGAATTCGAATACATTTTCTACGTAATCTACCTATCTCTTTATCTATTCCCTAAAATACCCCTAAACCTAATCCAACAACCCCACAAACAAATATAAAAACTTAACCACTCACTTCCTATTCACACAAATCAGATTTTATTCTTCAAAAATAAAAATAAAAAAATAATCCACCAAACTCTCATATTCAACTGCCACCTACCTCCACCCATAACTCCATCAATTCTCCACCAAATTCAATAAACAAATACACTTTTCCATGTCTCTTCCACCTAATAAACACAAATCCACCATTAATATTTCAAGAAAAAGCCTCCTTCTACCTATTCTAGAGCAAAATAAATTCATGATCAAAGGAAAAGAAGAGATTTTGCTTCCTTACTTGGGAGATCAAACTTCAAGAAACTTGTGGCTACCTTGATCTCCAACAAAAACCATATTTTGGTAGGGGTTTATTTTTAATCTTATTTATCTTATCTTATTCTCTGATTTTTTTGTTAAGAAGGCTTGAGTTTTGATGAATGATTATGCTTGAAAGATCAAAAGAAATTATATGTTGTATTACTGGAATTCTCAGATTTATGCAAATAGCTCAGTTTGTATGATTTTATTCACATAGATGGAGACAATATCTCAAGCTAAAATTTTTATATGATGAAGCTAACATATGGAGGTATCTTTAGTATTTTTTTTGAGTTGTCTGGATGACTTTTTCTATTTTTAAAAATTCAGAGACCGAGGAGGTTACAATTTCGGTTTGAACAGTAATACTAAAGATACTAAAGTTTTTATGACTTGAAGTTCAACCATATCAAATAATCGAATTATGACTTTAAATTTTTACAGGATATTGTGGACATCTTGTAGTTCAACCATAAATTTTTATAGAATATTTTTAGTTCATTTGATAGGGTAATAAAATTGGAATTTCTGACTATTGGCTAAAAACAGGTGGTTTTTGACATCCAAAATTGTATAATTTTGTTAATATAACTAGAGATCTTTTTTATGCTTTGAAATTTTTACAGGGTCTCATAGACATATTGAATTATCACTGAAAAATGATTTTGCTCTATTTTTATGATGCTTAGGAGGTTAATCATATTTTTTTAGACTGAAATTTCTAGACAACATGATATTATATTTCAAAGTTTTATAAAAGTTTGGATTTTGGGATATATATGTTTAGCCAAGGCAGGTTCTCCCACAAGGAAAATGTTATTTTTTTAAACTAACAACATATTTGGAATCTACATGAAAAATGGAGTGCGTACATATGGTTTGAGTATTTTTTTAATTATATATAAAAATTTGGGGTTGAAATGTAATTTTATAAAGTTTAGGGGTTTTTTGCAAAAATTAAATATTTGGGGAGCAAAACTGTAAGAATGGGTTCTAAAACAGTATGGTATGTGTTAAAAAAAATAAGTTTTTGGGTTATTTTATGAAGTTTGAGGGCTCTTTAGCAAAAATTAAAAGTTTTAAGATTTTCAAAAATAAATTATTAGAATATATGCTCATAGGAAGGTGGTCTTGGTTTTTCACAAATATTTGGAAAATAATAAGGAAGAAGAATGCTCTTCAAGCTATTCATGTCATCAAACGCAAGCCAAATTGTTTAAAAAGACTTGTTTCTTGTGAAGTTATAAAAATGAATGATCCTTAGTTATATATTGATGAATTGTGACTATTTGTTGTACTTGTCTACCATACTTGATTGAATTATGAGACTTTTACATGATGTTAAAACATGAGATTCTATAAGTTAACTTAATGGTAAGTGAAGTTGTTCCCTTCTATCCCTATTTAAATCTAGTGACGACTAGTTAGGTTAAGCTCATCCAAGGCGATAGGTAATGCGGAGTTTAGGTGACAGTTAAATCACCGGGGACGGTGATGCGGTTGGTTTAGATAACATGAGAGAGAGTGATACATTAAAAGAATTGAAGTTACTATACAAAGTCCTAAAGAAAGTATGATGTCTTAATTCTTTTATTCTTTCATGCAAGTTCTCTCTATATGATTAGATGACAATAATGGTAAGCTCTTTAGATTATTATTTGTTAACCAAGAATTTTACAAGACTTAAAATGTGGACCACTTTGATACTTTTATTTATGAACCAATTAAAATGAACTAAAGCATGCTCACTTATTTTATAATTAAATCGAAGTGACTGGAGATGATAACGATGACATTTATATTGTTTTCATTTAATTATTGAGATTCCTTTGGATTCTCACCCCTTTTTTTTTTCTGTGTCGTCTTCAGACGAGCTAGTGGACCAGATTGCTGGAGTCTCTTGAGTTCTTGACTTTGGAGCTAATCCACACTTAAAGACTTTATTAGTCCTAATTTGCGTTTCTCCTTATTTTGAAATTCTATGATTTATAGATGACTGTATTTGAGACCGGGCCTTATTACCAGGTCTTACCTAGGATTTATTTATCGTTTATTTTATTAAGTGAATATTATTATGGAAATGTTGTTTCACTCACAGGTTGCAATAGCTTTAAATGCACATTAACAGATGAGGCTCTTGTCGTTTTAAGTTTTTTTAAAAAAAATCATCTATTTTTCTGCTAAGAGTATTTTCGAATGACTAAATATACGAAATCAAAATGTAAGAAATCTAATAATTGACCAATTATAACATATACATAAAAGGTTAATAATTAGGATGTTACAATATTCACCTAAAGGATAAATATTTTTACTTTGAGAAGAAAAATATTATCCTAACATGTCCGACATCCTAATAAAGTCTATGTATCTTAATAAATTTTACATATTTTTAATTTTAATATTTTTAAATTTAAGAATACATATTTTTACAATATATAAAATAAAATCAATCACAATTCTATCAAAATATATAGATGATCCAATTTTCCTAATAGTTCATACTATTGATGTAAATGTGATATTTAAAACAAAAACCGAGTAAAAAATAGAGTACAAATTTTCCCTTTCTATTAGGTAGATTAATATTTGGGACAAACAAACAATAACATTATTACACTCACAAGTCCATCAGGCCAAAATACATATGACGTGGATGAAGTTGGCAGGTTGGAAAATGTCTTCTAGGCATATGTTCTTTGTCACAAAAATTAATATTTGTTTGGAGACGCGATTTCATTTGATAGCGCCTATCAAATAATAAAGTACTCTGGTTTTTGCACATTTTGCAGGAATCATAATTATTAGAATCTCAGTTTAACTCCTACACTCTTATAAGTTTATCATTTTATCATATAAAAATGAGTTAACTTGTGTATAGACTCTTTTTTTATCAAACTCATGTTTGTTTAAGTAAACTTTAATAAAATTGATAGACTTTTGATTCTACTAAGGACTTTTGTGGTTTAAACTTATGTTTGAGTTTGGTATCCAAATATAAATTATTTGTCACTTTTGTTTATATTTACAATATATATTATTTTATTTAGCTTGTTTAGTCTATTGTTACTATCTGATTATATATTGCTGACTACAAAATAATAGGTGCATATAGAGTAAAGTATGTCATAAAAATTCAGACATATATTGAACTATATTTTATGATATTTCTTTCATTTTGATTATTAGAGGGTTAAAACTCTTCAATATTTGTATAAAAAATAATTTCATTTTGATTAATTACCAAGATATGTTTCTGAAGTAATATTTTTCAAATATGTAAACTCTTATGAGTCTAAGAGTTGAGCTCACTATTTAAGTTTGTCAAGAATTCATGGGTTTCCCTAAACTTTCGAGTTTAATAACTATGGCAGGAATAAATCATCATAAGGAATCTATTACTTTTCGGACTACACTCTACGGTTGATGAAAAATATTAATCTTTTGTATGGTTGTTTGAAAGATTTTTAGTGGCGGTAGGGAAAGATAAGCTTGTTGTAATTATAATTGTGGTGGCTATGAAAATTGCAATTAAGAAGATTCGTCCAATTATAGATTTTTGTGGCACATAATGTAAAACTTATCTGAGAAGGTTACATGTCAACATTGTTTGCCCCTAACATTAGTTTTTTCCGATAGATGATGAAAGCTCATGTTGTTTTGTTCGAGTTTTAGTGTCTCGCATTTTAAATTAATTGTAGGTTATATGAAAAATTATAGTCTGTAAAATGAATTTTGAGTCAACGTACCTTCTTAATACATATATAACACAGCATCTTAATTATAAAAGTTACAATTTGCTCATTACATTACAAGGGGGGTTGGCATCATAAAGTTTTGTTTGCTCCATCAAAAAATAATGTTTTGTTTGTTTATGTCTGCATGCACTGGAGATGATAAATAAGGAAGACCAAGATAACCAGTAGCAATGTAGGGTCGTAATCTCATATTTGTTTTGTGATTAATTTATATTTTAGTCTCATGGTATATAATTTTGCAATCAAATAGCTTCACTTGTGGCCTCCACTTGATGCCCTATGTTTAAGTTGTTTATACTCCCTCCATTTTAGAATAATTACTCTTTTTCACTTCTTTGTGTTTCAAAATATTATTTATTTATAATATCTAGATAATATTAATTTTTTTATTTATATTTTTAGTGTAACTATGATAGCTAAGTAATTAATATTTTTTATCAAGATAAGTATGGGAAATAACTATATAAGGATTATTTTTTCAATTTATTTAATTTTCTATATGGGTAAATAACTCTTAGCCCCCTTCAAGTTTGGTACTTCCTTCCTTTTACTATATCCACTCAATTTTAGACAATTTTATATTTTAAAATATCTATTAATTTCATATTTCAATAAAGCATTAGTTTTATTATTCTAATACTATCCCTAATTAATTTCACATTTTTAATGCATTCTATTTAATATTAGCCTTAAATATTGTTTTATATTAATTGATATGTAATGATATATTAGTCCATTCACTGTATTTTACTTAATTATTAATATCATTTATTATCTTTCTTAATATCTGTATTTGTTTTAAATTAATAGAAATCTTGAGAGGGGGAGAGTAAAATAACACTCAACCCTTAACTCCCTAAAATTTGACACTCCACCCCATTAATATTCAAGAGGTAACAGAGCCATTACCATTATGAGCCATGGTTAAGAAACACAACTAGCCATGTTAGACAAAGTAACCCACCTCCGGTGCTCCAGCCTTTTCAGCGCTACCCTTCAAGACTAACTTCCGTCCCTTTCTCCTCTGCTATCACACGATCCCAAATTTGGTAATAATCTTCGACCCCATCAAGAATTGCTCCAATTTAATTTCCTCCTTCCCTACAAGAGATTAGACCAAATGACCTAGCCAGACAAGAGACTTCCTCGTCTAAAGAAAACCCGCTCCTCGTTAAACCCTGAAACCCAGACAGCCTCCCATCACCATTCTTATCCACTGGCACTTCTAAATCTTCTTTCTTTTTCAATCCCCTTTGTTATTCCAAAAAACACACCCGTGAGCAGAACCACCCATTCGTCTTGTTGACTGCAAAACTAATTTAGCAATGGGGTGGGATGTTATTTGGTCATGAGACTGGGGCTAACTGCATTTTTAGCAAAGCTCAAGGGGGATTATTGGTTTTTAACCGTTACTTTGAAACAGATAGAGTATTTATATAAGACATAAGCTAGGGGAGTTAACTCATGCATAAACTCTCATTTTGTTAAACTCTTGTGAGTTTGAGAAAACTCTGACAAAATCGATAGACTTTCAACTCTATTGATGAGTTTAAAAGTTTAAACTTATGCTTAATTTTGCTATCCAAATATAAATTATTTTTCACTTTTAATTTGTTTATATTATGTAATATATATTGATTTGATTTAGCTTATTCAGTCTATTTGTTACTATTTGATTATGTGCTGTTAACTATAAAATAATACGTGCATATGGAAAGTATATCATAAAAAGAGGTTAAATGCACTTTATCTCTAGGATTTTAATTAAATCATGTGCAATTTAAACACTGACTTTTTAAAATGTGCATTATGACACCCTAAATTTTTTAAATTGTGCAAAAAAACCTACTTTGCAAATAGTATATTAAGGCACCCTAAACTTTTCAAATTATGCAAAAAAATCCCCCTAAAAATTTAAGTCATGGTAGGGTGTCAAGTTGCACATAATAAAAAGATCAGGGAGGTTAATTTCATATAGTATTCACGGATAAAGTGTCAGGTTGCACATATTAGAAACTTCAAGGGGGTTAAGTGCATATAAATCTTACTGTTATTAGTTATCAAAATTATACTGAGTGATATTTTGCACAGTTTAAAATCTTCAGGGTGTTGCGATGCACATTTTGAAAAATAATGTGGTAAATGCACATAACTTAAAATTCAAGGGGATAAAATATATTTACCCCTTATAAAAATTAAGACATATTTTGGACTATATTTTATGATATTTCTTTCATTTATATTATTATAAGGTTAAAAATAATCAATATTTATACCAAAAAGTATTTCATTTTACTTAATTACTAATATAACTCTTACGAATCTAAGAGTTAAGTTTACTATTCAAGTTTGTCAGGAGTTCACAAGTTCAGGAGTTCACGGGTTCAATGAGGGTTGGCATCAGCGGTAAGGAATGACTCATATCCCGCAAGGATGGGAATTTAATTCCCATTGCCAATATGAAAACTTTTTTGGTAGGCAATCTTGTAAGTCCCTGACAAGTGCTCTCTAAACCCCAAGGGCATGTCCTTGACTTTGATGGGATAATCGATATCGAACCTACCTAAATTTTTTATTTGCTTTTCACAAGTTATTTTAATATAAGAATTTAAATAAATTATTTACACAAACAGATTTATTAGGCATAACCTTAATTATTAGTTTTTACCTAATTATAAAGTTGCCATGTTAGGAAAATGACAGTTAGTATGATATTTTCAGTTGCTTTCATCCTGTATATAAAGTATAAACTACTTTTTAAACAAGTCCTTTTCCAATAGCTTTCGAAAAAAGTATGTCCTTTTCAAGTGTTTTATTTTCTTTAAGAAGATACATTATAAAAATTGTTAAATTGTTATAGAAGCAATTAAAAAAGTTGCACATTCAAAGCGAAATGAGAACTAAGGTAGCTAAAGGCCGAAGGCTAGAGGTGAAAATAGGTCAGGTCGCTCGTTGTAGGCCTTCGGCCTAACTTACATTTGGCCTAACTTGACTTAGCCTATTTAATAAACAAGTTAGGTTTAAGTTTTTTAAAAAGCTTTTTTAGTGAAACTGGTTAGATTCCAGGTAACAAAAATAGTATATTAGACTTATCAGATTGACCTACTTATATTATTATTATTTTAAAATATAATGATAATAGAAATATTTTAACCTATTTAAAAATATATTTTTAAATTTAATTAATAAGCCTTTGGTGAATTTAAAAATATTTTTTATATATTTATAAACCTTTTGACATATTTAAGAGTTGAAACATTCTTTTTTAAAAAGGAAAGGGTAAATAACACTGACCTTCTATGAGTTTGTAAAATCCTTATACTGATCTTCCTTTTATCATATAATAAACAATGCATCTAGCAGAAGCCAGTATTATCTGGACAAATAAAGAAAAGTTGGAGTGAATTTTACCACACCTTAGTTTGGGGAGGTAAGTGTAATTTGTATAGAAGTTTTATAATTAAATAGGTCTTTAAATAGGCTTTTAAGCTAAGTCAGCCTTTTAAAAAAGTCAGACTAAGGCCACAAAAAATACCTATATCAGGTGATAAATCCAGACTCAGACTATATTTTAGCTATACATATCAAATCTATTTAAGTTAAAATCTACTCTAACCTAATCTATTTTTAACGCAACCGAAGGCTAGATAAATGTGGGCAAGGGAGAGAGAATTTTGTGATGCTAATGGATTCAGAATGGCGAGACAGAGTGCTCGGTAATGTGGAAGTGGAATGATTAGGTGTAAAATGTGTTCGAGACTAGGCCATATCATAACAGGTTGGATGACTATCAAATTGAGTGAACATGACTTCTATGGACTATGGGAGCTAAGCAACCACTTGAATTACAATTAATATATGCGTTTAATTTTGATATATTATTTTCTTACACTACGTCAGCGGAAATGAGATGGAAAGAGAAAATGTTTATCACATCAAGTTTACAACTCCAATCAACACCCAAAACTTAAAATGAAGAATAAAATAACAGAGACTCAAATATGCTTTTTTTTCGAAAAAATTATCTTTTGACCCCACCATTTTTATATTATATTTTTGGTTCCAACGCTCTGAATTTAGGTCCTTATACATAATCTAAAATATGCATTTAGTTCTTATATATTTTAAAAATTCTATTTTGTGTCCTAGTAAATATTGTAGAATGCTTATTTTGGTTTATATAAATATTATTGCTTAGTAGTATAAAGGCAGGGACCAGAAACATAATAATATTAGATAGAGATCGAGAGGTTAAAAGCAACAAAATTAAAAGGATTAAAATTAAAACAACTTATATTTATAAATACGAAAAACATAAGTCAATAAAAAAAATATTATGTCCATCTATGTCTATATAAATAATACCGTTCGTATTTTTTATTTTTTGGCGGTAATATGAAGCATACTAATTATATATATTAAATAATTTTTTAAAAAATAATATCATTCATTATCAAGATAGTATTATAATATTATAAAATAATATTATTTATTTTAGTATTTTCTCATATGTAAAAAATTATGTTGAAAATTATTTTTAAAAAATCTTTAAAAACCTATGTCGTGCAATCGTGGTATAATCATTTTTTTTATTTGAACAAATACAGCCAATAGTTGAAGAATTTGATTTTGAAGATCTTTTTCAAGTTTGCTTCATATGAAAGTCTTGTTTCTTTTTATAAATTCTTAAGAAACAAGCAAAGTTTTAATTAAACTAGTAGAATATGATACACGTGCTGCCACACGGATTGCAATGTAATTGATTGGTAAATTATTAATTATATTTTAGTATTTATATATTTTAACCTGTAATGAATTATTAGCGTGAACAAACAATATATAAAAAATACATGAATTTTTTTTAAACAAATAGTTAATGATTTTAAATTAATTTTGATATACTTATGGTATAAAAGAGTTCTACATAATAACCATTTAATGCATAAATTTTTTTATAAAAAGGATAATCAAAATTAAACCATATAATTTTTTCTTACTAATTATAACGTACTATAATATTTTATTTTGTTAATGAATATATGAATTTCAATTTCAAAATATTTATAATATAATCCCTTAAAAGTTAAGTTATTATTGTATGTATCATTTGGTATTAATCCAAGATAAAAACTTCTAGAATATTTTGATATAAAATACATTTTAATCATTGGGGTACAAAATAACACAAATCACCCTTGAGGTTTGATTAAATTGCATTCTACCCTATTCTTTTTCAAAAATTGTACTACACCCCACTTGATCTATTAATATTATTAATTATTATGATAATAATTAAAAATGATAACATACAATAATAATATTATAGTTATGTATGATATAATAATAGTTATTACTAATTAATTATTATTAAGATGATAATGATAAATGATAAAAACAATAGTAGTAGTAGTAATGGTGGTAATTCACATTACCATTTAGGGGACAATGTGTATTGATTGTATTGATGGTCTGGATTGTCATTAATGTGCTATAATCAAACAAGACAATATTATATGTCAATGTAATTTAAAGTTATGTGACCATTAATCTAGATATATTACCTCATATCAGATGCCTTCTAAGAGTCTATTTGGTATATTTAATTGGGTAATGTCTTATATCATAAAACCTGATAGTATAAGGTCCAATAATATTAGACTTTTTAAAAATTTAATACTATATTATCTCTAGTGTGGCATTGTATAATATGTTATATTGTATGATGATGCACGATAGTAAACAATAACATTTGTTAAAATTTTTCTTTATAAATATAAAAATAAAATTTATTATTTAAAGATTAATTACTTGTAGTTATAGCTATTATAAATATTTATTATTTTTATTTTTTAAATTAAAATTCACATTAATTTATTTATTATCTAATTTAATTTTTAATAATTACTTATTAAATTAATAAAATTTTAAATTTTAAAAAAATAATACTCTATTTCTTTTGCATATTTTAATTTTTTTTACTTTTATTTTTCATTGTATGCTATATAAAAAAGAAAATTGTATAATAATAATAAACAAGAATGGAGTGGGATATAATTTAGCCAAACATTAAAAGTAGTTTATGCTATTTATCTTTTATTATTATTATTATAAATGATAAAAAGGGACTAAATATCTGGGCAAAGCACATACCCTACAATTCATTAAAATTCGAGGAACATCTCCTTCAATGATGCGTCAAGCATGTCTGTTTCGAAGTCAGATTTAGGTCAACATACCGAACGGATCAGCATCCTCTCCTTTTCAAAAAAAAAAAAAGAAAAAAAGGGACATTGTCCTGTTCTCAAAATCCTAGCCCTTTAGAAACATATCAATGGCTCGAGTTTATACAAGTCAGCACAAAAATAACGTAATACTATCCTTTTCCCTTTAACGCAATACTATACCCAGACAGATAGTCAACATAAAAAATAACAACTTTTTCCTTTTTTTGGATTTTGGTGAGAAAATGGAGTAATACTCTAATATGATTGTGATGAATTGTTTGGTGATGATCTTTGATTATTTGTCTTGTTCGTGTTAGTTGAGAATTGGAATCGTGATTACATTAGATTATGTGGAGGAAAGAGGAGGAGGAAAAAAGGGAAAAGGACAAGGAACCCCAACCCTTGTGGCTTCAATTTTGCTCTCGCAACTGGTATTCCTTTCATCCAATACATGTATTCGCCGTAGAACTTTTTCTTATTCCTCTAATGGATTCAATTGAGGGTTGGCTGTAGAACTTTTGGCAGTGGAATTTTGCAATGGCGTGGTGGTGGAGTACGGCGCTAAACTGAGCACAACAAGATGATAGAGATAGTAATCAAAATAGTATAATTTTATCTTTAATGTTGATGTGTCTGTAAGAGAAACCGTTGATATATTATTCAAAATAATCAATGGATGGGATTTTGATAACAGGACCATGTCCTGTTTTGTTGGAAAGGAGAGATCCCTGATCCATCTCCCCATAGTAATAAGAACTACTAAGAGAAGCAGCTCTAACGGGATTTGGATCCTCACTTTAGAGAGTAAAGTAAGCAAATTCACCCTTTGATTAATAGAGTAAAGAGAGTTTCACTTTTAATTTTATTGATCCAAAAATAAAACCTCTTTACTTTACTCTCTAAAGTGAGATCTTCACTTTAAAGGATTCTTACCCCCGGTGGCGCAGCTTAAGTGACAATGCTAATTTTTAATATGGTATGGTCAATAACTTATCAAAATTAAATTTATTAAAAGTCAACCTTAAGGTATAGTGTAGTGACAACTTACTTTATCCCTTAACTATGTGGTCGAGATGAGGTTCGATGCTTACTCATAGGAACGAAGCGTATTTCTTGGAGCTCATAGTATTGACTCTTAAATAAATAAGGAAGTTCTATCACATTATTTTATCTAATACTCTCTCCGGTTACATTTTAACCATCCAAAACAAACAAAAAAACATATTAAGAAAATAATAAATAAATATTAATAATATTATAAAAGCATGTTGATTGACAAAATTGTTCCTATTTCATATAATTACGCTCTTGAAAAAATAAAAATAAATAAGTTATAACTAATTATAAAAGGATATAATTGATAAATAAAAATTAATGATTTCTTAATTTGATAAATGGACAAATAGAGTGCAATAAAAATATAAAAAAAAAGGTCAGTTGAGACCTCCTCCAACTTGAAATGTCTATTAGCACATTCTTTTAAAACAAAATAGAAATAAAAATATCACAACATAACCGAGAATGCATCATTTTGGAGTGAAATATTTTTTTTATTACAACAGGTAAGCAATTACTAGAGTTTAATACACAACAGTTTAATAGCAACAAGTTAAGGTTTAAATAATGATTTTATTAATTTTAAACTCTATTTTTATTCCTACGAATGATTGGAAATTTTTTTTATCACTTTGGTGTATGTTTAGAAATGCAAAAAACAACTTTTTCCCCCAGTTCAAGCTACTTCAAAATAATTTCATGGGTTTAGTTCTGTAAAAACTTTGAATGATTTAAATATAAAGAATTATAATTTTAAATGTAAAATTCACTTATAATATAATTAAGTGAGATCAGGCTTTTAAAGTTTTTTGTATCAGTAAAATACAAGCAAATTATTTCATATCTTTTCTTAGTATTTATCATATAAAAACAATTATTTTCATACAATTTAAACAAAACACAATACAATCTAAATATACGTACTAACATTTGTCATGTTAATTATTTACTGTAAAATGTATGTAATGTGCAGTTAATTTTAATTTGATTACCATAATTTAATTTACATATCAACATTATTTTCCTCTAACATTAATTTTTTCCGATAGATGATGAAGGCTTTTGTTCAGATGATGAAAGCTCATGTTGTCTTGTTCGAGTTTTAGTGTCTCGCATTTTAAATTAATCGTAGGTTGTTTGGAAAGTTATAGTATGTAAAATGAATTTTGAGTCAACGTGCCTTCTTAATACATATACAACGTAGCATCTTAATTATAAAAGTTACAATTTGCGCATTAATTTACAACTGGGGCTAGCATCAGAATTTTTTGTTTGTTCCATCAAAAAATAATGTCTTGTTTGTTTATGTCTGCTTGTACTGGAGATGATAAATAAGGAAGACCAAGATAACCAGTAGCAGTGTAGTGTCTTAATCTCATATTTGTTTTGTGAATAATATATATTTTAATCTCTTGGTAGATATTTGTAATCAAATTGCGGCACTTGTAGCCTTCACTTGATGCCCTATGTTTGAGTTGTTTATACTCCCACCGTATTAGAATAGTTGTTATTTTCTTACCTTTTTCATGTTTTAAAATACCTTTTTATTTATAATATGTAGGTAGTGCATTATTTTTTCTATCAGAAATACTTAGATGCACTGAGAGCAAGATATAGCATATACTATGATCCATTTATTAATTGACATATAAGTTTTATGAACCATTATTATTTCTCATCTCTTTTATATTTTTAATGCAATAGCTAATTTGTCAATCATTAAATTGAGCAGACAAATGTTTTCTTGCAGTGCAAGTCTACAAATTTCTCTTTTTCCTTTCATTTATATCCTTAATATAAATGTGATATATAAGTAATCATCACATTTATCAAGATGAGTAATGACTAATTAATAACTATACAAAGAAAATTTTATCAAGATTTTTGTTCTCCTTGATTTAATTTATATGTTGTTTGATTTTTCAAGATTATTCTGAAATGGATCAAGTATTTATAAAAGACTTAAGCCAGACAGCAAGTTGGGAAAGCGTGTCGTGTGGACAAAGATAAAAGATTGGACATGTTGATGTGCGGGATGGACGGCGGAATGAATTTTATAAACACACTCGTAGAATTTAATAAATCAAATATTTTTTTCTATTTTATGATAATGTTCGATTTTTAACTTTTTGATATTTTAGAATATTTATTCATTTATCATATCTATATAACATTAATTTTTTCATTTATACTCTTAATATAAATATATTAATTAAGTATTCAATATATTTATTAAGATGAGTAATAATAACTAAACAAGAGTAATTTTATCAATTCATTTGATTTTCTATATTTATTCAAGATTTTTTTATTTTTCTTGATATATGTATATTGTTTAGATTTTGAAAATTATTGTAAAACTGACGGAATACTCCATAAAATATCCTGGAAGAAAATTAATAAGATGACAATCCATGAGTGCACATACACAAAAATTTATGGAATTCAAAAAACTATATGCTTATTGTTACGGATTATGCATAAGCCTAATATTAATAGGTTAGGCATTAGCTTTTAAGCTCAATAGAAGTCTAATTACTCCCATGATACCTTTTATATCGCTATAAATATCCCATTGGGCATAATATTACACAGGTTGAAAGGTACACACCGCCTATTTGGAACATGGAGTAAGAAGGATCATATGTTACAGTTCATGTTTCCCAACTCATTCAGAATTCTAGGTATATTCTATCCGAATTACTTGTTCATAACACTTATATTCACCCAAAGAATAAACATGATCGCTATGAGAAGAAAATATTGTCCTAACATGTCCCACATCCTAATAAAGTCTACCTATCTTTGTAATTATACATATTTTAATTTTAGTATTCTTAAATTTAAGGATACACATTTTTATGATATATAAAAATAAAATCAATCACAATTCTATCAAAATATATAGATGATCCAATTTTCCTAATAGTTCATACTGTTGACGTAAATGTGATATTTAAGACAAAAAACCGAGTTAAAAATAGAGTACAAAATTTTCCTTTCTATAAGGTAGATTAATATTTGGGACAAATAAACAATAACATTATTACATTTACAAGTCCATCGGGCCAAAACACATATGACGTGGATGAATTTGGCAGGTTGGAAAATGTCTTCTAGGCATATGTTCTTTGTCTGGAAAATTAATCTTTGTTTGGAGACACCATTTCATTTGATACCCCCCATCAAATAATAAAGTACTATGATTTTTGCACATTTTGTAGGAATTATAATTATTAAATTCTCAATTTAACTCTTAAACTCTTACGAGTTTATTATTTTATCATATAAAAATGAGTTAACTTGTGTATGGATTCTTTTTTTTGTCAAACTTGTGCCAGTTTACGTAAACTCTAACAACATGGATAAACTTTTGATTCTACTAAAGAATTTATGGGTTTAAACTTATGTTTAATTTTGCTATCTAAATATAAATTATTTGTTACTTCTATTTATATTATGCAATATATATTATTTTATTTAGCTTTTTTAGTCTATTTTTTACTATTTATTCATGTGTTGTTAATTACAAAATAATACACGCATATGGAGTAAAGTATGCTATAAAAATTAAGACATATATTGGACTATATTTTATGATATTTCTTTCATTTTTATTATTAGAGGGTTAAAACTCTTCAATATTTGTATAAAAAATTATTTCATTTTACTTGATTGCTAAGATATGTTTCTTAAGTAATACTTTTCAAATATGTAAACTCTTACAAGTCTAAGAGAGAGGTTACTGTTCATGTTTGTTAGGAGTTCACGAGTTTATCTAAACTATCGAGTTTGATAACTTTCACAGGAATAAATCATCATAAGGAATCTATTACTTTTCGGGATACACTCTTATAGTTGATGAAAAAGAATAATCTTTTCTAGGGAAAGACAAGCTTGTTGTAATTAAAATTGTGGTGGCTATGAAAATTGCACTTAAGAAGACTCGTCTAGCGATAGATTTTTGTGGCACATAATGAAAAACTTATCGAGAAGGTTGGTGTATTTTTCATGTAAATTTAAACAAATTATTAGAATAAATAATTATCTTATAATAACTTAATCCTTTAATCCATGAATTTCCATAAAAAACACATTATTCAATAAAACTGAACTGAAAAAAATATTTTCTAATTTGACATTAATTAAAATATAATCGTTTGTCTTATTATTCCGACGACCTTACTTGCATAATATAGAAGCAGTCTAAGACATAAAACGAGGCTGACAATTATGGCTTCATTGCAAAGCAAAGCTCACAGTTGAGATCTGACTGGGAGTTTATTAAGGTAGGCTTGCAGCGTTTGCATCAGCTGTGGGATCTAGAAAAGGGGAAAGAGATAGACATCTTGGTGAGAGAATAATTACGCACACCTCATAAGGGACGAACAAATTATTGACACGCAATATTGCAACAACAAACGCTAATTAATGAGTAAAGTGTTTACTTTGATCTCTGAAATTATAAGTGTATTTTACTTTAATCTCTTAAATTTCAAAATTAACTCTTTAGTCCCTGAAATTGTATTTCATAGGTCACGTTAGTCCCTGATCAAACAACCATTAGTCAACCATTATATTTTACTAATGTGACATATTAAGTGACATGTGGTATGCCACATGTTAATGACGTATCAATGGTGTGTTATGTTGATCCCACATGACATGCTGAGATAGTATAGATTAAAATAGGTTCAGATTAGTCTTTGAAATTTTCTAAAATGTGTCAACAAAGTGCCTGAAATTTTAAATGTGTCATCCTGAAATTTTCTAAAATGTGTCAAAATAGTCCCAAATCTCAAATTTCTCCTCTTTTGATTCATAAATCTAAATTCTCGATAATTCTTAAATTCACTTATTTCTTTCTCATTTTCATACCTTATTTAGATAATCTAAATTTTTAAATATCCAAAATATAATTAAGAGCTTGATTAGTTCAAATTTAAGACCCTCTATGTTTAAGTAACATAATTAATTTATTAGCTATTACATTACATTTTTTTGAATAAAATGGATATTAAAATATTAAAAAATAAGATTCAAGGGAAACATTATATTATCAAGTGTGAATGAAGTTTATCAAGGGCCTCTTTAAAATATTTTAGTTGCAATTTGGGAAAGAATTTGTTATTAAAAGAATCTAGCATGAAAATAAAAAGAAACTCTACCCTCATATCAAATGTATTCGCAAACTACCTCAAATATGAGACCTTTAATTGAGCTCAAGTAGAGAATTATGTTTCTTATTCCACCTCAACGATAGTGGGTCGTAGGGAATGACCACCCATTGGAAATGTTGGTGTTATATTTTAAATCGGTGTCATTGTATTCGCTCTATTTGCATCAACATTCCTAAGAGGCGGTCATTCCCTATGACCTATTATCATTGAGGTAGAATAAGAGACACAATTCTCTACTTGAGTTCGATTAAAACTCTCATATTTGAGATAGTTTGTGAGTATATTTGATATAAGGATAGAGTTTCTTTTCATTGTCATACTAGATTCTTTTAATACTAAATTCCTTTCCAAATTGCAACTAAAATATTCTAAAGAAACCCTTGATAAACTCCATCCATGCTTGATAATAATGTTTCCCTTGAATCTTATTTTTAATATTTTAATACCCATTTTTTTAAGAAATATAATGTAATAGCTAATAAATTAATTATGGTAGTTAAACATAGAGAGTCTCTGTAACTCCCTAGTACTTACTTCTATGTACTCGAGTCACATAAAAATTAATACCAAGGAATTACGTCCTATTTCATGAGTCTTTAAATATTATACATAAATGTTGCTAAAAATTCTAACGAAAATTTAGCATGACAACGACATAGGTACCATGCCTCCTATAGGACAGAAAAATCATAAACAGAATAACCAGTCATTCCTTAGCTCAACCTGCTGTTCAAAATATCACATTCCAGTATCTCACATATCATCAGTATAATACACACAGTGACACTCAGTCCACAACATAAATATAGTAATGTAATATCAGGAGATATGCGACCTCAGGCCACAAAATACAAGATATAGAAGAGATAAAGGATGTCATGACCCAAATCCATAAAAAGATTCAGTGTTATAGCACAATCTCCAAGTAAGGCAAAAAAAGAAAACAACAGTACTCCAGCAGCTAATTTTCTGCATCGGGATTTACCTGCTCATCTAGAGATGATATGGAAAGAAAAAGAAAAAGGGGTGAGAAATCAATTGAAATCTCAGTAGTACATATGCAATTAACGTGACATCATAATCATCTCCAGTCTACCTTGGTTTCATTTGAAATCATTAGTATATAATTATGAGATTCAATTTTAGGATTTCACAATCGTTCTCTTCCAAGGTAGAGGTGTCTTTTAGCATGGTCTTAGCATGAAATGTACATGTATGCATGAAAGAAAGGACTAGGCTTATATATTAAATGTCACAAACATGTATAAATGGCTATCCTAATGCAAATCATTAAGAATATCATAGGTCAGGTCTTTTCTTTAGCCTTATCTACTTCGTAATCTTTGTGTCTCTATCTGTTCCTATTGACCTAATTGTTCCTTTCTCTCACTTGATATGGGTTTAGATACTTTAAAAGATATGAGCCCATACTTAACTGGTCATCACTAATTCCTTAATGCGAACCAACATTGAAACCCTCATGTGCACCATAAAGAAAGTCAATACCCAATCGTCACTGGTCCTTAAAACGATTCAGTGTTGGAACCCTCTTTGTCGACATAAGTCGACCTTTAATCTTTATGTCTACGTTCTGATTTCTTATTATTTAGATTTTCCTCTCATTCCCTCTTTCCTCTAAGCCATTGTTTTCTCATAAGCAATGCAAGCATAAATTTTAATAAGGAATTCTATATAATCCTTTTCTTTAAAATAAGAAATATCACAATTCAGTCAAGTATAATAAATTGTCACTAGTCATCCAAAACAAGTTTTTCATCCTAAATCCACTTAAACATTTTTAGAATTTATACAACAACCCCAAACTTCAGTGAAATTATAATTTGACCCCAAATTTTGTATATAATAAAAAAAATAACTCAAATCACATATATTCATTCCATTTTTCCTGTAGATTCCAAATATTTGATTAGTTTTAAAATAAAAATTTTCCTTATGGGAGAACTTGCCTCAGCTGAACCCATATATCCCAAAATCCAATCTTTTGTAAAACTTTGAAACATAATATCATGCTGTCCAGAAATTTCAGTCTCAAAGAAAAATGCAATTAAATTACTAAACATCATGAAAACAGAGCAAAATCATTTTTTAGAGATAATTCAATATGTCCTTGAGATTCTATAAAAAATTTCAAATCATAAAAAGATCTCTAGATATATTAACAAAATTACACAAATTCGGAGGTCAGAAACCACTTGTTTTCAGTCAATAATCAGAAAACCCAATTTTTGTATCCTATCAAATGAACCCAGAAAATTCTAAAATAATTTATGGTTTAACTTCAAGATGTCCACAACATCCTGTAAAACTTTCAAGTCATAAATCGATCATTTGGTATAAAAATAAAATTATACAAATTCAGTACTTCAGAAATTACTGTTCACTCTGAATCTATAAGTTTCTCAGTTTCTGAATTTTTAAAAATACAAAAAGTCATCTAGACATCTCAAGAAAAATACTGAAGATACATCCCTATGTTAGCTTCATCATATAAAACTTTTAGCTCAAAGTCTTGTCTCCATCCAAGTGAATAAAATCATACAAACTAAACTGTCTGCATAAATCCGAAAATTTCAGCAACACAACATACAATTTCTTTTAATCTTTCTAGCATAATCATTCATCAAAACTCAAAATCAGATAACAATATAAGGTACATAAGTTTAAACATAAACCCCTATCAAAAGATGGTTTTTACTAGAGATCAAGACAGCCACAATCTCCTTGATGTTTGATCTCCTAAGTAAGGAAGCAAAACTCTTTCTTTCCTTTGACCACGAATTTGTTCTGGTCCAAAACAGGTAGGAGGAGGCTTTTTCTTGAAAAACTAATGGTGGATTTGAGTTTGTTAGGTGGAAGAGCTATGAAAAAGTGTATTTATTTGTTGGATTTGGTATAAAATTGAAGAAGCTATGGTAGAGGAAAGTGAAGAGAAAGAAGGAAGAAGGTGAAGACATGGAAGAAGGAAGGGAAAGGAAGAAAGAAGATGATGAAGTGTGTGTGTGTGTGTGTGTGTGTGTGTGTTGTGTGTACCGTAAGTGGGAAGGGAAAAATGGGGCTTGGGTTTTCTTTCTTCTTCTTTTTTTTAATTGTGAGAGTGTGGGTGTGTATAAGAAGAGTAGTTTGACAACTAGATGTATGTACATGAGGATAGCCTAGGGATTCACACATAAAATCACTAAAATAAATATGAAACATCGGTAAAAATATTATTTTCACACACCTCTAATTCCAGACAAAGATTATTTAATTCATCCATTAACTGACCGAAATAATTAGTATATAGAAATTGGGGCGTTACAGTCTCAAATTCAGATTAATCAAGCTCTTAATTATATTTAGGATATTTAAAAATTTAGATTATTTAAATAATATGTGAAAATAAAAGTGAAATATGTGGGTTTAAGAATTATCAAGGATTTAGATTTTATGAACCAAAAAAGGAGAAATTCGGGATTCATGACTTTTTTGACACATTTGAGAAAATTTCATAAATTATTTTGACACATTTAAAATTTCAGAGACTTTTTTAACACATTTTAAAAAATTTCAGGGATTAATCTGAACCTATTTTAATCTGTGCTACGTTATCATGCCATGTGCGATCAATATGACACGTCATTGATACGACATTGACACGTGGTATGCCACGTGTCACTTAACGTATCATGTTAGCAAAATGTAATGATTGTTTGACCAGGAACTAACATGATCTACCGAATATAATTTTAAGAACTAAAAAATTAATGTATAAATTTTAGAAAGTAAAATAAAGTATGCTTATAATTTTAGGGACCAAAATATACTTTACTCTTATCTAAATACGCATAAATAATTATACATAAATACATAATCATTTATAAACAACTGACAGAGCCGGATACACAGGAGGGGCAGTTAGGGGCCTTGGTCCACCCTAAAAAATTATATATTACTAAAAAATATGAAACATATATTTAAGACGGTTGATTAGACTTTTCCTCTATCAATTGGCTTATCAGACAATATTAGAACATTGTGATAAATTTTTTTTATCTAATTATTTGAGAAATTTTTTTGATGTGTTATTTACTTATCGACAACAAAATACAAAAAATAAGACTCAAAAAGAAAAGAGAACATGAACAGTAAAAAAATCATTACAACTCTCAAGTAACTATAATGAATACTACTCATACAAAAAGTTTATAATATTTAGTTGATAATATAATTTGTAATTCTCCATAAATTTTTTTTCTGGATCCATCCCTAGCAACAGATAATAATTAATCATGCAACTGTCATCAATTGTCATGTTGAATCATCAGAATTCATAAAAACATAATAATTGGGAACAGATAAAGAAGGAATTGGTCTTAAACAGGGATTCTGAGAACATGAGACGTGGTACTTGGTATGTGGGTCCCTTGGGCAGTGGTATAACTAAGCCGACGAGGATACCAAAATATTTCTACGTAGTTGCGCGGCAGTGGGTATCGCTTGAGGGTGTCAAAATAGGCCACCCATTTTGATTAGCGCCGTCCCATTAAAAGTTTGTAAAAAATGAGATAGAGCGGGTGAACCTATTAAAATAAAATGGATTGAAATAGTTAGTCTAGTTCATTTTAGGATAGATTAACAGATCAGCTCATTAAAAAATTTAAATTTTTTTTTTAATATTTTGATAAAAAAATTTTAAAAATAATTTTTAAATAATTTTTTATTTATATATACATAATTTTTCAATGTTCATAACAACTATATATTAACTTGGATTAAAAAATATTATTGTTAATAGTATTATTTATGAGTCATAATATTGTTTTATTTTTAAATTTTAACTTTAAGTGAATAATGTTAATTATATAATGTTACTGTATTCGTGATTGTATATATTTCTTATATTTTTCTTCTTTGGGTCACATATTTTTTATTTCTTACCAATAAATTATAATTTTTTTTTAAAATACTTGGCTCGCAGGCCAAGTCCGCCCCCAGCCGTCAAAACCCATGGATTAGGTGGGTTGAAATTTTTTGACAAGCTCAAAATTTTAACCTAGTCCACTAAAAATGACAGATTTGATGAACCAATCTAGCGGACTTAAATCGTTCTGACATCTCTAGGTAACGCCAAGGAATACTTTTGTGAATCCACACTTCACTAGTATAATTTCTATTCGGATGCACTAAATCTTTGGATTGAAGATAGCACTAAAATATAAAAATAAAGTTCAAAAGAAATGACAAAAACCTAACAGTTGCAGCAACAAATAGTTAAACGTTAAAACATCTTCCAGAAAGCTCGAGGTTTGGGGTTAGTTTGATATTTTTTATTTAACAGAAAGTGCATTGGAAAGAAAAGATTGAGGCTGAGTTCAATTCGTTGATAACCATTTTCTTGGTATGATCAACACTCATCTTTTTCTCAAAACTAATCAATTCCTTCAATTAGTTTTAGCAAAAAGAAGGATTAAAACCAACTGTCAATTAACAAGTCCATAATTCCCAAAATTTATTCCTAAATTCTGAAAACTATGTGAATGAATCCTAGAGCTAATTTATACAAAAATTCTCCAATCCAAATATGAAGTTTAATTGGGGTGATTCTCATTGAAAAGATTACTCATAGATCTGCAACTTCTGTTTCTACTTTTGAGAGTAAATTCAAACTATATTGGAGTTGCGGAGCATAGAAGTTGATTGCTTGGATGCTGTCAGGTGCCAACACGCGATTTGGCCCAAATATTAGGCACAAGGGAGCACAAAATTAATTGTTTTGGACCTATTCCATGTACTTAAGAGTTAATCAAAACATGAAACATAATAAGAGTTAGAAATACAACATCCTAAGGGTGAAAGAGGGTCTTTGGTTGCTTTTGGCCTCCTTGGAAAATTTGAGAGATCATAAAGAGCTCTGCTTGGGTTTGGTGACTGCATCAAGAAGAAGACTCATGTATTTGATCTCTTCTATTTTTCTTTCCTTCTCTTAATTCATGTTAATTATATTTTTTCTTTTATTAGATTTGAATGTATTGAATATGCTTATTGGCTAAATTCCTTTGTATGTTAGGATGCTGATGTAATCACTGTCAGGATGATGAGTTTTCCTTTTCTTTAATACAACGAATGTTTCTTTCTTTCAATTGACTTTATATATTTGTGCTTAATTTTTTATGACTTGATCACCCATAAATTGATACCGTGATGAGTTGTGTAGGCAATTGATAAATTGGTCTATAGCTTAGAACTAGGGATATATGAACCATAATTCTTAATTATCTAGGAATAAAGAATAACAATTGCGTTCGATTTGTGAAATTATGATTGATATATATGTCAAGGAATTGAGTATTAATTAAATTAAGAAATCCATCATCAATTGAATTGATAGAACTTTATTAGATTGAGGATTCAATACTCATAGGAACAACTAGGTGAATTCAAAATGCAAGCACCTCTCTCTCTCTCATGACTCTTTCAAATCACAATTTTTTTAGATTCCCTTTTTGGTTAGTTTAATTTGTTTAGATTTTTTTCATTTTCTTTTGGGTTTGTGTTTCCTAAAATTTGATGCCTAAGTAATGCTTATATCAGGGAATTCGTACTCAATCAAGTCAAACAAACAGATAACCTTAATTATTAGTTGTAGCCTTAATTACAAAGTTGTTATATTAGGAAAAAGACATTTAATTAGTTGGTATGATATTTTCAGTTCCTATCATCCTGTATATAAACTACTTTTTAAACATGTCCTTTTCCTAACATAATAACCTTACATCGTAGTAAGATCACGACTAAGAACTAACTAAGGTTGTGCCTAAGAAGACTCTAAATCAATCTATTTTATTAGTGATTTTATTATTATAACTAAATACCTACTTTTGATGCTTCAGAATTATATTAAGGGATAAATTGATACCATATTTGAAATTGATCACTTACAATAAAAAAAAAGACATTGATATCTCCATATAGTTTCATATAATATTTTTTAAATTTACATATGTGTGGAGAGACTAATTTGTCTATTTTTTTAAGTGTGAAAGATCAATTTGAAACTTTTAAATCCTCATAATCTAGTTTATCTCCCAATATACTTATGATGAATAATCCTATTTGGACATAAAAAAGTGGATATCTCATTTGATATCCACTTTACTAGCATTAGAAGTGGATGAGGACCACAAACTGATCTAATGATAATAAAATGGACATAAAAATGAAACATTCACTTTTCATATGTTCGAATATCAATTTCCATTTTAGATAGACTAAAATTGCTATTTTGTATATTATTATTTAATGTTAGGATAGACTAGAAAGTCATTGTTAAATTTTTTTAAAAATTATTATTATTTTGTTAGGTAAAGCTATCGCCACTTCTTAGGCTCTTTTATTAATATAAACCAAAAAGCAGAATATTTACACAAATAAACAGAAAAGAAAATGAAGCGATTTGTGGCCAAAAATACAGGGGCGAATACGCAAGGGGTCCTCGCGAATCCAGTACAAACGTGAATATGCGAGGGGCCCTTGCGTATTCATATTCACATGGGCCCCTTGCGTATTCACGTTTGTACTAAGTTTGCGAGGACCCCTTGCGTATTCTTGTTTATATAGATTGCGCCTATGTCCCATGCGTATTCACTTTTTTTTGCATACATCTCCATCCCTCACATATTCGGTTTTCCTACCTATTAAGCCGTTACACACTATGTTTAATATCCATTCACTGTCATCTTTGCTATCTATAGTGTAATTTTTACGGAGAAAATGAGTTCATGCTTAATGTTTGTTCATTATGATGGCAAAATCAAAGAAGGCACAAATGAGGGAGTGAGATTTTGTAGTAAGAGACCAGCTGGTTTAATTGTCAGTCCATCTATAAGTTTTTTGGAGTTACAAAATAAAATACTAGAGTAAGTGGGTCCTCACAGGCGGATTAGTCAAATGTTTTATAGAGTACCTATAGCTTTTGGAGGTGCTGTGGTCAAGTACAGTTGCTTTCCAGTTTACAGTGATAATAAAATGAGTCTAATGTTTTAATTCAAGGCTCAATTTCCAAAGGTTCGAGTAATGAAAATTTTTATCATTATAGAGGACTGAGATTTTAGCTCTACTAGTTCTGTTCCTCACACATCAACAAATGAGACACCAGGACAACATGGTTCTACACATCCTGAAGCGGTCCAGGATCCACCTGTTCGTAGTCCTAGTTTTGTAGATTTGGTGGTACAAGATGTAGGGCCATCAACTAGACATGTGGCAATTGCGGATTTCGAGTTTCACGTAGATCACAGGGATGAAGAAGAAGAGGAAGAGGAGTTGGGGTTATATCAGCATAGACATAATGCATATAGTGAAGAGGAGACACATGATACGCAATCACAATTTGTGGGGTCGCAAATCCAATCTCAATATGTATTACAAGAATATCCTAGTCACTATTCTTCAATAAACTTGGATTGGAGGCAATGCTAGAAAATAGCTTTGCAGGGCCTACTACGAGAGTGGTTGGAGGTGAATGGGAGTTTAAGGTGGGGCAGCAATTTCAAAACAAGGAGGATGTGTTATTTACAATAAAGAATTATAGTATCAGAAGAAAGGTCCAATTCAAGGTTTATGAGTCAAGTCCAATGAAATACCAGTGCAAGTGTTTGAAGTTTGGCAATGGGTGTAATTGGAGCATACGTTTTATATTTCGCATGAAAAGGCAAGTATGGGAAGTCTGAAAGTATAATGGAAGATAAACTTGTGAATATGATTCTGTTATTGAACAATACCGGCAGTTAGATAGTAATCTTATTTGTACCAGTATCTTTCCTATGGTTGAGGCAAATCCAATAGTGTCCATCAGAGAGTTGCAGAGACATATGGAACCAGTTTTCAAGTTCAATATTTCATACAAAAAGGTATGGATTGCAAAGCAAAAAGCAATTGCTAAGATTTATGGGGACTGGGAAGAATCATACGTTGAATTGCCAAGATGATTGTAAGGTGTATAGCATTATATGCCAAGTAATTACTAATTAATTTATAGTTAACTGTGATTGTGAATTAATTAAATTATTAGTTTCATTTAGGGTTTAAAAGATTCATTTATTTTAGATTACGGTTAGTCTTTTATTTATTGTTAGATATGGAAGTATTAGGTTGTAATTACCTAACCTGTTATTTATTGTTAGATTTTATTAGACTAGGTAATATTTAGTTAGCCTGTTATTTATTGTTAGATTTTCTTGGATTAGGTAATATTTAGTTAGCCTGTTATTTATTGTTAGAGTTTATTGGATTAGGTAATATTTAGTTAGCCTGTTATTTTTTGTTAGACTTTCTTGGATTAGGTAATATTTAGTTAGGCTGTTATTTTTTGTTATACTTTCTTGGATTAGGTTATTTTTTGTTAGACTTTCTTGGATTAGGTAAAATTTATTTAGCCTGTTATTTATTGTTACATTTTGTTAGAAATGCTAGGTACACCGATTCATTTATTGACAAAGCCATATTATGTGGGTGATATTGTTAATCATCGATGTTCCATGTTTCACCGTGTATTCTGGTCATTTCTACCGTGCATCTAGGCATTCAAATTGTGCAAACCATTTATTTCAATTAATGGCACTCATATGTATGGCAAATATGGAGGCACATTGTTGATGGCTATTGCGCAGGATGGTAATTCTAATATTTTACCTGTTACATTTGCTGTATGGCTATTACTAAATATCAATCCATAATAAAAAAAATAAAACCTAAAAAAAATTAATCAATATTAATTTCAAACACCAACTATCTTAAACTAATTAAGTATACAGATTCTCAAGATTTAAATTTACCACCCTAAACCCTAAACTAAATCATTTTTAATAAAAAAATTTTTGATGATTTGATATTAAACTTAAAAATTTTACAAATAAAAGAAAAAACTCTCCTTGTCAACAAATCATCCACCTAAACATAATTTAATTATTAACATTAGACAAATTTAATTCAAGTGAGTAAACTAAACTTAATATATTATCTAATTTAAGTACGTATACTAAATTAAACATATTTAAAATTTTCTAAACTAATTCAAGTATGTAAACTGAATTAAACATATTCTCCTACACTGAACATATTTAAAATTATCTAAACTAATTCAAGTAAACTAAACTAAACATATTTAAAATTATGTAAACTAATTTAAGTACATAAACTAAATTAAACATACTTCCCAAGACTAAACATATTTAAAATTATCTAAACTAATTCAAGTAAGTTAACTAAACTAAACGTATTTCAAATTATGTAAACTAATTCAAATACGTAAACTAAACTAAAGATATTTACAATTATATAAACTAACTTAAGTAAGTAAACTAAACTAAACATATTCCCTAAACTAAACTAATTTCAAATCATCTAAACTAGCTAACAATTAACTAAAAAAATAAAATATACTAATAAAGAGATAAAATACCTAGCTATTAAGTTTGGCGGCGATATGAACATCATCTAAGTGGTAAAGAATATTGGGCATGGTAAACAAAATCTCTTTGAAAGTGAGAGTGAAAGTTAAGGAAAATGAAAGAAAATGATTTAAAGTGATATGAGGCGGGGAGGCGTATTTAGCCTATATATAGGCTACATGAATATGTATGGGGTGCTCGCGAATGCAAAACAAATATGAATATGCAGGCGGTCCATGTGTATTCATTTAAAACATGAGTACGCACGGCCCCCTGTGTATTCATGCTTGTTTTACATTTGCGGGCACCTTATACTTATTCATGTACATTAAAACGTCTTATTTCGGTAATTTTTTTTTTTTCATTTATTCTCGTATGTTATCATTCTCAACCTTTCCAATGGGCAAAAATTCCCACTTCTTACTATCATTTGAACCGACTTATGATATGTATTTAACTTACTAGTCTCTTCGGCCGAAGGACGGATTCATTCACAATAGGTTGAGCTACATGCCTCTACTAAAATTTGAAATTATTTTTTAGAGGTATTATTTTTTTTATGTATCATAATATTCTTTCATCGAATATATGAGAAACTAATCTGCTAGGTTACGATCACATGTGAAAATAAAACCCTTTCCAGTATGTGTTTTCACATACATAAATCCCTGGATTATGTAAAATTTGATCCCTTATTAAAATTGAAATTATATAGAAAAAATTATTATGTTTATTTATTTTTCCCATTATCTAATTGCTTTTAGATCTGTCACTGTCTTCAGCTACAATCCTATGCTCTGTGAACATTGGCAGACCTTAGATCAGATAATGGGGCCATGCCTCCCCAATTTTTTTTTTATATATATAGTAGCAAACAAACAGGTTTAATTATAAATATCAGATTAATTTTAATGCATTAAGTTTCGTGTTATATGTTACTATATGTAAGATTTTCAAAATGAGGGTGGGATTCGGTGCAATGCTAAAGTTGCTACCTTGTGATTTGGAAATTATAAATTTAAATCCTAGAAATAACCTCTTTACGAAGTGAGGATAAGGCTGTATACATCTATTCTCCCACTAGGTGAGAGCCTCATACATTTTATCTGCAAGATTTTCAAAATAATGAGTGGTTAAATTAAACACTTCTATCAATGTAATAATATATGATTAGATATTTATGTAATAAAATTTGTTTACATTGAATGTGCATATATATTAAATTATATGAATCTCACTCTACATATATAAATGGGCTTTTCTAACTTAAAAGTCCATTTTTAATTAAAAAAAGCCATATACTATTAAACAATAAAAAAAATGAAGAAAAGTTTTTCTTTTTTTAAATAGTATGGTAACTTGTATTAAGTCTGTGTTTGATATGTGATAAAAATATTAGGAAAATTTTTATAAATGAGCTTAATATGTAATTTTATTTGAAGATTATGGAGTGTCCATCCATAAGATTACAAATGAAGTTCATTCGTGAAATTTTCTCCTTTAATTTTACCCTAATATCAAATATACTGTGAAAGGAAAATTGCTTAAAGCTTAATTTCTAATTAAATTATTTAATATTGATGATTTCACTCAACATTAGAAGGTATTTAGTCATTCTCTTAAACGTTGTTTTAACTTGTTAGTGATTTGCTTTAAAGTTTATTACAAGGAGCATATTGGACTATAGGAATGATTAATTGTGAAAGTGAGCTAAACAAATCTTGATCATTAAATGTCATACGAATAATCAAGACTAAAATGAAAAATCATGTGGCTTTCTAGATGATTAATCTAACCTTTAAATAGCTTTTAATCTTTACCATTCACATGTGGTTTAATGAATAAGATTTGCTTTTGTTTCATTCATGTTTGTTGTTGAGCATAGGAGGTATAACACCTGGTTTGGGGAGTAGATACACAAGGCAACATTCATATTCTTATATATAGATTTAACATACTGCATATCTCCATGCAAATGATTTGTTTGCTCACTTCATTTTGTTGAAGGTAGCTTGCCTGCAGAAACTGAAGCTTTGCATTAACAACAAATCAGTTGCTTCCGAGAAAGGAATTCTTTCGGACTTCATTAATTGTGAAAAAGAATTCGTGGTTGTAGGATCTGGATTTCAGCCTCAAACCATAACTGTGGAAAAGCATTTTGTTTATGTACCGAGTTTGTTCAGTGGTTTCTTTCTTAAAGTTCAATTTCTTCCTCTTATCCAATACTGTTCTGCTTGTGTTGTTCAGGATTAGTATTCCCCCTTTTCAGAATACCTATCTCCTTTCAGTCAAAGTCATCTTCGAAATATTTGTCAATTTCATATTCTATTAAAGTATAACTTTTTAATTCCAATAGTATCCCTAAGTAGTTAATAAATACTAGTATAATATTTCATTTCCAATTATGATATGCTACACGATTAATGACCATTAGGGTATATGGGCATACACCATAATTTTACATAGAAGTACTTTATTACTGTATTATTTATCATCTTTCTTAATATCTGTATCTGTTCAAATTTAACAGATATTTTACAAGGGGGAAATGCCTTTTAAGTGGTTATTACTTACAAGGAGTTATTTATATGTCATTAATTTCACTAAATTTATAAAATGAATCTTTGCAAAATTTACGTTATTCCTTATTGCTTAGTAGTTTTTCAAGAGTATGTTTGTAGCTAAGTATTCATGCCATTGGTCATCGTGCATCTTGCTTGATGTGTGAACATTTATGTACTTCCACTGAGATCCAAGCTTAGCAGTTCCCATATTTACTGCCAATTGCGGACATACACTCCTTTCATCCCTGAAGATTAATCATTATGGGAAATAGAGATAATTTGGTATATTAAAAAGTTAATATTCCTAATTATATTAACTTTTCAGTGTAGTAGATTATTTCCATTTTCCATAATGACTAATATTCATTGATGGAGTAAGATATAGTGAAAATGATATGTTCTAGAATAATACAAATGCATTAAATTGCACTTAGCAAAGGTAGATAGACAAAAAAAAAGAAGAAGAAGATATTTGTAGCAGAGACCGTCATGCATTCAGATGTTCGCCTCATCGTCTAATAAATTATAGGCCTCACACTAAACTTTTTGCCATGCCTTTTTTATTAGATCTGCGAGTTTGTGATTCTGTTTTGAAGATAAGGAGAACGGCCGAGGACTGTAAAAGATGTGAAGTTAATAAGTGAAATGCGAGAGCCCATTATGCGATGCACCCGATACAGTTACAACGACGCAGGTAGTTGTGCAACCACCAACGACGGAGAAAGGTCTAATATTTATTTGAGACATTTCCAAAAGCTAGTTGGAATAGGCCGGCGTTCACTAATTAATGGCTTCATGATAAATATTCTTTTTCAAAGGTTGAATGGAAGAATAAGTTTCAGTTACTTTTCATTGACTGCAGCAAGACACGTTTTTATAATTTCTCTCATCCCATTTGACGTCTGAAATTGGATTTTAGAATTAGAATCGCACGGTTCAATTCCAGTTTTCATCTTTGGAGTAACATATAGAACTGGAATTACAATTCCATAATATAATTCTATGGAATTGAAAAACAACCAAAGAAGATTCTTTTAAATTCCTAATATATAAATTAGGAAATCTCAATTCCAAAACTTATTTAATATCTCTATCCTCATTAAATTCATTTATTTTCTAACAAATATATTACAATTCTTTAGTTAACCCCAACTTAAAATTTAAGATTCTAAATCAATTCTAATTCTAATAAAATTGGAACTGAAATTGTAATTTTACATTATAATTTCAATTCAAACATTCAGACGGACCCTAAAACTTACTGGTGGACATGGTTCATTTCTCCTCTAAATCATGATTTTTACTTGTGTTATATCACATTGTGTTTGTAATTCTTTGTCCTGTCAATATATGTTGAGTACCAAAGATAACAGTAATGACTGTTGGACCGAACCTTTTAAAGTCTTTTTACATTATAAAAGAGTTCCTTTAATGTTGTTAGAGTCCCACATTGCTCAAGGTGTAGCTTTGTTGGATCAATTTTGAGTTCATTTCATTTTGATGCTTTTTCATTTTTAATTTTTGGTTACATCACTTACATGTTCCACAGAAGAATATTTTGGTGCTGTATCCGACACTTATTGACACATTTCTTGCTTTTTCTCCTGAGACAGATAAGAAAGCAGCAAGCGAAGCAAAGCAGAACAGATGCCTTTGTGTTATTTTATAGCATCCAAATTGATAGGATTGCCTCATTTCGAGTCAACCCTTATCAATCGGGTTTTTCTGCTGGCCCTCTCACAATCAGCATATGATACGGGTTGCCTCATCAGCCACTTGGTATAATTGTTGATTGAAATGAACACTCTACCAGTTTGCCATCATGTATATATATATATTGAAATTCTTCTTCTCATGTCTGTGTGTCTGATGCAACAATGCTTCTCAGACTTGGAGTGTGCTGAATATTTGAATGTGCTTTGATTTGCTTACTGTTTATATGGGGTACCATTGCTACTCTTGTATAGAAGTTGAGGCAAAAATAGTGGTTTTACTTATCTCTCTTATAACATGGTGGTCTGAACTCTGATACTTGAATCCCCTTAGCCTTCATACAGGCTTTTTTCTTTTAATTAATCTTGAATTCGATAATTTTTTCTTCTAAAAATCATCATTACTAATTAATTTTTAAAAAAATTAAAGATAAATGTAATTAAAATAAAAAATTAAAGAGGTATCTCATTTGGTTTTGAAAATCAAAAGTAAGATAAACTGATAAATTAGAGTTGTTTTATTAATTCAGTTATCCAAAATAAAGATAGAAACGAAAAATATGTTCTTTAGCACCTGCTATGATTGTGAGATCAAAACGGAAGGGAGTGGCAGGGAATGGAATCTGATTTAACATTTCACCTCTGATTGGAAGTGCTCTTACGGAAAAAGTAGAATGGCAACCAAGGGTTGGCAAAGCCCCTCTACTCCCTCCTAATCAGTAAAATTTGTGACCCTCCGGATTGGAGAAATGTTAATTATACTCATAAATTATGGGATACCGTGTTGACTCACATCTCATCCACCATTGAATGGTGTGTGGACTCTACTTAAATAGGATCCACTCCCCACCTAATGGTAAATTGGGTGTGAGTCGGTATGGTATCTCATGTAACATCCCCTGCTGCTTTATGGATTGACGACTGTCCTCACAAACCAACACGGGTCTTTTCAGCATGTTTTGTCCTCACTCGCACACTTCCTGGGAAAATTCCCATGAGGTCACCCATCCCAAAATTGCTCCAAGTTAAGCACGCTTAACTGTGGAGTTCTTTCAGTTTGGGCTACCGAAAAGAAGATGCATCTTGTTGGTATAGGTAGTACAAATCAATTCATATAAGCCCTCCTTAACTATATAGTCTCATACCTATACAGTCTCAGGATCCTTCTCATTCGGGTGTGTAATCGATTTATTCATGTACCCCTCCGCTTTCGAAGTCTACCAGGAGCCGCTCCTTATCCGTGCCTCCTTGCACCAGCGATCACTCCCCGACTTCGCAATCCCCGGGCGTTACATGCCCACTAGCTTCCGCTTGGTTCGTCCCCGAACCACACCGCATCGGAGAGGTGCGGTTACGATACCATTTGTAATATCCCTCATCGCTTTATGGATTGACAATTGTCCCCACAAACCAACACGGTCTTTTTCAAAGATGCTTTGTCCTCACTCGCACACTTCCCGAAAATCTCCTGGGAGGTCACCCATCTCAAAATTGCTCCAAGTTAAGCACACTTAATCGTGGAGTTCTTTCAGTTGGGCTACCTGAAAAGAAGATGCATCTTGTTGGTATAGGTAGTACAAATCAATTCATATAAGTTCTCCTTAATCGTGTATAGTCTCATACCTATACAGTCTCAGGATCCCTCTCATTCGGGTGTGTAATCGGTTCATTCATGTACCCATCCGCTTTCGAAGTCTACCAGGAGCCGCTCCTTATCCGTGTCTCCTTGCACCGGCGATCACTCCCCGACTTCGCAATCCCCGGACGTTACATCCCACATCCCATAAGTACAAATAACACAACTCTCCAAATTGAGGGTTTGAGAGTGTAGATGCTCTTGCTCTTTAATTTTTTTTCCTATGTTATCCTTATCTATGAAAATTATACTTACAACCTAAAAGGATAAAAGTGAAAAACAAAATTTGCATATCTTTCCATTTTATTCACTTATACCACCAACTCCCAGACCAGGGTGTGGCATATATACATCTATTCTCTCCCCTTTTCCTCTATTCCATTCGATTATTGGCCATTCATTGTCATTAAGAAAAACTTCCAATCATATCCTTAGTCTAGCCTTACAACAATGAATGTTACGGTTATTATAAGAGAAATTCTTAGATGTTTTGAAAATAAGATAAAATATTTGCTAACATCTATTCTTATTACAAACATCTCCATCCCACAAACATTTGTTACAACCAGCTGCATCACACACATTGCATAACAAGTGTTTGTGATGGTTGTATTAGAGTTTGACCCAGCCATTAATATTAAGTTTACACACAAATTACAAAAACAAAGCACGTAGTGAAATAAGTAGATGTAACAGGCTAGAGAGGTTCTAAATTGTACTTCAATCCAGCAGAAGTTATTTTGTATCATTCAGTGTTCACCGACTCAATTTTGCTGGTTAATTTTGTCTCTGATTTTAACTATATTTTTAAAATCATAACTGATTTGGTGAACATTAAATGATTACATAACAACTTTTATTATTCTTGAAACATTATTTAAGAATTTCTAAGCATTCAGTGGAATATCTATGTAGAGGATTGAGGACTAGACGTTGACCCCTCTTCGAGAATATAATCAAGCCTCTCAAAAGAAAGCTTTGATGCTGTCAGTTCTTTGCCTATTAAAATTGTGTCCTTGTCCTTAAATTCTGCTTTTAGAAAGTCCTGGGCAAGTTCATTCAAAATACACTGCCGAATCACTCGCTTGACTGGTCTAGCACCATATCTAGGGTCATACCCCCATTCCGCCAGAAGTTTGATAGCATCATCTGTAACTTGAATTTTGATCTTGTGATCATCTTCTATTCTCTTCTGCACGAGCTTCAACTGCGATAAACCCCAAGAGAGGAGGGGGGACAAAAAAGTAAATGAAGGGTGTGCAGTACAATTTGACAATACCTAGCCTTGCAAATCTTGCAAGGAGGCTTAATGAAATTGATAGAGCCTTACCAGTAACTTTCACATATTAAAACTAAAGAGACGTATGAAACATTCATATTACAGCAGGTGAAATGTCAGTGGTCTCTCAAAGTCCGCTGCATGGTGCGAAGCATTCAAATAAAACATGCTAGCATGATGTGTCTAATTTTGGTGAGAAGTTCTTGTGCAAACGTTTCCAATGGTGCAGGCATCATTTTGGGACACTACTGGTCCAGTTGTCTGGAACCATTGATAAATTGTTAAATTTACTTGGATGATGTCGTTTTCAATAAGTTATTGACATCGTTAACATTTTTTGTCCAGGGACCGCTAGATATCCAACTTTTGACATTGTCAGGTACCAAGTTGCCACTTTTCAACTATCAAGAATTACGATATTGAAATTGTCAAGGACCAACTTGGAGGGTTTACTCTTTTCTTTTAAAACAAAGCATTATCCTGAGAGTGTGGCTGCAGAAGGAAAGGTTGAACACTACTAAATAATGGCTGTTGAAGAAGGAGAATTACAATAAGTATTTAACAGGAAGGGGAAATGTGAGGGGGAAGTGTCAACAGTGCCCTAGTAAAATGTCTGGACCATTGTAAACGGATCCGAAGTTCTTTTATGTTTTCAAAAGGTAAAAAGGAAATGTTATGAGCATTGCTACAAGATGGTATTTCAAAAGAATAAAAGTTATGAGCATTGCTACAAGATGGTGTACAATCAATTGTTTGTACTCATGCATGGTGTTCAGGAATGTATACAAAAAGGGTAAATTACAATTTTACGACTGATCCTTGCAATTTTTTAAAGTTACACTTATATTTTCTACTTTCAAATAATTTATAAAATTTCAAAATGGCCCATCTTTCTTTACCTCCATCCACACCATGGCTTCTCCCATCTTCCCTTACCTCCAACCACCCGTATTTATCATCTACTTCTTTCAAGCCACAACACCAGCACCACCAAGAAAGAGCATCCTTTACATTTTGTTTTTAATATGTTTACTGCAACAGCTTCACCCATATAAACGTAGGGGACATGGGAATGTTGTACTAAAATATGTCTTCTATTCTTATTTTTACTGCAATTTTGGATCTTCACTTGTGTTTCAGGGGTGTTTGGTACACTATATCAGGCCTGGTAGTTTAAATTTTTACAATACATTATGAAATTTTCCATTATTTGGTGTGTCCATAGTATTATATAAGCCTATCCAGCATATTTCCCTTATACATTATTCTAATGTATAACTTAATCAGGTCTGAAGGGGTGGGATTAAACTTGATAAAGTTTTGAGCTACTCATTCTGTGTTATGCCCTAACACCCTCACCCCACTCTGCCATCTCTCTTCTATATCATTGTTGGCTTTTCACTTCCACAACCCTTCTCTTCCTCCAGAATCGAGCGGCGATATTTGATCCAGAAAACAATATGGAGGGATCTGGTAGAGGAAGATAGGTGTTTTGATTGATCGTTACATGCTCTCTCCCTCCCTCCCGAAGATTCCCTTTGCTTTGTTTTTACCTTATTTCTGGAAAACTAACAACAATCAATTTGGCTTGCTGAAACAGATGTTCATCAATCTATGAATATGATGGTATAGAGGCTAGGAGTTAACCAAAGTAGGTGTATGGCCCAGTTGAACGACTCACAGGAGAAACTTTTTGTCGTCATTAGTATTATCGTCGCACATCTGCATGCCCTCATTGTGAAGATTAGCAAAGGATTTTTTCTCCCAAAAGCGAAAAGTTTTTTTTTTTTTTTCGGTGAGAAGCAAAAAGGGGATGAAGCTGGTGGAATCCCCATTGTTGTTAATTCTAATCTAGTCCTAGTCCAACTAATGAGTATTTTAATTTTAACTTTTAAAAGGTACATTAAGTTATTAGCAAAGAAGGGTTGAAGGGCGTTTTTGTCGTAAAGAAATTTTTTAATCATATAAAATACATTATCAAACACTATAGTATTAAAATTTCATTTAATCTTATATTATGAACTCTTATCTTATCAAATATGTCAAATGGGTCTTCACAAAAATGGATATATTAGTTTCTGTTAATTTACCATTCAATATTTATTAATTCACCTTGAGGGTTTGGTAAAAGTAAAATTTGTTTGAGAGGCATTGAGTTTACACAGTCGTGACACCACCCTCCTTTTTTCCCCCTTAATCGTTACGCAATACATCCATAAATAAAGAAGTGTCGGGCTGCATTTCACAAAATTCAGAAGATAAGGATATAATTTTTTTTGTGTAAAATGTTTGTATTTATATTATGATCTTATTTATTTAGTGAAAATTTCATTTTTTTTCTTTATAAATGGATTAACTCATTTACTTATCTTATTTTTAAAATTTTGTTGGCAGCGTAAGGAATGTTAGGTGGTCGAACCCTTCTATCAAGAGGTCAGCTTAGCCCCACCCCTACTCTAACCCGCTATCGATCAAAGTGGGTTGGTTTATTTGCCAATACTAAGAGTGTATTTGTTTTAAATTTTGAAAAAAATGATTATGAAATTTAAATTTTATATATAATTAAAAAAGTTAAAAATTAATTTTTTTTTCAGAAACTACTAATTTTAGCTTCTACGGAAGGGTTGAAAACAATTTTTTTTTGAAATTTGAATATTTTTTAAAAATTATCTAAAGATAAAAAAGTGATTTTTTTTAGTGACAAAAGTGATTATTTGCTCAAATAATCAGAAACAAACGCACCCTAATTCATGCTCCCAAAACATTAAACTTAAAAAAAATATTATTTGTATTTACTATTTGTGTATTTATTATTTATAGGACATTGTGTTGGTATATTTTTTTTCTATTATTAAATGGATTATGAATTCAACTTATTTTGAGACACGCATCTTATGCAATGGTAGATAAGAGTGTGTCAATATAGTATTTCACAAAGTGTGAGTACAAATAACATTACTCTAAACTTAATCATCCTAACAAATAGATTTTTGCTAAGGATACTCTAAAAGGCAATTTTTCAAATTTAGTGGTTGATTCAAAGCATTCAAAAGCATAAAAGTTTTTCTTTTTTGATAGAGTTTCCTATTTTATTATTATACATATATTTATATTTTTTTCATTATTCATTAAATTTGACCCTATGTTGATTCTAAATGAGATAAAATAACAAAATACAATGCAATTCACTTGTTCTTATGCTAATGAATTATTCTTGTCTCTAATGTTAAAATTTTCTAGATTTGTCACCTAAGAAATCATGCAATTTCTCTTGTTCTAAATGTACTAAGAAGAGAAGGGAGAACTATTATTTTGACCCTAGAATATTAGGTTGTTGATAAAACAATTCTAAAAAAAATTATGTTTCCCACAATCCTTAAAAAGTTCACTCGAAGGCCGACACATCTCCATTTTTATTAATAAAAGTAATTATGTTTTTTTATGTCAAGTTCATACCACAGATCTACTACTTTAATCCCAAAATATCACACCTTTAAAAAAATAATTAATTTTATGCTAAGTTAATATTATAGAACTACGCCTTTATCCCTTAAAACATCAAAATAATCCCTTAAATAATTACTTTTGTTAGCCAAAACGGAGACCTTGACGTGTGTGAATTTGTTAAAAGAGATGATACGCGGAGGGCTATGGGTGAATGAAGTTTTTTTCAGTGCTCTTTTGGTATCTTTTGGGGTGGTCTAAAACGATTGTTCTCCCGAGAAGAGAAATTACCTGTAACTTGACAACGCCGATGATTTGGTCACAGTTTAGAGGCTGGAAAACAATACACTCGTCCACTCGATTCATGAACTCGGGTCGAAAGTGGGATAGTGCAGAATCCATCACCCGCTTCTTTATGGCTTCGTATGCTGAGCCATCGCCATTGCCATTTGGCAGAGCGTTTTCGGCCGCGGTGACGTTGAGAATGTCCTGTGATCCAACATTCGAGGTCATAATGATAACAGCGTTGGTAAAATTCACCGTGCGACCACTTGAGTCAGTTACTCTCCCATCATCCAAGATTGGAAGCAGTATATCTAAGATATCCGGGTGTGCCTTCTCAATCTCATCAAACAAAACAACAGAATAGGGTCTGCGGCGAATCTTCTCAGTAAGCTGCCCTGCCGCATCATGCTCTCTATATCCAGGTGGAGCCCCAATCAATCTTGAAACCGAAACCCTGTCCTTGTACTCACTCATATCAATGCGTACAAGTGCGTCCTCTTTGTTGAACATGTAAGAAGCAAGTGCTTTGGCCAGCTCTGTCTTCCCCACTCCCGTTGGTCCCATAAACATGAAGCTAGCGATTGGACGATGAGGATCTAGAAGACGTGCTCTTGAGCTTTGGATAGCCTTAGCTACTGCCTTCACAGCAGGGTCTTGTCCCACAATACGCCCACGGAGCTCATCTTCTGCTTTCAACAACTTCTCCGTCTCTGATTGTTGAAGTTTTGAGACGGGGATACCAGTCCACTTGCTGACAATTTCAGCAATATCCTTCTTGGTAACTTCCTCTCTCAACACACAACTTTTTGAGTTCCTATGGTCGTTCAACTCTGCCTCCGCGCTTTCGAGCTGTAGTTTCACGGATTCTAGAGAGCGATTTCTAATTTCAGCAGCATTATCTATGTCGTACTGGCGCTCAGCTTGTTCAAGCTGAAGAGTCATGTCATCTCTCTGCATAAATACCCACAAATAAATAAATAAATATTCAAGTGTGCAGTATCTATTTTTTCTGTTTTAATCTTTCAGTTTCTCTGTCCAATCTTCTCACACATAATTTCTATTTTACCCCTCTGCTTAACAATGGACAGAAATTTTGTGCAGGGATTAAAAATCCACATTTAATAAAAGGA